>SJYV01048281.1:1176675-1196072 GCA_006410875.1 Neotragus pygmaeus | reverse complement strand
TCCAAAATCACTGCAGATGGTGACTGCAGCCATGAAATTAAAAGACGCTTACTCCTTCAAAGGAAAGTTATGACCAACCTAGATAGCATATTCAAAAGCAGAGACATTACTTTGCCAACAAAGGTCCGTCTAGTCAAGGCTCTGGTTTTTCCAGTAGTCATGTATGGATGTGAGAGTTGGACTGTGAAGAAAGCTGAGAGCTGACGAATTGATGCTTTTGAACTGTGGTGCTGGAGAAGACTCTTGAGAGTCCCTTGGACTGCAAGGAGATCCAACCAGTCCATTCTGAAGGAGATCAGTCCTGGGTGTTCTTTGGAAGGAATGATGCTAAAGCTGAAACTCCAGTATTTTGGCCACCTCATGCGAAGAGTTGACTCATTGGAAAAGACTCTGATGCTGGGAGGGATTGGGGGCAGGAAGAAAAGGGGACGACAGAGGATGAGATGGCTGGATGGCATCACCGACTCGATGGACATGAGTTTGAGTAAACTCCAGGAGTTGGTGATGGACAGGGAGGCCTTGCGTGCTGCAATTCATGGGGTCACAGAGAGTCAGACACGACTGAGTGACTGAACTGAACTGAACAGCGCTTCTTATTTCAGTTTTCTTTTTTTCTTTCAAAGTGTGAGTTGCTTAGTTGTGTTCAACTCTTTTCATTCTCATGGACTGTAGCCCACCAGAATCCTCTGCCCATGGGATTCTCCAGGGAACAATACAGGAGCAGTTATGCCATTCCCTTCTCCAGGGGATCTTCTTGACCCAGGGATTGAAACCATGTCTCCTGCACTGCAGGCGGATTCTTTATTGTGTGAGCCAACATGGAATCTGAGTTTTCCTTTTCCTTGTCAAAGGCCCAGATCTAAGTGGCAGAACCTAAAAGAACCATGTTTTCTCCAAGCATAGTTAACACGCTGATCAGAAAACAGTATGTTACTGTTTTCCAAGAAAACAACTTGTGAGCAGAACTTCATTTTTTTTTCAAAGTATTTTCATGTACTTAAAAACTGTCAAAGACCAAGTCACTGGCTACCCTTCATTCCATTGCAAGGCCAAAGTTATTTCCATGCCCTAAACTGCTTTATGTCACACTGTTAAACTTTTATTGATTACAAATGGGCAAGCTATAAATGAGAAGAACTATATCTGAAAATAATGACTTCACACCACAGCATCCTTTCCAGGAATATCTGGAATCTAACAGCCATTACAACAGAATCTGCTTGGTGAGTTTATCACTGTATAAACGTAGCATAATCACCTAGAATTCACCAAAGCAGAGATGAAAGCATTTATAACCGTGCTGTTATCCCACAGAATGGTCATTCTCTCCTACATTAAATTTCTTGCTTGGGAATTCTTGCATTGCACTGCTTTGAGTAGTTCTCTGCATGCTGGGTTATAACGTACCAAATGACAGTCTAAATTCTGATTAAAGTTGCTCACAGTATATGCTGGCATACAAGATTCAATTCTTTTATCAAGTTAGATCCAAGAACAAGAAGGAGCTGATTTGCTAACAGGAAGGAGTGAGAACAAAATAGTTCCCTTTCATCACCATCTCATATGAACCAAATCTTCAATCAATAAAAATGACATTCATCAAAGTGACACACAAGTCCTAATAAGAGTCACCCCAGGCTGATAAGACCACAGCAGTTAACACAGTCTTCTAGGTAACCGCTCAGCCAATCCTTATAAATAAAACTATTTTTGCCAGAAAACATGATGCAGGATTACAGGATTAGCTACATCTGTTTGAAATGCTTACCACTTTGCAAAACAAACAAAAAACAGAAAAATTACTAGCAGTGTGTAACGAGTTGAATAGCGCCCCCTCCCTCAAGCTCATGATCACCCAAAGCCTCAGCATATGACCAAATTTGAAAATAGGGAGCGTGCACATTTGTAAATTTTGTGTTAGTTAAGGCGAAGTCATATTGATCATGGTGAGCTCTAAATCCAGTGACTAGTGTCCTTGTCACAAGAGGAAAGGACGCAGAGAAGGTCGTGTGAAGATGGAGGCAGAGACTGGGCTGATGTAGCTACAAGCCAAAGAATGCCAAGGGTTCCAGGGAACTGCCAGAAGCTAGGAAGAGACAAGGGAGGATTCTAGAGACTCTGAAGGGAATACGGCCCTGCCAGGACCTTGGTCTCAGACTTTTAGCCGCCAAAATTGTGAGAGAATAAAATTTGTCTATTGAAGCCACCAAGTTTGTGGTAATTTGTTACAGCAGCCCTAGGAAACCAATATAAAGGGGAAATGCTTCCATTTCTTTTTGCTGAAGAAAGGATCAATAAATCAAAATTAACATCATCTCTCACAGTCAAGTCTGTTGTTTAGTCGCCAAGTAGCGTCTGATTCTTTCTCAACCCCTAGACTGGAGCCCGCCAGGCTCCTCTGTCCATGGAATTCTCCAGGAGAGAATACTGGAGTGGGCTGTCATTTCCTTCTCCAGGGGGTTGTCCCAGACCAGGGACGGAACCTGGGTCTCCTGCATTAAAGGTGGATTTCTTACCACTGAGTCACCAGGGAAGCAGGTTAAAACAACTTAAAGGAGCTACAGACTGTAGTGTCTGAATACCTCACCTTTCTGCCTATATGCCTGGTAAGAAGAGAGGCTGCCATGCTCAAATAACCTCCACCACCAGTATTCAAGAATCAAAGTAAACATACACACTGAACACAGAGATTTTGCTCAGAAACAGATAAGAACCCATGTGAAAGCTGATGATGGTGTTGAGTTCTTCTATATCTTTGCTGATTTTCCTAGTTATATTACCAATCGCTGAAAAACGAGCATTATCATCTCCACTTAAAACTGCAGGTTAGACTATTTTTCCTTTCAATTTTATCAGTTCTTGCTTCATAGGTTTCAGCTCTTTTCTGGGGCATGCATATTTAGCATTACTACATCCTCTTGGTAGATTGATCGTTTTATCATCAAACAATGCCCTTCCTTGACTCTGGTGATTTTGCTTTGAAGTCTACTTTATACAACATTAAAATAGCCATTCCTGCTGTTTTCTGATTAATGTTTACATAAAAAATCTTTTCCCATCATTTTGTTTTCAATCTATTATACCATTATGTTTGAAGTGAGTTTTTTGTAGAACTGTATCTAGTTAGGATATGTTTTTAATCCACATTGCCAATGGGCCTTTTAATATTTAGACCATTGTGCTTTCAATGAAATTATTGATATTTTAAGACTTAAGACTGCCATTTTGTTGTTGCTTTTGTCTGTTCTCCACTTTTTGTTTTCTTTTTTCTGCCTTCCTGTGGCAGAAAGATTTCTCTAAAGAAATTCATTCTTATTCAGTTCAGTTCAGTTCAGTCACTCAGTCGTGTCCGACTCTGTGACCCCATGAATCGCAGCACGCCAGGCCTTCCTGTCCATCACCAACTCCAGAGTTCACTCAGACTCACATCCATCAAGTCAGTGATGCCATCCAGCCATCTCATCCTCTGTCGTTCCCTTCTTCTCCTGCCCCTAATCCCTCCCAGCATCAGAGTCTTTTCCAATGAGTCAACTCTTCGCATGAGGTGGCCAAAGTACTGGAGTTTCAGCTTTAGCATCATTCCCTCCAAAGAAATCCCAAGGCTGATCTCCTTCAGAATGGACTGGTTGGATCTCCTTGCAGTCCAAGGGACTCTCAATAGTCTTCTCCAACACCACAGTTCAAAAGCATTCACTTACAATGCTTAATTACAGTTTCACATATATATTTAATATATGTATATTAATTAAACATATAACCTAAATATATATTATATAGTATACATTACTGTACAAGTATTAAATATATATAATACTTTATTTATACATATATAAAACTGTGATAAGATGTAAAATATTAGTCTACTGGTATTATTTTACCAATTCTTATGAAGTACAGAATATTTACCTCCCTTTGTATCTTTTTAGCTTCCCCAGTTTATAACTGCATTAAATACCTCTTCTAAACATATTTAGAAACACATCAACATCATAATTTCTGCTTCAACCATCAAACAAAACTTGGAAATCTTGAGAGGACAGCCTAGTATATGTACCCATACTTTTCTTACTATATTCTTTCTCCCATCCTGATGTTCAAAGGTTCTTTCTTGAATCATTTCCTTTCTGTTTGGGGAACTTCCTTTAGACATTCATCTAGGATAGGTCTGCTGATGACAGATTCTGTAGTTTTCCTTCATTTGAAAATGTCTCGATTTTTCTCTTATTCCTAAAAGACATTTCACTAGATAAAGGATTCTGGGTTGGCAGTTTTCAACACATAAAAAATATCATGTCCATAAGGAATATGGGGCTTTCCCAGTGGCTCTGGGGTAAAGAATCGACTTGCAATATAGGGGACTCGAGTTCTATTCCTGGGTGATGAAGATCCCCTGGAGCAGGGCGTGGCAACCCACTCCAGTATTCTTGCCAGGAGAACCCCATGGACAGAGAAGACTGGTTGGTTGCAGCCCATAGCATCGCAAAGAGTCAGACAGGATGAAGCAACTTAGCATGTACCATAAGGAATGCAGCGGGAAAGTATCATGTCACTTCTTCTGCCCTTTATTAGGATTTCTGATGAGAAACCCACACAGTGTCATTCACATTGGCTTATCCCCTACAGGTTAAGTATTGATTTTCTTTGGCATTTTTAAGATTTTCTGTCTCTGGTTTTCAGAAGTTTAATTATGATATGCCTTGGTATGGATTTCTTCAGTTCAGTTTAGTTCAGTTCAGTTCAGGCGCTCAGTCGTGTCTGACTCTTTGCGACCCCATGAACTGCAGTACACCAGGCCTCCCTGTCTATCACCAACTCCTGGAGTTCACTCAAACTCATGTCCATCGAGTCGGTGATGCCATCCAGCCATCTCATCCTCGGTCATCCCCTTCTCCCCCAGCCCCCAATCCCTCCCAGCATCAGAGTCTGGAATGAGTCAACTCTTCGCATGAGGTGGCCAAAGTATTAGAGTTTCAGCTTTACCATCATTCCTTCCAAAGAACACCCAGGACTGATCTCCTTTAGAATGGACTGGTTGGACCTCCTTGTAGTCCAAGGGACTCTCAAGAGTCTTCTCCAACACCACAGTTCAAATGCATCGANTTGGCCACCTCATACGAAGAGTTGACTCATTGGAAAAGACTTTGATGCTGGGAGGGATTGGGGGCAGGAGGAAAAGAGAACAGAGGATGAGATGGCTGGATGGCATCACTGACTCGATGGATGTGAGTTTAAGTGAACTCCAGGAGATGGTGATGGACAGGGAGGCCTGGCTTGCTGCAAGTTATAGGGTTGCAAAGAGTCTGACATGACTGAGCGACTGAACTGAACTGAACTGAATCATAAGTTAAGTGTTTTCCTGAGTTTTGTGAGTTGTCCTAGCAAATTACCAAGTCTGAGCGAAGGAATCATCTCAACCCAAAAATTCACATTCTGCCAGGCAGAAGTGTGGGGAGCCTGGGTACCCCATTTTCAGCTGGCATATGAAGTATTAGAAGACTTGTAGGATTGAGTTCATAATCTGTGATGTCTGCGATAACTCCAGGAGTAAGCATCAGAACTGGACTGAATTTCTGAACATCCAGCTCACGTTAGAGATGAATTACATATTTGGTATCAGGTAAAACACACACAAATGTGGTGTCAGAACGGTACAAGAAAAAATGAAATACACTAACACTTACTACTACTATTACTACTAATAATAAGTCGCTTCAGTCATGTCCAACTCTGTGCAACTCCACAGATGGCAGCCCACCAGGCTCCGCCATCCCTGGGATTCTCCAGGCAAGAACACTGGAGTGGGTTGCCATTTCCTTCTCCAATGCATGAAAGTGAAACGGCAAAGTGAAGTCGCTTAGTCATCTCTGACTCTTAGTGATCCCATGGACCGCAGCCCACCAGGCTCCTCCGACCATGGGATTTTCCAGGCAAGAGTACTGGAGTGGGGTACCATTGTCTTCTCCACTAACACTTACTACTGGTGACAAATTACAAATTGCTTTCCTTCTCCTAACAGGGCAGGCACCTTGACACCACAGACTTTGCTCTATTCTCTGCTTTATCATTTGAGCCTTAAACAGAGGCTGAGACTATAGATGTCAATATTATTTGAACCAGTGGATGTATGCCTTGTGCTTAAGTTTCTATATAATTGCTCTTGGTCAAAAAGTAGAGATTCAACAAAACAAGGGGAAAAGGTTAGAATGAAAAGTAAGATGGTAGAGACCCCTGTGGTACAATAGGAAATTACATATTTGGTCTTTGTACTGATTCTCCAGAGTGACTTGTGTCTTCTGTGTGCTGATAAAATGACTGGTAGCTGGGGGGCCCTAGGTAAATTCTGGATGGGCCCGGGTCAGGCAGAGAGACCTAGGCATAATTATCAAGTTGGAACATTTAGCTCCACCCCTTGATCTCTGGGGGCTTCCCTTGTGTCTCAGCTGGTAAACAATCTGCCTGCAATGTGGGAGACCTGGGTTCAATCTCTGAGTCAGGAAGATCCCCCGGAGAAGGGAAAGGCTACCCACTCCCATATTCTGGTCTAGAGAATTCCAAGGACTGTACAGTCCATGGGGTCACAAAGAGTCAGACACGACTAAGAAACTTTCACTTTCTTTCACAAATCTCCGGGGGTGGGAGGGGTTCTGGTGATTGGACCTAACCACCAATGGCCAAGAGTTTAATCTATTACACCTATGTAACAAGACCTCCATAAAACAACCAAACAATGGGATCTGAAGAGCCTGAGTTGGTGGACACATTTATGTGCTGGGAGGATGGTATACCCCACCTTCACAGGGATAGAAGTTCCTGTGTATAGGACTCTCCTGGACCCCACACTGTGTATCTCTTCATCTGGCTGTTCATTGGTATCCTTTATTATAAACCCGTGATAGTAAGTAAAGGGATCTGTGGACTGTTCTAGCACATTATCAAATCTAAAAGGGGGGCACTGTGGGAACTCCTGACTTAGCAGCCACCTCAGATAGAAGTGCAGGCACCCAGAGCACCCGATACTTGGACTGGCCTCTGAAGCTGGGGCAGACTTGGGGGACTGAGCCCTTAAACCATGGAGTCTGTGCTGACTCCAGGTGGTTAGCATCAGCCTGAACTGAACATAAGATATTCAGAAGGTGTCCAGGGAGTTGGCATGGAAAAAAGTTACACATCTGGTATCAGAAGTGTTGTGGCATTTTTCACAGAACTAAAATTAAAAACAATTTTTTTTAATTTGTACAGAAACACAAAAGACTCTGAACAGCCAAAACAATCTAGAAAAGGAAGAAGGGAGCTGGAGGAATCATGCTCTCTGATTTTAGATTATACTTCAAGGCTACAGTAATCAGAACAGTATGGCGCTGGTACAAAAACAGACACACAGTTCAATGGAACAAGACAGAGAACCCAGAAATACAACCACACTTACGCAGGCAATTGATCTATGACAAAGGCAAGAATACATTGAACAAAAGACAATCTCTTCAATAAGTGGTGGACAGCTACATGTACAAGAATGCAAATGATGTGACTGACAGGGATTAATTGCCAAAATATACAAATAGTTCATACAGCTCAATATATTTAAAGAAAAAAGAACACAGCCANTTACGCAGGCAATTGATCTATGACAAAGGCAAGAATACACTGAACAAAAGACAATCTCTTCAATAAGTGGTGGACAGCTACATGTACAAGAATGCAAATGATGTGACTGACAGGGATTAATTGCCAAAATATACAAATAGTTCATACAGCTCAATATATTTAAAGAAAAAAGAACACAGCCAAAAAGTGGGTAGAAGATCTAAATAGATATCTCTCCAAAGGAGATATATATATAAGGTAAAAGATACATGAAAAGATGTTCAATATTGTTAATTATTAGAGAAATGCAAACCAAAGCTATGATGCAGTAGAATCGCCTCACACTATCCAGAATGGCCATCATCAAAAAGTTTGCAAATAATAAATGCTGGAGATATTGTGGAGAAAAATGAACCCTCCGACATTGTTGGTGGAAATGTAAACTGGTGCAGCCACTACAGAGAACAGTGTGGATGTCACTTAAAAAACTAAAAATAGAGCCATCATATGATCCACCAGTCCCAATGATCCAACACATACTCGCTGGTATGTATCTGGAGAAAACTATAATTTGAAAAAATACACTCAGGGAATTCCCTGGTGGTCTAGTGGTTAGGACTCTGTGCTTTCACTGTTGTGGGCCTAGGTTCAATTCCTGGTGGGGAACTAAGATCCCACAAACTGCGTGGCAAATAAATAAATAAAGCCACATTAGAGATTTCAGGATTTACAGAAGACTTTTTTTTAAGAAAAAAAAATTACACCCCAAGGTCCATAACAGCACAATTTCCAACAGTCAAGATATGGAATGAATCTAAAAGTCCATCAACAGATGAATGGATAAAGAAGATGTGATACATAGGCACGTATTACACAGCCATAAGAAAGAGTTAAATAATGCCATTTGCAGCGAAATGAATAGACCTAGACATTATCATACTAAGTGAAGTAAGTCAAACAGAGAAAGACAAATGATATCATTTCTGTGTGGAATCTTAAAAAAAAAAAAGATACAAATGAACTTATAAGATTCATAGACATAGAAAACAAATTTATGGTTACCAAAGTGGAAAACAGGAGGAGGAATAAATGAAGAGTTTGCAACTAACACAGATACACTGCTGCTGCTGCTGCTAAGTCACTTCAGTCGTGTCCGATTCTGTGTGACCCCATGGACGCCAGCCCACCAGGCTCCACCTTCCCTAGGATTCTCCAGGCAAGAACACTGGAGTGGGTAACACTGACACACTACTATATGTAAAACAGAAAATCAACAGGGACCTACTTTATAGCACAGAGAACTATACTCAATATTTCATAATAATTATATAAGGGGAAAGAATCTGGAAAAGAATATGTGTGTGTGTGTGTGTGTGTGTGTGTGTGTATGTAACTGAATCAGTTTGCTGTATACATGAAACTAACACAATATTATAAATCAACTATATTTCAATTTTAAAAACTAAAATGAAATACTTGTTAAAAAATTCTGTGGGGCATATATCCAGAAGTAGCATTGTAGGATCACAGAGTTCTATTTTTAACATTCTGAAGAACCACTATGTTGTTTTTCTAAGAAGCTGCATCATTTTTTTTAATAGCAGTCATCCTTGTGGGTAAGAGGTGGCCAAAGACTTCAGCTTCTACAGTCATTCTATCCAACTTCTCGGGATGAAAGAAAGAGAGGCGAAAAAGCAGCAAAGTCCCAAGAAAATGGTTAACATTATGACTTATACTATGGTAAATACATATGTTTTATTTGAGATATTGATCATAATAATTGTGAAAACCCATGGCAGTTTTTCAATGCAAGGCCATAAAATAACTAAATGCTAAAAACCCATCAACCTAAACACAGAGGAAGCAACTATTAAGAGAAAATAAGTAATACATTGGATTTCCACAACCAAGAACTAACTTTCTCATCATCTGCTGATAGTATACATTGCTAAACGGAATTTGTCATCTAATAATACAGGTAGCTTTTTTAATTTCAGAAAGCTTAATATGCTAACATACTACACAAAAGAGCATACACAGTCTATCCAATCCTGGAAAGGTTGGTTCGGAAGAACACAGAAATCAGTTTTTTTCATCCTAAACAAGGTATAGTATATAGCTGTTGTTAAGTTGCTAAGTTGTGTCCAACCCTTTGTGATCTTACAGACTGTAGCCCGCCAGTCTCCTCTGTCCACGGGATTTCCCAGGCACGAATACTGGGGCAGGTTGCCATTTTCTCCTCCAGAGGATCTTCTTCACTAAGGGATTTAACCCACGTCTCCTACACTGGCAGGTAGATTCTTTACCACTGAGTTACTTGGGAAGCCCTTATGGTACACAGTAGCATCATCCTAAAGAAAGGTGACTTCTGGGTCAGTGAAAGTGTACCCAAGATCACAGGGTACAGACTACATCTGCTGAAAGGTCTACTCCACATTTACTCACTTGCTTCTCTCCAAATGATTCTGTAGAACTGTTCAGTCATGCCTGCAAACAGATATGGCTCTAAAGCTTTTGAGAAGTTAGAAAACCAGTTTATAGTCTTAGTAAGGATTTTGCTTATCACTTTCTCTTATACTCACAATCTTCTGTGTTCTTCAGTGACAACTCATTAGCAAGTTATGAGAGAGTATAAGCAATTCAGTTCAGTCGCTCAGTCATGTCCGACTCTTTGCAACCCCATGAACTGCAGCACGCCAGGCCTCCCTGTCCATCACCAACTCCTAGAGTTCACTCAAACTCACGTCCATCAAGTCAGTGATGCCATCCAGCCATCTCATCCTTGGTCGTCCCCTTCTCCTCCTGCCCCCAATCCCTCCCAGCATCAGAGTCTTTTCCATTGAGTCAACTCTTCGCATGAGGTGGCCAAAGTACTGGAGTTTCAGCTTCAGCATCATTCCCTCCAAAGAAATTCCAGGGCTGATCTCCTTCAGAATGGATTGGTTGGATCTCCTTGCAGGCCAAGGGACTCTCAAGAGTCTTCTCCAACACCACAGTTCAAAAGCAAACCAAATCATATTTTTAGTTAAACATTTTCTGCAAAGAATACTTGATTACTTCCACGATTTTACTTCGTATACTATGAAAGTAGACAAGTGCTAAGTGCCCAGTTCTTTAAGTTCTGTCACTTCGTTAGAAGCAGTGTCTACTTTTTTTAGTGTGTATAAAGCAGAGACTGTCCACAGAAAGAAGTGTACAGCTGTGTGCTACCAGATGTCCTATCTTGTTTCCACATTACTAAAAAGATCCAGAATAAGTATCTTTCATGAATTAGATTTCAGAGTGAGCTGTCATTTCACAGCTCACTAAAATTTTCATTGCATATTAAAAACTATTCATGATTAAGATTTATCAAGTGTTTACTACATAACCACTTACTACACCAAACAATTTCTTTGTGGTATCTCATTGAAATCTCTCAGTCTCTCCACAAAGGGTACTGTTATTTCTCACTTACAGATGGGGAAGCTGAATGAGGATTTAAGTTACTTGCTTCAGCTTAATCAGCTGGTAGGTGACTAAGATAGGCATCCAGGTCCAACGCCCAAACTGCTTGAGTTTAACCATCATGTTAAACTTCCTCCTCACATATAATTAAAGACATGACCACATATATGTAATTACATGCATTTGCTTGACTCCTTCACATCTGCAGGCTCCAGAGGGCAAAGGGATCATGTCTGTGGGATTCCCAGAACCCAGCTCATCAGTCTGGCATTCAGTAGACTGCCAACAAACTTTGCTGAATGAATAAAAGTATATATTTATATAAAAACCACACATATGATAGGAATATACCTATATTATAAACCTATATTATAGGTTCACATATCTACATGAAAATCCTCCCCAGAATAACCTGATGTAAAAGATAATCAGACCGTTCTATTTCTTCTCTTCTCAATAACATGGTTTAATTTCCAGATCCTTAGGGAAAGAACAAATGAGTCACACTACAGCATAGAGAAAGACACGAAAGGTAAAGCTATAGAAAGGGAAAATGACACCAAATTATTTCACAATTCATTAACAGGCTAAATGTTCAGTGCAAAAACTGACTTGCCAAATCAATAATTTTTAAGAACAATTTAGTGGAAGGAAATAAGAGATTAAGAAGGTAAAAAGGGCAGGAAACTGATTTAAAATCAAAAGATATAAAAAAAACATAGGCATATAAAAAACCATACTGCCTCTCACTTGTTTTTGGAAGAAGCCAAGGATGACTCAAGTATGAAACAAGTATGACTCAGCAATTCATATCTCTTTAAATTATCTTTCAGAGTTACCACACTTCCTGAAATCCCTGACTTAACGTGTGCAGTCTGTGGTAAAATACTACAAGGAAGTAAGCAGCCTTTCAAGTCCTGCATCTCAAATAACATCTGGACACTGGCCAAGAGTGAATGAGCTTCAAGATCAGAAGACCTGGGATTTCATCTTGACTCTGCAAACTAAGTTCAAAATCTGGGGCAAAGTCAGAACCAATCTCCACTCTATGAATTATCATAAGAAATGACACTAAGACCACCTGCTCCCTTTAGCACAGTCAGGAATATTCTGTGGGTATGAGAAATACAGAAGAGTCTCTGAGAAAGACGGAGGGAGGCAGAACACTCCGAGCTCTTTGAGGAGAAAAAAACAAAACAAAACAAATATAAACGTAAAGAATAAGGACTTGGCTCCTCACACAAGCGCTAGGTGGCCTTGGGAACAAGTCATGCTGTGGACAAGGGTCTGAGGAACATCTGTTCTTCTGTAACCCAAACATGTAAGGCTCTAGAAAGCCAGTGTCAGGAAGGGCTTGGGGGACCGGCTCCAGATTGATAGGGAACACACATTTTCTTCCCAATGTGTAAGGATTCCACCTCTGGTTTAGGAGTGCTGTGGTCAAAGTATTTATGACTATAGACTACTGTATATGAGAAATTGTAAAGAAGAGAATTATTCTGTGTACCAGAATATACACATACATTAACCTTTGCTGACTGTCAAGCATGATGAGACAGAGGCCTTAGCTGAAAATGTTAAGCATAAATTAGGGGCTGCGGTACTGGGGGAGTTCTGGGGGGTTCACATAAAAAAAACAATCTGTCCAGGGAGGCTAGAGTAGGAAGAAGATGGGAAGGGATGGTCACGAAGGTGGAAGATGGGATGCCAAGCCCGATGGAGAGGATCTGGCTCTGGATACAGCACCTAAGCTTCCGGCTGTTGATTCACACTTCAAACCACACCAGGAACAGAGAAGAAAAACCTTAGGCAACTGACCCATAATGGAGGCCTCCTAACACCTAAAATCTGGTGAGTACCCACTCTGACCAGAAATGCTGCTCAGACCTGGTCTATCAGCTGTAGACCCAAATAAATAAGGGAACCAAGTGACAGAGACCCTGTCAGCTCTCCACCCTCCCTTCCCTCTGTTCCCTTACACTTAAACAGAGGTACAGGGAAGGAATAAACAAATTTGAAGGGAAGCCAAAAAAACCTGGGTTTTGGTTCTGAGTTCCTAGGTATCAGTGAGGCAAAAGCTTCCTAGTACCATGGAAGGAGGGCTTCCCTGGTGGCTCAGCAGTAAAAGTCCACCTGCAATGTAGGAGACGTGGGTTTGATCCCTGGGTTGGAAAGATCCCCTGGAGGAGGGCATGGCAACCCACTTCAGTATTCTTGCCTGGAGACTCCCATGGAAAGAGGTGCCTGGCAGGCTACAGTCCATGGGGCTGCAAAGAGTCAGACACAATTGAAGTGACTTAGCATGCACACACCGTGGAAGGAAACATAATTAGGGATTCTGAAAATCAAACTCTTTGTAGACAAGGACAGTGTGATGTTTATATCTGCCCCTAGTACAGAGCAAGTGCTCAGTAAATGCTTATTAACAAATAAAACGGAAGAAAAGAACACAATTTGGTCTAACAAGTTAAAGGACATGCTGAAGAGGAAAGGATTTTCAAAAAGGATGTTCTGACTGAGAGGTGCTTGGAAAGTAATTAGCTCTCTTGTACTGTGTGGCAGATACAGGGTCACATGCTTGAATCTCTTGTGAATCCTCAGAACAACCCAACGTCCTTAAATTTTCCTGTTACTCCCACTTTATAGACAAAGAAACAAAATGAAAAGATGTCACTCGTTTCTCCTAAGGCCACCATGCCATCAAGGGGCAGAACTAGAATGTGGAACAACAGAGTGTGAATCATTTTAAAACCTGTCCTCTTAAGCACATTCCAACAGCTTCTTCATCTTACTACTTCATCCTACTTCCCAAGCCAGCACCAGACCCAAGTGCTGTTGTCCAGACTGACTGTGTCCTGGGAATGACTTGCTACATCCCTCACAACATTTACAGATGAAGCAAGAAGCCAGACAAGGGCAAGATGGCTCACCCAAGGCCCCTGAACATTTTCAAGCTAAATCTCAGGTGCAATTCCAGGCTACTAATCTCTGTTTTCATCACCAAGGCATGGTTCTGTCATTCAGTGCAGCCAGAAGAACTTGACAGAGGATGGCAAATAAGCACATTAGCAAACTCTCCGCCTGTAATGTTTCTGTTATAACCCCAACCGGTGATGCTGACCTTCTGTTACCCCTATCTTAGAGCAGATGTCTCTCCCCTTCCAGAAGTGCTCTACATTGTGAAACAGAGTTCATAAAGCCCTTTGACTGTGAATGCCACATGAAGGAAGACGATTCACCAGTCACTCTCCTAAGCCCCTAGTTGGTCAGCTAACGGAAATTCTTTACACAGTTCAGTCATGCCCATAAGGATGGGAAAAATACACTGCAGCAAAACCAGAAGAAAGAAACACACCCCTCTCATTGCTTTTACTGTGAGTATAAAAAGGCAAGAAGCTTCGAGACTGAAGGGCAGAGGGCAGCTATGGCTTTGGGGCTTTACTTCAAGAAACTGAAGCTGTTGTTGTTTAGTTGCTAAGTCGTGTCTGACTCTTTGTGATCCCATGGACTGTAGCCTGCCAGGCTCCTCTGTCCATGGGATTTCCCAGACAAGAATACTGGAGTGGGTTGCCACTCCCTTCTCCAAGTGATCTGAAAGCAGCAGGGTAAAGGATGAAAATCCTTTCTCTGCTGTCCATGAATTCTTCAAGAGGCCACACCCTGGCCTTCCTGTGTTTGGATGCCAAGGACCTGGCACACAGCTGCTGCCACCGTTCCTAAGGCCACCTCCTCAGAAGAGCCTTCTCGGCTCCAATCAGCAGAGAACAGAGCTCAAAAAAACAAGGCCCCATAACAACCACAGCAGCAGCAACTCTTTTTCTGAAGATTTATTTATTTATCTTTGACTGTCTTTGTTGCTGTGAGGGTTTTTCTCTAGCTGCACCAAGCGGGTGCAGAGGTGGGGGGCTACTCTCTAGTTGAGACACATGGACTTCTCCTTGCAGTGGCTTCTCTGGTTGTAGAGCACAGGCTCTAGGGCACCTGGGCTTCAGCAGCTGCTCGAGAGCATAGGCACAGTGATGGTGGCGCTTAGAGTTAGTAGCTCTGCAGTATGTGGGATCTTCCTTGACCTGAGATCAAAGTGGGTATGAGGGGTCTCATACACTGCAAGACAGCTTTTTAACAACTGGACCACCAGGAGGTCCCAGCAGCAACTCTGACCACAGCGCATCTTGATTTACCTAATCGCCACCTCTCCCTAGACTAGACGTTCCCTAACAGCCAGGTTATCTCAGGCATCTTTGCATCCCTGAGAGCCAACACAGCCCCACAGCACAGTAAGTTCTCAGGCAATGTGGGCTGAACCCATGGCTGTAGGGCTCTGCCATCAGCCTCATCTCATTTGGAAGGGAAAATCACTACCATAAATGACAGGGCTGATTGTCACAATGAAGTCTGTAAGCTGTCTCTCAAGGCTGAAACCGATTTTTAAAAAAAAGAGGAATTTGATGGAAAGAAGAGATAGGCTCTTCATTACATTTCAAAATAGGACCAGTAAGATCAGATTCAAAACAGTTTAAAAACTACCTATAAATAAATGCATAAAACACAGCTGTATAATAACAATATTTAAAGAGACTCAGCCTAAAGTCAATAGACATGGGGAGCAAAGTGTGTGTGCTTAGTTGCTCAGTCGGTTCCGACTTTTGTGACCCTATGGTCTACAGCCCACTAGGTTCCTCTGTCCCATGAATTCTCCAGGCAAGAATACTAGAGTGGGTTGCCATGACCTCCTCCAGGGGATCTTCCCACCCCTGGGACTGAACTCAGGTCTCCCCCATTGCAGGCAGATTCTTTACCACCTGAGCTACCAGGAAAGCTAAAGAATACTGGAGTGGGTAGCCTATCCCTTCTCCATGGAGTTTTCCCAACCCAGGAATTGAACTGGGGTCTCCCACATCGCAGGCGGATTCTTTACTGTCTGAGCTACCAGGGAAGCCAGGAGAAAAAGAGGAAGTACTCTTTGGCTACTGCAAGGTTATGAGAGGCCAGCGGTGAGATGCTGCTCTTCCTGTCGCTGCTGCAACTGCACATGATAGTAAGAGGCCACATGGCAGAAGGCGGATAGAACCAGCAATGCTGAAAACTGAAGCTGCCATATACCATATGCTTGCTCTTTGCCAAATGTTGGTCTAAGTAGCTACCAACACTCTCTCAATCACAGCAACTCTGTGAAGTGGGAATCTATGTCCCCACTGATGAAAGAAGCAAACCTGAGTCCCGGCGTAGTTAAGTGACTTGCCCAGGATCACACTTTAACCACAGTGACAGCAACAAAATTCAAAAACCCTTGACTGGATTCCACTGGTGCAGCCTTTAATGGCTACCACAGTCTGAGACCCGATGACAGAGGAGGGAAAAGGACCGCTACACTATTATTTGCATCTATCAGGGAACATATAGATAGAATGCTGTGTACATTTCTGGATGCTCATTTAGAAAAGGGGACTTTTTTCCCACTCATATTATACAGAGGACTGTAACCCCAGTTGCCCTGGTTTAGAATCCAAGTTATTCCAGGTGCAATTGAAAGAATAGGGATGTTCATCTAGAAAAAGAAAGATGAGGGGGCACAGGCTGTGACTGTTTGGGGGGTCTGAAAAGCTTGCATGCACAAGACAGAAGCCATGTTCTGTGTTCTCACCAACTGTACAATGACGACCAGTGAGCTGAAGCTTTGGGGGTGAAAATATTCGGTTGGCCGTGGAAGAATATCAAACAGTGGGCACATCTGATGACACAACTAGACGCCCTAGGTATCAGAGAGTTCTCGGGCCCATGACATTTGAAGCTCAAGGGTGCAGGACCACAGGTGTCATTGGGATCAAAACATGGGTCCTACAGCGTTAGAGGCTGGAGCTTTTCATTTCCCACCAAGATCCACTGGTCCTCCAAACTAAGAGAGGGGGCCACGATATATCTTGGTGTCCCGCTCTGTCTCCTCAGGAAGAGTCAAGAGCTATAACATGTGACTCTGGAGGTAATATTATGAACAAACAGCATTTTTACCACCTTCCAAATAACAACTGGAACTAGCATTCACTCTTTTCAAGCAAGAAGCATGTGTCTGGATACTGTGTTTGAAAATGCGTTTACAGGATCTAAAAATCTGAGCTATATATACTCAAGCTTAACTCCTCTATTTCTCAACAGTTTTTTGTGGTTGTTGAATGACCAATCTCGCTCCACAACCACAAAGAAAAGTGGCTATAGATCAACATCAGCTGTTGCTCTGGAACAATTTCCATCTTCCACTAGGGAGAAGAAGATGAAATTCTTTTCATAAACATGGCCTCAAGGGACTGATGTTTTTTGACCACTCTGCTTTCCCTTTGGGACTTTTTAAGTATAATTTACAACCATAGTAATTTATTATCAAGTTTAAACTTCCCTGGTGGCTGCCTCAGAGGTTAAAGCGTCTGCCCGGAATGCAGAAGACCCGGGTTCGATCCTTGGGTCAGGAAGATTCCCTGGAGAAGGAAATGGCAACCACTCCAGTACCCTTGCCTGGAGAATCCCATGGAGGAAGAAGGAAACGGCAACCCACTCCAGTACTCTTGCTTGGAGAATCCCATAGAGGGAGGAGCCTGGTAGGCTACAACAGTCCATGGGGTCGCAAAGAGTAGGACAGGACTGAGCGATTTCACTTAAACTTCCTTAATATTTTCAGGTCTTTTTCATTCTGAACACCAGGTTACTTTTCCATCAAACTGATTGATTCTAAACTGTCTTCAGTGAAAACATGTGAATAAAGGATCTTATGTGAGATAAAAATCCTTCCTTAATCAACTCCTCCACGCACTACTACCTAGAAGTGGTATTCTAGGAATGTGAGCTGCATTGACTAAGCTGCCAAGACGGCAGTTGATGGGTGAGACAGTCCCAACTCAGGAAGATGTGATGCTTACTGTCTCTTGCCAGGCTGAGATAAGGCCAGTCTCATGCCATAGACAGAGTAGGTCTGGGAAACAGGCTAAGCAGGAGTCTAACATTTCTGATGCACAAAATTCATTGATTCATATAGTGGTATGTGGCCAGAGGAGGCATTACTGGGACGAGGAACAAATAAATGCAGAGTTTAGAGGATGGACAAATCCAAGTCCAAGTCCTAAGTCCAATCATCCAATGGCGAAAACAGGACTGACCATGAGGCACCTGGCAATATGTGGTCCATTTTGACCTCGGGTCAGAGGTGGACAAGTGTCCTGTGTGATAGGGAAGGGTCAGAGGTGTGTTCTTTAAAAGGAGCAGAGTGCAAACTCCAAACCACAGCCAGCACAACAGGAGGGCTTACGTTTTCTCTGGTCAGTTCCACACCACAACACCGCAGCCTTGCAAAACAGAACACATTTTCCAAAATGGCTAGAGCTACATGATCTAACTGAAGAGTCAAACTCCACACTGACAAAAACAGAACAAACAGAATCTTTGGCTAACAGCATCTGACAAGCATCAGGGATTCATTCAGAGGAGGAATACTTTTTGGGAAACTTTATTCCCAATGGACTCTAATGAGCCACAAAGCGAGATTTTCATTGTAAGGATGACTCTGTGATATGTTAACAAAAGGTAAGGATAGGAAGAATATTAGGCATTCATTATTTATAAACATCATTTTCTCCTCCTCTGCTCCCAAAGGCCAACATTTCTTGTTAATTCTGCTGAACAGAAGCATGTATTCGCGTGTGCACAGTTGTTCAGTCGTGTTCAGCTCTTTTGAAACCCCATGGACTGTAGCCCACCAGGTTCCTCCATCCATGGGATTCTCCAGGCAAGAATACTGGAGTGGGTTGCCATTTCCTCCTCTAGGGAATATGCCCAACCCAGCGATAGAATACATGCCTTTTGCACTGGCAGCTGGATTCTTTACCACTGAGCCACCTAGGAAGCACAAAAAGAAGGATATAATCTTCCAATTACGTAGCAAAAAATAATTAAGAAAAAAAAAGTAAATCACTAGCATAATAGTACTTTTGGGGTCTAAAGTTATATTTTCACAAGCAACATTATCAGATCTAACTTGCCAACAATTTCATGAGATAGGTATATAATTATTCCCAATTTGTATATAAGGAAACTTAAGGTATGTCCTAAGCTTAAAGAGATTCCTTTAATATCAAGTGGTAGAGCTAAAATCCACATTCAGTTCAGTTCAGTTCAGTCTCTCAGTCGTGTCCGACTCTTTGCAACCCCATGAATCACAGCACGCCAGGCCTCCCTGTCCATCACCAACTCCCAGAGTTCACTCAGACTCGCGTTCATCGAGTCAGTGATGCCATCCAGCCATCTCATCCTCGGTCGTCCCCTTCTCCTCCTGCCCCCAATCCCTCCCAGCATCAGGGTCTTTTCCAATGAGTCAACCCTTC
>SJYV01048281.1:1103097-1176575 GCA_006410875.1 Neotragus pygmaeus | reverse complement strand
AACTCCAGGAGCTGGTGATGGACAGGGAGGCCTGGCGTGCTGCGATTCATGGGGTTGCAAAGAGTCGGACACGACTGAGTGACTGAACTGAACTGAACTGAACTGACAACATCCAAGATCAGAGCCTGGGACTGTGAAAACAAGAATACATGGATTTTTCTGTAAATCCTTAGAAGCAACATAAGCAATTACAAAACTGAAAGCTAATAAGCACTCAGCTCGACAACAGATGGTCACAGAAATACATTCACAACTTGCCAGAATTTTGAAGCCTTGTGCACCCTTTCCAAACATGCAGATGCTTTCATCTAAGGGGAGAAAAAAATTCTATTTCTGCTTCTGACAGCAAACGCCAAGTCACATTGTGCCAGTAGGGAATGGCATCTCCCAACCTCAAACCCACCGAAAATTTCACAACCTTATTCTCATGTTGGAGAGATGGGTTGCCTTTGACCACTAATTCCACCAGCCCTGCCAAGGAAAACAAAGAGGAAATGACCATTTCTGAAGAATTCAGCTTTTTCATCTGCTCCCAAGAAAGGAGATTTCTGTCTCTAGATTATTCATGAGCAATTCATGTGTTATTCTGTGAAGAAAAATCAAGCATATCACACAAATTTATGCCTAAATTCTGGAAAAAAAAAAATGGCCCAAGGCACAGAGTCTGACAATTTCTTCAACTACTCTGAGCTGTTTAACCTTCCACTGAGAAGAGATCAAAGAATTAATTGAATTTATCATTACCTTTTGTAAGTTTTCAAGAGGTAAAGGTTTAAAATTAAGCATATTAAGTTCCTAGTCTAGCTAGTTTGGGTATAAATATATATTTCTGGATCTTACTTATGAATGTCTAGTTTGCTAGAGATCGGATTTCTAAATGGCATTTCCCCCCCAATCTGTTCACACAAGAAATACTCAGACATGTTCTTTTTAAAGGAAGTACTTCCCACCCGCACACCTAATTCTTTTAGTGTCTAAATTATTATATATGCTGAGAGAGCTTGGCTTTAGAGGCAGAGTAGCCCACTAGCTGCAGTCAATAGTCCTCCCATGCCAGAGAAGGTAAAATTTAACTTAGCTTTGCTACATTCCCGAGGTTTATGAACTGACATACTGTGGAGTTCAGGAAATAATCACCAAATGACTCAACTTCCTGATTCAGCAATCACCCAGAAAACATCCTTCTCATTTTCTTCAAACAATGTTCTTCAATCAAAATTTCAGCCAATGAAGACTCAGGCAATTAGCAGCATGATAAATACCACCTATCAGATCTCACTAGTTATTAACAAACATTAATGAATTTTGCTAGTTATTTATATATCTCATCACTTTGATCACATTTATTAGGCTGAATATAATTTCTAAAGTTACAGGCAGATTTCCTCAAATCATTATCACCAAAACGATCCAGCAGCATATAAAAAGTCCACAGACATTTCTACACAATGCCTTAAGGTTGGAAAAAAAAAAAAAAAAGATGTGCTTAATATTCCTTGGGGAAATTCCAAGATTAATTTCAATAGTACATAAATAGCCAAAACACACGAAATTCCTACCATAATCTGCCCAAAGGATGGGTGTAACCTTTTCATAATACATATTCTGAGACTGATACTCACTGGGTTAATCGTTTCTTCAACAGAATGGTGAACAGTCCACCAGTCTGAAGTCCACTCCCAGGCGTTCCCTACTATATTGTATAAGCCATAACCATTGGGAGGAAAGGCGTCAACCTAAAAATTAAAAAAAGGGGGAAATGTTGTCAATCTACTCACCTTGTCTAGAAAGCCTCGTATAAAAATGCACAAAGACCTCGTACTTCAAAGTATGAATATGAATTTTCATTCCAACAGTGAAAATACAATCTGGCCAATATAAAAACAGAGGAAGATATTTTTAAGCTTTGAGTTCTCAAAGGGAGTTCAGAAACCTAAGAAGAGCTTGTTACATGGTAAGAAAGTCAATGAAATAATTCTTAATAGAGAGACTAGTACTGATCACAAGTAAAATCTGTATCTCGTTGAGAGGTGGCAGGTAAATTATCTGTAGCCCTTCAAAAGCATAAGAGAAACAGCATTATATCCAGTATCAGTCTTGTCATCACAGCTGAGCTCTCCTGGCCACAACATCTTTATGCACGGAGAGACCTCAAGCCAATTCTGTCCTCTCCACCAGTCCCCACCAACTCACCAGCTTATCTTTAAGCCTGAGTCATTATTGTCAAAACACTGATGGGACTTCTTATTATAGAGAAACTGCAAATTCATTATCAAGTGCTATCTATAAAACAAAGAAAGTTTGCAATCCCTGGGACCTGGAAGTATGAGGTAAGCTGCACATTCAGTCAGCAATTACATCACATTTCAAAGGTAGATCAGACAATCTGCCACATAATTATGTCACAGACATGGTACCAAAGTGCAAAGCTTGTGTACAAAGGAAGGTGAGGAGGAAGACCAGAGAAAAACCTTTTGACTGAATAGTAAATGCATATAGAACAAGTTTTGCTGTTTTAGGGACTCAAAACTTTTTCCTAACATATTTTACAAGAAATGCTCATACATGAAGGAAACTTTTATTTTTAAGTGAAAAAACTATTAAGTTATCGTTGAGATTCTTTTTAAAAAATCTTTTTGTAAGTTCATGTCTTTTCTCAATGAAGTAGAACTAAAAGGAATAAAATTAATTTCCTACTTGGCTTCAGAAGGTTTTAGATTTACACATAAATATGGAACCATCTGATATGTGGGTAATCCAGGGCACTTCAATAAAGTTATGACGCTACTCCGAAAAAAATTTAATCCAGATGATGGGGAAAGCTGAAAAGTTTTACCATTCTGCTTCCAAACTCAGTATTCATTATGGAAATAGCAGTACCTATTCACTGCTTCATTCAGTAACTCCATGCATGTTGACTGAAGGCAGAAAAGGTTTGATGACATAGACGTGAAAAAGTTTTAATGAGGGAGAAAAAATGATGTTGCCAAAAATTAAAAACATCCAATCTAGAAAAGCAGGGTGGGATTAGTAGGGTAAGAGAATGAAAGAAAATATGCAGAAACTCCCTAGAGGGAGAGACTTCTAGCTGAAGATGAACCCTCCTCCACAAAGGTAGAAGCATCTTATGGGAATCAAAGTCAGAGGTCAAAGGTCAGAGAGACAGTGAAGGAGAAGGGGCCAGAGGCATAAACTGTTCTTTCAAGAATTTGGAGATAATGAGGAAGAATAAGACAGAAAAACAGTTGGAAGGAAAAGAAGAAAATAATTTGTTTCAGCGAAAAGATGGGAAGGAGCAAGGGGAATGAGAGCAACTGAAAGACTGAATGAACGAAGTGGAGAAGTGGAGGGAGGGACCACTTCTCAGGCTTAGAAAGCAGACTAATGGTCAGTCAGCCTAAGGTCTTCTTTACATGACAACACACAACAAACGCTGGGCAAGCAAGTTGGCCTATGTGGTGCTGTTAAACCCTAAGATGCGGAAACATCAATAACAGCATCTACTGAAAGGTTTGAGGGGTCTTCCTTCTGTAAATAACTGGATGTTTAAGTGAGGTAAAATCTGGAGGTCACCACTCCCAAAATTACCACGTAAGAGTATAAAAATTTTAACTGCTCCTTGTTCAGTTAATCACACCAACCAAAACTTCTTTCCAGAAAGCTCAGAAGAAATACTTCCGACATGTTTATTTTCAGGTGAATGAGCAGATATGCATGAAAACTAAAATATGCTAATAACTTACAACAGAGGCCCAATAAAACAGAAAACCAATTCTTTAGGTTCACTGCGGTCAGAATAGTTCACTCAATTTAAAACCAGAGTGAAACTAATAAAATAAAACAGCAGGCGAAGGAGCTATTTCACTGTAGTCCATCCCACCATTGGAAGTTTGATTCCTGCTCTCGGGACCAAGGCCTGTGGACACAACAAGGAAGCTAAGGAGGACCTGAGATAAACAGTCCCACTTTAAAGGTACAAATCTTCTGTCAAGTCTCATTCCAAAAAAAGGTGGAAGTGACCTCTCTGCAATGTGCTGGTTTTTTCCCTCTTCAGGTCATATTTCTCATGTCGGCTCCTGGTAAATGTTCTAATTTTGTCTTAGGAACTTCCATGGCAACTTCTTCAGGTAAGTTCTGTTGAATATCCTCCAAGGCAGACATGTTCTGAACATCCCCAGTTAAATGTTCCAACTCTACTGCTACTGCTGCTGCTAAGTCACTTCAGTCGTGTCCGACTCTGTGCGACCCCATAGATGGAAGCCCACCAGGCTCCCCCGTCCCTGGGATTCTCCAGGCAAGAACACTAGAGTGGGTTGCCATTGTGTTCATCCTGCAGCGCAGGTTCTGCCAACAGTGGCCCATGAGATAACAGGTGGCCTTCTTACCCATGTACAATTTGAGAAAAAGGCTGAGATCTCTTAGACCCCAAGGTCTCTAATAACTCATTTTACAGAATAAAACTATGTGTACCTGAGAATACAAGCTATCCAGAAGGAAACCTGAAAAGAACCAACTTCACTTTGCTGTATAGAAGTGAAGTCGCTCAGTTGTGTCTGACTCTTTGCTACCCCATGGGCTGTAGCCTACCAGGCTCCTCTGTCCATGGGATTTTCCAGGCAGTAGTCCTGGAGTGGACTGCCATTTCCTTCTCCAGGGGATCTTCCCAACCCAGGGATCGAACCCGGGTCTCCCACATTGTAGACAGACGCTTTACCATCTGAGCCTCTGTTGAAAAATACATCCAATTCCCACTGGTTTGTGTTGGTGCTTTTATCATATACCTAACTCATATATATGAAATTTTAGAAGCACACACATGTGAGTTCCTATGCCTATTTAAAGGCAACATATTCTCATGTAACTTTTTTTTACATTACTTCTGCACCCCTACAAAAACAACTGTAATGCTTTAACTATATGGCTCAAAGTATGTTTGAAGTTCTGAAAAGTCAAGTGTCTTCTCATCCCTCATCTCTTCCAAAAATTGTCTTTTTCACTTGTTTATTATTTCAGTTGAAATTCTGGAATCACTTGGTCATGCTCCAAATAACATATGTGTATTATGTTTATAAATAAATTTTGGAAGAATTATTTTTGTGTGAACAAATATTAAAAACACAAATTTTTTTAAATGACAACTGTTTGAAAGATTGTTGAAAGATTATTATCTTCTATAACAACAAATCCAGTAAAGAGCTATTTCCCCACCACAAGACATCTTCACTCAATATGTCAAGAAAAACCAAAATGCTTTTATCATTGCTTCATTAGTGTATGGTTCTGCTGACAAAAAAAAGAAAGGAATACTTATGGAGGGAAACATGCTACATGTGTTAAAGAAAACAGTTTGGTTATTTATGTGAAACTCTTACCAAGAAAGTTTTCTAGTCTTTGACTCATTAATTTCACTGCTAGGAATCTACCTTCTGAAAAACCACCACACTATTAAGGATCTACTGTATTGCACAGGGAACTCTACTCAATACTCACAATTGATCTGTATGGGAAAAGAATCTAAAAACAGAGCAGATATATGCATATGTGTAGCTGATTCACTTCACTGGATTGCAGAAACTAACACAACATTGTAAATCAACTATACCTCAACAAAAACTATTTTTAAATCATCAGAGATACAGTTTAATATTTATGCACAAGATGTTGTTATTCAGCAAAAAAAACAGACTTAACTTTGCAAAAATAAGGGGCAAATAAATTAGGGTTAATTCAAATGACAAGCTATCCAGCTGCTAAAAGACATGTATTTGTGAAGAACTGCTAATGCCAGACAAAATCTTCCTGATATTACACAGGGAAAGGAGAGTAGGATTTTAAATATAATAGTATGACCCCAAAGCAATATGTAAAAAATATATAGGTACACAAACACAAGAAACATTTACACTGGCACCTATGGTAGTTAAGAGCATGGGCTTTTGAAACAAACCGACCTGGTTCAAATTCCAGATGTGTGGCTTTCCAGCTGTGTAACCCTGGGCAAGTTAGTTAACCTCTCTGTGCCTCAGAATGCTCACCTGAAAAAATGGGGATAACAGTACCTACCTTACAGAGTGGAACATTAACTGAGATAATTCATGCAAATACCTCTGGATCATGCCTGGCACACTTCAAGTATTAACTCCTAGCAATTATTAGTACCATTAACACCGAAAATGAATGGGAAGAATTGCACCACAATGCTCACAGGGGTTATCTATCTTGAGATAAGATTCCTCCAGGTTCTTTCAATTTTCTCCTTTGCAACTCTTCTGGTTTTTTTCAAAGTTTCTATAGCATTACAGTATCGGAAAGAAAAAGGTGTCACGAAAAAGACTGTCTAAGTATTAGTCTTTGCCTCGTGCGGTAGTGGATGAAGGCAGAAAGGGTACAAGAAGTAGCGTGGAGAATGAGCAACACTCTCCCTCACGTCTAGCGGTTTCTAGTGGTTTCTCAGTGCGCTGTGGCTGCAGCCCTCTGAACCTTGCTACTCACAGGCGCGGTCCCTCGGAAGCCGTCCTCCCCAGTGTTGGTCACAGGAAACTCGCCTTGCCAGATGTTGGCATAATGTTGGCCTTTCGGCTGCAGTTTGTTGCCCCAGGGGAAAAGTCTGTCAGAAGAGACACAGGCATCAGCCTGTCAAACATGCACAGGCTTCTGGACACAAGTCAAGAAGAGGAAGGCAGTGAGAGGGAGAGAGCACACTGCTCGCTTGTTCCAAGTGAGTTATTTTTTTAATACATAAAGATTTAATGAGGATTTTTTTTTAACTTCCACACAACGAGATCATGTCAAGCTCACCACAACATCAGTCTCTCCCGAGGACTCAGGAGGCCTGATATAAGTCACCTCACCAAAAGAGGGGCTTACGGGAGGCTGGGAGAGCGGCCATGATTCTGGCCTTACATGGAAGCATAACGGGGCACCATCACACCGCACTTTTTAATAAAGCCTTCACTATTTTAAGGAGCCTTTTAGAAGCTGAGGCCCAATCGTGAGTTTTCTGTCTCATGGCTCTGAAAGCAGAGAAATACTGATGTTTCAGGAGACGCCTAAAATAAGAAAGCCCTAAAAGAGAAGGCAGCCTGCCAGAGGGGCTCGAAGGAGGACCGCGTGGCACGGGGATAGGGCTGCGTGCCCGGCGCCCACTCCACCAGCCATGCGCCCGCCTCTGCCTGGCTGTTTCCTAAGGAACTTCACCAACGTGAGGAAAGCCCAGTGGGAAAGAGCTGCCNGAAGGAGGACCGCGTGGCACGGGGATAGGGCTGCGTGCCCGGCGCCCACTCCACCAGCCATGCACCCGCCTCTGCCTGGCTGTTTCCTAAGGAACTTCACCAACGTGAGGAAAGCCCAGCGGGAAAGAGCTGCCCTGGTGGTTGTGGTTTTAAATCAGCTGTCCAGAGTAAGTTCCTGTGGATTTAGAAAGAGGATCCACATACTATTAAGCAAGGGGAGACCCTCCAAGTACCTATTTTGCAGGCCTCCTCGACAGCTGTACTCCCACTCGGCCTCCGTGGGCAAACGCTTTCCCGCCCACGTGCAATAGGCGACGGCGTCATTCCAGGAGACGTGGAGAACCGGGTGGTCCGGCCTGGGGAACAGAGAGCGCAGAGTGAGGAGGGCGGAACCGGAACTGGAAACATGGACCGGCTCCAGCCAACCGCCCATCTTCTCCTTCACCTCAATCCCGGACCGGTTGGTGGGCCTGGTCCCCAGGTCAACACCCCCCACCCTGCCCCACAGCACTTGTGTCAGCCTCCACCAGGGGTTTCTGACATCCCAGACTCCCAAATAGATTATGATCCCTCCTGGCACAAGACTCAAAACTTTACTCCAGTTTGCTGGCAGGCCTGAACCCCCAGAGAATCTCACTTGGTGCAGCAAGGTGTGGAGATGCATCAGCCAGCTGCACCAACCAATGCTTTCTTCTGTGAGGAAAGAACGATTTTGCAGCTGCTGGACATGGTATGAGCAGAAGCTTCCAGCGCTCAGCTCCTTCAGGAGAGTTGCAAAGAACCACCTCACAGTCACCAACGACCAACCACAGCAGGAGCATAAAGGCACAGCCATGTGGGTTCACCCACAGCTCGATCCTATGGGTCATTTATACCCCAGAGCCCCACCCCCCCCCCNTTTTAAAAAAAAAAAAAAAAAAAAAAAAAAAGCTCACACAGTGTTCAAAAATGTAGCCTGATGCCTCAAAAGCGAATGTGTTAGTAGATAATATTGACACATTAGTGTCAGTGTATCACAATTTTTCTGGAAAAATCAGGCTGTATGCTTGGTGAGACTGTTATTTAGTATTCTGTACTTTTTCAGAGAAAGGTTTTTATACTGTCATTGACAGAATGGATTTTGTTTGTAAAAATAACATTAAGAAGAAAAGAACACAAGTATCATGTGAATTAGGTGAAAGAATTTGGAATATTTAGAAAAGACTTGAAGAGAAAGATAGCTATTTCAAATATTTGAAAGACTGTCATATAGACCGTGGTTTCGGCTTCACTGACATCAATTTAATGAGCAGAACAATCAGCAAGTTGAAGTTTCAAATAAACCAGTCTCCACTCAATGTCAGGATGGGTCTTGTAAGATTGAAGCTCTTTAAAGTAGAAATGGACTGCTTTGGGAGACAGTAAGCATGTTTGTGGGCTTCCCTGGTAGCTCAGCTGGTAAAGAATCTGCCCGCAACACAGGAGTCCCTGGATTCCTGGGTCAGGAAGATCCCCTGGAGAAGAGCTAGGCTACCCACTCCGGTATTCTTGGGCTTCCCTAGTGGCTCAGATTGGTAAGGAATCCACCTGCAATGTGGGAGACCTGGGTTCGATCCCTGGATTGGGAAGGTCCCCTGGAGGAGGGCATGGCAACCCACTCCAGTATTCTTACCTGGAGAATCCCATGGACAGAGAAGCCTGGCAGGCTACAGTCCATGGATTGAAAAGAGTCAGACATGGCTGAGCAACTAAGCACAGCACAGCACAACCATGCTGGTCTGTTCAAAGAGAAGGTGAGATCAATCTTTCAGGTTTATAGTGGAAGGAATTTCTACTCTGTATGAGAGATTAAGTATGATTGTGAAGTCGCTCAGTCGTGTCCGACTCTTTGCGACCCTATGGACTGTGGCCTACCAGACTCCTCTGTCCATGGGATTTTCCAGGCAATAGTCCTGGAGTGGATTGCCGTTTCCTTCTCCAGGGATCTTCCCAACCCAAGGATTGAACCCGGGTCTCCCACATTGTAGACAGACGCTTTACCGTCTGAGCCACCAGGTATGATCACCTCATATCTATTCTATATTTGGTTAGGGGAAGAATGTCACTTAGAATTCATTCAACAACTATGTCAGATTGTGACATTTGAATAGTGCCATTCATTTTATTTTTACATATTATCAATAGTGGCTAGAATATAGGAGAAAAGCTAAAATAAAATGTCCTTTGGTAATGTAGATGGGATCCTGTAAATATTAATGATTATTCCTTGCAACAGATGGCACAACCCAGTGTTAGACCGGTAAGTTTTGTCAGGGTGAGGCTGCCAATCCAAAGATTGAAAACAGGTGACAAAAGTTCTCTGGGGCACTTGGCATCTGTAAGTAATCAGTTACTGTAAAAGCCTTGGTCAGACACAAATTAGCTTAATTGCTGATGACATTTTTAATAGCTGAAGGACCTCACAGCTTCATTTAATTAGAATTGTAATGTACTATATATATTGTAGCTGATCACCTCTGACTAGTGTTTTGTTCTCTTCTACTTTGTTAACCTAAGTTGCAATGTACCAGACATTTTATTCTGTAATGTGAAAGGCTCATAAACACATGATAGAAGGCAAGATACACTCCNCATTTAATTAGAATTGTAATGTACTATATATATTGTAGCTGATCACCTCTGACTAGTGTTTTGTTCTCTTCTACTTTGTTAACCTAAGTTGCAATGTACCAGACATTTTATTCTGTAATGTGAAAGGCTCATAAACACATGATAGAAGGCAAGATACACTCCTCCGTGCACTCTGCTCCAGTGTTTCTCTGTTGCATTTCTCTGATTCTTGCATTCATCCGTAACCAACCCTTAAGGAGAAATCAAATACATCTGTACTTGGTTTCTGTTCAGTGGAAATTAAATCCCACAAAAACCAAATGGAGGTTTGAACTGAAAATGCTCATTTTAAAAGTATGTTACTAGCCTTTGTGACATTTTATTCCACTGCCCTCTTGCCCCTCCCCAATGGATGTGTGAGCAAATTAAAGTTTATTCATAGGGGAATTGATAGATAAGAAATAAAGACTTAAATTGCTAACGTTATCCAAAATCGGCACTTTCCAACTTTTGGGTTCTTATACTTCAAAGCATCTTTGGAAAATGTGGAGGAAGGGGAGGATTTAGTGGAAAGGCCAGGCTATTCAGTTTGGAGAGAAATCTTTTAGCATGTCATGGGAACATTTTTGAAGATGCCTTTATGCCATTGGCCAGTATTTCCAATAATACAATGAGATAAATTTTCTTCTTATCATACCCTGGGTAACTCATCAGAAAAACTTTTGCTTTGTTGAAACAGTAAGATACTGTACTTATAACAATTGAGACAAGCCATAAAAAAGGATACAAATATATATAAGGAAAACAATGTAATAATTTAAAATACAGTCTTTTGCTTAATGTCAAGGAACAATACACTACATGTGATTCAGAGAGAGGTGTCACATTTTCTGTTTTCTCCATAGGAATAGGGAAAACTATAAGGCAGAATTCCCCTTCACTGAAAGGCTACATTTTTAGTTTAAGTGAAGAGTGATTGATAGACTTGGTGGAATTTAAATCTTATCCTACAGTTGTACATTAGCTTGTATCCGCCAGCCGGTTCCCCCGCCTCAGGAGATCTTTTATTTTCATAGGTTGCGTTGTTTCTTAGTAGGCATTGAGCTATCATTTAACAAGAAGGAAGCATTTTGCATTATTGTCTGTTGTCAAGCCCCTGCTTTGTATTTTATTGGTTTATTCGGGTACTAAATGACTGATTTATTGCTTGGGAGCAACTTTTTGCTCTTGCCAGTCCTCATACCTTTTATGCATCAACTATCTAATCACAATTAAAACTTAGAAACAATAAGTCACTTGGCAGACTACAGTGACATTTCCAAGGCAGTTCATAGATAGAATTAAGATAGAGAAAGATAGAATTAAGCAGTAGACAGCAAATGCCTTTGTGTTGTGTATAACTGTAATGTGAACTTAAGCCTTCTGTTTCCAATGGAAACTCTATTGGATTACCTCACATAATCCTTCAGATTTCTGAGCAGTTTCTGACTGTGAAGCACATGTAGTAACTTCCTCTACATCCTGTGAAGACATTACCTTGGCGTACTCTTGTTATTTAGGAGACAGTTGTTGAATTTTTCCAGCGGTTACATTGTGCAAACATAAGACATCTTTTAGAGTTTTCTGACTATAATATACTGAGATCCTCTGGTATGGCTTCATAGCCCCCAAGCGTACCACCGCAGTTCAGTAAGGGATTTCTGGGGAATAAGATGCAATATGCTGGCACCTCCAAGAACTAGGGTGGTGAAAATGTCGTGAACGACAAACCTGGTGTCCCTCTGGTACCCCTGAGTGGTCCTGAACAAGTCCCAAGAAATCTAGACTAAACATGTTCTACCATGGGAGTCTTGCCCTGAATTTCATTCCAACACCACAGGGTAATTTGTCAGAAGTTGGCTTGGACCTAACAAGTAAAATCCCTCGGATGTGTTGGGATTAAATTATGCAGCTGTTCCCAGTGTTTTTCAGGTCCTGCACTGCTCCTTTCTCTTTTCCTTAGTAAGATTTTTGAGTTTATGTATAATTTTAAAATAGTTATGATTAATTTATAGCATAGCCAGTTTGTGATTATTTTGTACATTTTGAGGTTGCTAAATTATGCAAATATATTATTTTTGCATTCTACTGCTTACATTTTAATTATTTCTGTTTTTCAAGGAGCTATCAGTTCAGTTCAGTCGCTCAGTTGTGTCCAACTCTTTGTGACCCCATGGACTTCAGCATGCTGTTAGAAAATAAACAAATATTTGAATATACTAATTACTACATGATCAATGAAATGTTTTAAGAGGTGAAAATTATGGACTAAAACCAAAGCAAAACCCTGTGTATTTGGGTCTATCACACAAGCTCAGTTCCCTTTTATCATAAATACATGGAAAAGTACTATAGATTTTTTATAGAAGGGTAGCCTATCCCTTCTCCAGAGGATCTTCCCAACCCAGAAATCAAACCTGGGTGTCCTGAATTGCAGGTGAATTCTTTACCAACTGAGCTATTAGGGAAGCCCACTATAGACTAGTTAATGTTTTGACTTTGACAGTCAAGGTTGCTATGCCCTAAATCAAAGGTAAGGAAGAAATAAAAGGCCTGAGAAGAGGGGATTATATTCTGAGGCAAGAGAGGCAAGTTGCATAGCCTCATGAGTTAGTAGCCTGCAAAGGGGTCATGCTCAAGGGTAAAGATTGCTATGGTCAGAATTCTAGGATGAAGGAAAATGAACAATGCCTGGGCAAAAGAAGCACATTTGGGTTTTCTACATTTAATGGTTTAGTAGGTAACTTATGTTGTCCTAGACTTCTGCTTGGCATGTGGTTTTCTCCTTTATTCACCTCTCAGCAAACATTTATTAAACCCTTTTTTCAGCAATGCCCAGTGGAGGTATCATGGAGTGAAAAGATGGAATTACCAGTGATGTAAGTCAGACTATGTCAGTTGCCACGATGAGGAGGAGAAAAGTCTTTTGTGTGTGTAATCAAGCCGGGTGCCGTGTTGTTGTTTAGTCACTGAGTCCTGTCCAACTCTTTTTTGACCCCATGGACTGTAGCCCACCAGGCTCCTCTGTCCATAGGTTTTCCCAGGCAAGAATACTGGGGTGGGTTGCCATTTCCTTCTCCAATGGTGCCATGACCTATGGCTTAAGAACAGACTAGATGGGGGTCGGGGCGGGGGGCAGAGGGTGGCAGCGATCTAAGACAAGGGAGTGGCATAAACTAGGCATAGAGGTAGGAAAGTCCAAGGATTATTTGGGAGTGGAGGAGCAGTTTATTTTTGCTGGAAGGTTTGTAGAGTGGGGTGGGACATCATTTGGAATGGTCTTTTTAGTATCAGATTAATAGGTCTAGCCTTTATTCTGTCAATAGTTATAAGACAGTAGAAGTTTTTGAACTGGTCATTTGACTTTATCATGATGTATCTAGCAACAGTGAGCAAGGGGGATTTCAATGAGGACAGAATGGATACAGCTTAAGAAAATAGGATTCAGAAGTAATATAACCAGATGAACTATGGTGTTAAAGTTGAAATGAAAACTAAGTTGCATTTAATTGATCAGTTGGAGGAATCTGAACTAATTAATGTCCTTTAGGTACTTAAAAAAAAATTTTGGCAGTGGTGAGACAATAAGTTTAAAATATTCCTACTCCCTATCTACCCAGAAAGGAGAGTCAGAATTCAGAAAAATATTGAAAGGGTTAAAGAAATTACTATTTTTGCTAAAGGAAAAACCCATAATATTTCATTAACTCTCCTATGAATTGGGTGACTATGTCAATTCATATGTAAAAATTTTTTATCAAACTTCAGTTTAGTTGTTCAATCATGTCCCCATGGACTGCAGCATGCCAGACCTTCCTGTCCATCACCAACTCATGGAGTTTACTGAAATTCATGTCCATTGAGTCAGTGATGCCATCCAACCATCTTATCCTCTATCGTCCCCTTCTCCTGCTTTCAGTCTTTTCCAATGAGTCAATTCTTCACATCAGATGGCCAAAGTATTGGAGTTTCAGCTTCAACATCAGTCCTTCCAATGAATATTCAGGACTGGTTTCCTTTAGGATGGACTGGTTGGATCTCCTTGCAGTCCAAGGGACTNGGGGAGGGGGCAGGGTGGCAGGAGGCGGGGGGAAGGAAGTTCCACAATCAAAGCAGTCCATCTGGCCAGGAAAGCACTCTGGTAATCAAGTTAAACTAGTTTTTTTAACTGCAGATCTTCTCAAAATCTTTGAACTGTTTACATAGCAGTCATGGTTAAGTTCTGAGTAACGGAAGATGGTCTTCGAGCCAAGGGCTTGGTAGGTTCCAATCCTGACTGTTGACTACTTACTAGCTCTGTGACAGTGGGCAAGGTACTAAACCTTTCTGAGTTTGGTTTTCTCAATCAGCAAAATCAGCCTAGAAAGAGCACTTATCTAACAGGCTTATGACTGTAGTAAGCCTGTTAGATAAGTGCTCTTTCTAGGCTGATTTAGCATAAGCATTCAGAAAACAAGCATGTATAAGCATTGGTAACAAGAGAGCTGAAGAACTCATTTACAATGCTATTCATTCATTCATTCATTTATACATTCAGGAAACATTTGATGAGTGCCTGCCCTATGCAGCCCTATGAGAGGCCTGAGGGGTGGAGAAGCCAAGCACACAGTCTAGGGGTGAAGATAGACAAATAAGGTTAATTCAAGGCTGTACTAAGTACTGTGGCCAAGAGGGGCTTGATGAGCCATGGGAGCCCAAGGATGGGCACCCGACTAATGTCAGGGGGTGTCACTCTGCAAATGCATCCCACAGGAGGGGAGAAGGAGGAGCAAGTGAGGCAGGATGGGTGTGAAAAGGATGTTTCACAGGACAGGCTGCCCTTATTACATGTCCACTTCACTTGATCTCCCTATATTGTAAGAGTACTTCACTTAATCCAGAAAAACTGAACATCAACTTTTTCTGTGAAATAAAATACACCAAAGATATTCAGAACCTTAGACTTGGAAAGAAGCCCAGAGGACACCTGCTTCCAACCCATACCCAACTAAAGACATCCTCTCTACAGTATCCTTAGGATGAATATGTAAGGCAGGATGAACAACAGTCCTCATTTAACCAGGGCAGCCCAGATGTATACTTGTTATTCTGGCATACTTAAAAGCAACCCATTTTATTCTCAAAAATATCCCAATGTGGACCATAAATTACAATGGTCACTCTACTCATAGATGATCCCCCATCTTAGCTTCAACAATTTAGGGGACAGACATCACCTCCCTGCAGGTACACACTCAAGCTCAGATCATTCTAACAAACAGAGCTCATCAACAGTGCAAGAGAAATGCCTCCCAGAGCCCTTCCATCTGCTGGCACTGATCAGACTCCAAGGATCACATGGAACAAGTTAAATTCCCTTTGGATCACCTTGCAGACATGTGTAGAATAATCACAATTCTTCCACCTCTTGGTCTTCTCTAGGTTCAATCGCGTATTCACCCTTACCCCGGCTCTACGATCTCAAGTGAAGGGAATCACAGCCTCCCTAGTTGCTCAGGCCAGTACCCAGGAGTCCTACTTGATTCTTCACTCCGCTTTGCCCTCTCTGCTCTCAGATGTCCAACACCAGACCCTTCTCAGCATCTCTCCTCCTGCCAGCCTGCTCCACAGCCACATCATGTCACACCTGGCCTACAACAAAACACACGCAGAGGCCAAAGTGCTCTCTTTAAAATGTTAACTAGAGGGGACTTCCTCAGTGGTCTGGTGGTTAATAATCCACCTTCCTCTGCAGGGGACACGGGTTTGACCCCTGATCGGGGAACGAGGATCCTACATGCCGCAGGGCAATTACAGAAGGCCCATGTGCTACAACAAACACCCAGCACGACCAAAATAAAATAAAAATTTAAAAAATGTTAACTAGATCCAGTGGCTTCCAGCTGTACTAAAGAAGAAACGCAAACTTCTCTGAGGCTCACAAAGTCTAGGTTATCCACCTGCTGCTACTTCTCCAACCTAAGTCTAGCTCCTATCCCAGTTTCTCTTGTTCATCACTCCCTCATTACTGATCATGCTGGGTCCTACTCACCGAGTAGGTTTCAGCTCAGGTGTCACCTTCTTAGAGAGGCCATCCCACACCCCACACATAAAGAGCCCAAGAACCCTAATCCTACAATATGCAACCACTCTCACCCCATTACTCTGTTTTATTTTTTTCACAGGCCATTAGCATAGTCAGTTAAAAGCTCACTTGTGTAGAGTGTGTTTCTCCCTGGAGCTGTAACTCCCAGGAAAGTGAGGACTTACATCCACAGTACTTGGAACACTGCCTGGTACATAGTATATATGGGATAAACATTTATTTAACAAATAAGTTAATCTGTTCCTGAGGCTTCCATGGTTTCCAAACCCCTCCCCACCACAGGTGACCCTCTTCTGGATAAATACCGATTATTTAGTGTTTCAACAGGACATATTATAGAGAGGGGGAATCAGCCCTAGTCTTAGGGGTTTTGCAAAAGGGTCTCTGACAGGAAAGGTACTAGGCTGGTCCTCAGGTGGCACTAGTGGTAAAGGACCCACCTGCCAATGCAGGAGACAAAGGAGATGTGGGTTCAATTCCTGCATCAGGAAGATCCCCTGGAACAGGAAATGGCAACCCACTCCAGTATTCATGCCTGCAAAATTCCATGGACAGAGGAGCCTGGTGAGCTAAGTATGGGGAGTCTAAAAGAGTCAGACACAACTGAGTGACTAAGTGCACGCATCTGTACACGCACACACACGCACGCACGCACGCACGCGCACGCGTACTCTTAGGTGCCCCCCCTTAAACATTTCCAAGAACTGGTTGCCTCATCTATAAGAGGAAAATTTTTCACCAGATGATTCTCAAAGTTTAATCCATTCTAATTCCTCTTTTTTTGCATAAGTGTTTCCTAAAGCTGCATATCCCCTGGGCAGAACTCCCTACTTGACAGTCTTTGTCTTTGTCTCACTGCAGAGGTTTACAGCACAAATGCCAACACCTGAGAGGTAAGAGATGAGAGAATCATCTTTATTTCCTAATCCAAGTCAGTCAGACCTCAAAAGACCCATGACTTGAAAAGACACTTAAGAACCTCTTAAACAGATATTTGAAATCTGAGCCTTTGGGAGCCCACCATGCCTCACTAACATTCATTCTGATCAGGGGCCTTGTTTCAGAGCTGGTTGGAATAAAATACTGTGCCCTGTTATCCTACTTTATTGGATTCTCACCTTCCAGGGTTATCGATTGCTTCCTGAGTCTACACCACATACTGACTCCCAGGACAGGCAGACAACCAGCCTTTTCAAAAACCAGACATAGAACACAGTTGTCTGACCATGTTCTCTTCTTATCCAATCAGCCAACCCTGGATCGCACTTCCTGAAAAACTCAGTTTCTGTGAACTCACCTTCACCCTGTTGATCGAATCAGCATTCTCCTGCCAAGAAAAAGCTGCCTTTCCAACATGAGACAGGTCATACCAGGTCTGAGCCCCACAGCTCTCAAAAATGAATGCTCCTGTAGAGGATACTCAAACAGCATTCTTTCATTTTTTGGCAAATATTTATTAAGTCCTTATTAAGTGACAGGTATTATGCTCGGGGGATGGTGAATAATACGGAAACAGCTTCACCCACCATTACAGGACGGTTCAGGTAAAGAAAGGGGCATTCAACAAATACCTACACAAATAATGATAAGTGAGATAAATACTGTGAAAGGAAGGCATTAGAAGCCGTAAGAACAAATAAATGGAAGCTTCTCAGTCTGGAATGTTGGACAACAGATGGGCATTTCAAATGGACTGCCCAGAGTAAGTTTAGCTGAAACCTGACCATGCAAAGTTGAATATGGATAATCAAAGCAGCAGGACATGGTAGGCACTCCACCAGAGCTTTGTCCTACTTGATCCCAAGAGGAGTTCTTCCTCACCTGAAAGGCTTCCCTAAAATGCCTTCTCCTCACACAGGCATTCCCTGATCAACCTAACAAATTCAACTCTGCAGGCATCTCTCCCCGCCCCTCACCACTTCTCTTCATCACAGCACTGCTGAGGTACTTCCACTTCAGGATGGGATGGGTTTCATACACTCTTACTCTTTTTGATAAAGTTTAAATAGATGATATATGTGTTTTCATTCTTGTTTTTAAAAAGCCATAATTTAGAAAAAAAAAAAAACACCTAATATTGGTTTAAATTCAATGTTACTGCATTCCTTAGACTTTGAGCAGTTAAAAGACAGGGAAGGTACCTTTCATCCTCGTATTCCCAGGAAGAGTACAGTACCTAGGAGATAGCAGGACATTTCTGATGGCTTGCTAAACAAACAGGCTACATTTAAATCCAGAAAGGAAACCTTCAAACAGAGGGAGTTAAGCTCATTTCTTCTATAAGTCAAAAACAGACCCCACTGATGGATGGCAGACAATCAAGGAGGCATGAATTCAAATCAATGTCACTATGTACACCCAAAAGAACTGAAAGCACAAAGGCAGACACTTGTACACCAGCGTTCATGGCAGCATTATTCATAATAGCCAAAAGCTGAAAACAAACCAAATGTCGACTGACAGATAAAATAAAATGTGGTATACGGAAACAGTGGAATATTATTCAGTTTTAAAAAGAGAATAGAATTATTTTTTTCATTGATTTACAATGTTGTATTAATTTCTGCTGTACAACAAAGTGATTCAGTTGTACATATAAATATATTTTTTTAAAATACTCTTTTCCATTATGGTTTATCCCAGAATGACAAATATAGTTCCCTGTGCTATACAGGAGGCCTTTGTTGTTTATCCAGGATTGAAATTCTGATACGTGGTACAACATGAATGAATCTTGAACACATTATGCTAAGTGAAATAAGCCAGTCATAAAAGGACAAATATTGTAAGATTCCTTCTATGAGGCACTTAGAACAGACTAATTGATGCAGACACAAAGTAGAATCAAGGTTTACCAGGGGCTAGGAGAAGGGAATCCCAGGGATGGGGGAGCCTGGTGGGCTGCCGTCTATGGGGTCGCACAGAGTCGAACACAAATGAAGCGACCTAGCAGCAGCAGCAGCAGGAGGAGAGGGGAAATAGGAAATTATTGTTTAATGGTACAGAGTTTCTGTTTGGGATGGCAAACAGGCCTTTTAAGTGCATAGTGGTGATGAGGGTTGTACAACATTGGGAATGTACATAACTTTAATGAATTATCCATTTAAAATAGTTTAAATGGTAAATTTTATGTTACATATATTTTATGTCACTTTCCTACCGAAAAAGATGCATCACTTGTATATTCCTCTAGCCAAGGACTCTAAGATAATCCAAGAATATTTATCCCATGACAGCAAATCCTTTGAAAATATCACTGTAATTTGGTACAATGCTATATGTGGCAATGCCAATTCTTAAGAATAGGCCAAAGTAAAGCAAAGGAAATTTAACTAAATTTTCAATTAGGCCAGGCAAAGAGACAGTCCATCTGAAGAAACCAGAGCAATATTTACTAAAAGGCTCTTTATGTGCCAGACATTGTACCACTAGGTGGTTCTATGAACATTACTTCATTTGATCTTTACCATAATCTACAAGGTAGGCTCAATGGACATGAGTTTAGTGAAGGACAGGGAAGCCTGGCATGCTGCAGTCCATGGGCTCACAAAGAGTCAGATATCACTTAGCGACTGATGACAGCAACTACGTAGGCATTAATATCCGTATAAAAAATTAACTAAACAAGTAAAATGAGATAAACCATACTGAAAAAGGATATTTTAAAAAATATTGTATACACATATCTGAATCACTTTAAGCAGAAATTAACACAAGATTGTAAATAGCTATAATTTTTTAAAAAGTAAAATTCTAGTTAGGATGAAGAAAAAATAATTAAGATGCTATGTTAGCATGAAAAGGATGAATAAACAGAGCTACAAAATCACCACTAGCAGTAGACAAGGCAAAACTGCTAATTTGTACTTAACCAGGTTACTAGGTTAACTACCTCAAAAAAAAAAAAGTCAACACCCTCCAGAGTATTATAACAGGATCCAGAGACTCAAAAATGAAGGGAAAAGAAAATGAACAGGTGCAAACCCCAAGATGACCCAGATGTTGGAATTACTGGACAAAGAAAAAAACAGCTATTATAACTATCAGCTATGACGTAAAGGTGAATGCTCTTGAAATGAGTAAAAAGCTAGGCATTCCTTCTTAACAGAGAAACAGGAGCTCTTTTTTTTTTAATACTTTATTTTACTTTACAATACTCTGCCATACAATTGCAAAATATAGTATCTGAAATTCACTGAGTAGGCTCAAGAGCAGAATGAAAATGACAGAGAATACAGGAAGCTTGAAGACATATCACTAGAATACTAGATTGTATTACTATTATACTATCTAAAAAGAGAGAAAAAAAAATTTTTTTAATGAACAAAGTCTAAGGAGCCTCTTCAATAATAAAAAGTCTAACACTAAAGCATCGGGATCCCAAAATGAGAGGAGAAATTGGTGTTGAGAAAATATTTGGAATAACGGCTGGACACTCCACAAAATATGGTTAAAGACATAAACAGACACAAGAATCTCAACAAACCCCAAACAGGATAATCTCTAAGAAAAAAATGTCCAAAAGCATTATAATAAAACTGCTAAAGATAAAAGATTTTTGAAATACCTTGAAAGAAGTCAGTAAAACAAATGCCACGATACATGTGAGAGATTAGTGGCTCAAGTGTCTATTATTAGAACCGCATGAACAGAAAAGAGTGAGACAATATTTTAAAGTCAGGAGAGCAAAGAAGTGTCAACCCAGGACTTTGTATCCAGTAAAAACATTCTTCAAGAATAAGTAAAATAAACACATTGCAGATGAACAAAAAGTAAGAGAATTCATCACCGAAAGACTTGCTATGAAAGAAATGCTAAAGGAAGTTTTTCCAGCTGAAGGGAAATATGGAACTTTAGGAATAAAGGAAGAACAACAAAAATAGTTTGGGTAAATATAATAGATTATTTTCTCCTTTAAATTATAAAAAAATATGTATGAGCATTACAAGAAAAATTTGGGGGTTTCCTTCCCATTTATGAAGATGTACTTACTATATATAACAACTATAATATAGGGAGTCAGATAAAGTAACCTACAGGGTAATAAGGCTTCTATAGTAAGTCTTAAAATTTTAACTCTGTAGTAGACTGTGAGGAGTTAGGTGTGTATATTCTAATTCTTAGAGCAACTTTAATTTCATAGTTAAAAATTAAACTTTAATTTTATACTTAAAGATACTTAAATTATCTTTCAATAATGAAGCAAAATATATTTGAAGACTAAAAAACAACACCAAAGATATAGCCAAAAGCTAACAGAAATTAAAATGAAATATATATACTAATGTATACAGCATAAAATATATACATATATTTAAAATCTTTATTATGTTAAGTATATATAGTATAAATATACACACATACATACATTTACTCAAAAGTGAAGTTAAGAGACATGGAAGACTGAGTGACAATGTCTAACCAATATGTAACTGGAGTCCCAGACGACAGAATGGAAAAAAAACCAATATTCAAAAAGATCATGGTTAAGAATAATCCAGACATGATTTAAAAACACTTGTCCTCAGATTCAGGAAACTCAATGAAACTGAAGCAGAAAAATGGAAAGAAACCAACACCTAGGCATATCACAGTGAAACTGCAGAATAGCAAAGACAGGAGATTGTTTTAAAAGTGGGCCGAACTCGATGACCTCAGAAGAACAGCCATAGGAGTTCCTGATGGCTGATGTTTCAACAGCAATGACAAAAATGAGAAGACAGTGAATTAAACCCTACAGTGTACTGGGAGGAAATAACTGCCCGCTGGAAATTTTTACGTAGTTCAATTATCTTTCAGTGTAAGTGTTAGTTGCTCAGTCATGCCTGACTCTTTGCGACCCCATGGACTGCAGCCACCAGGCTCCTCTGTCCATGAGATTTTCCAGGCCAAGGATACTGGAGTGGGTTGCCATTTCCATCTTTCAGTAATGAAGCAAAATATATTTGAACACAATTAATTAAAACAATATTTACCAAAAGATCTCCTTTAAGCAGAAGAGACTTTTTTTTTTTACTTTGAAAAAAGAAGAAAAAGGAAAAGTAAGTCTTCGTAATTCTGAATCTATAATGATATTGGCTTTCAGTTGAAAAGACAGTCTCAAAATAGCTTCTCATCCTCCTTTTTCAAGGACACTTACTCAGCAATTTGTTTCCTGAAACTGTTAACAATTTTGAAAGTATTAAGCCACAAACAAATAGATGATCATTATTTCTCAGGTTCCCACCAAGAGGAATTGTTTTTTCCCATCTCACTGCTATTCCTCTGTCCAAGATTTAGGAGATACATTAATGACACAAGTATAAAAATGAAACATACTCTTTAGAAAGTATATATTTTAAATACCTTTTAAGGTATTTTAAGTTATCTAGAGTGAAAAAACAAAAACAACAACAAAAGCTAGCCTTAATCTCTTCTAGGATTTGAGATCTATAGTTTTTAAGACACTGTTTTAAATGAAACATCCAAGTAATAATCACAAGTAGGTAAATTTCTACACACACATATACTCTGTTTCTCACCGTTAAATTTACCATTTATCTCTACAGGAACACCCTGAGAGCTAGATGGATGCTTTGCCTCTAAATGTTACACATTAAAAAACCAACAAACCCAAGAGGACAGCAGCATCAGCACAGATTTTGAATCTCTCCAAGTCGATGCGTAGAACCAGACACAGCAATTAGATAACCATTAGATAAAACACCAAAATCCTAAGCACAACATCCACAGCCAATCTATGTGACAAGGTACCTTTACCAAAACAGAATACAAACAGGCAAAGGAAAACCGCCAACAGCCACACAACGCACGGTTGTTATGGCTGGACAGGAGAAAACAGAAGAAAGCAACACGTCTTCAGAGCTGTGACGAGGATAATCCCGAAGCAGCCAGTGGGCATCACTGGAAAGCAGAGAATTATGTAAACAGGAATGGATTCTGCCCACTATGGTGGTAAGTGCGTGTTAGGGACCCGTGGTGAGAAAGTACAAAGGCCATTGAACAGTCTTGCCCTGAGAATTCTTGACACTGACCTGCTAGGGTTCCCTTCCAGAACACAGTCCCTCACCAAGGAGAAAGCTGAGAGAATAAAACCAAACCCTAGGAAAGAAGGGACAAGAGAGAAAAGGAAGAGGAAGAGTGGAAGGGAAGAGATGCAGGAAATTCTGAGGAAATAGGAGATCATATTTTTGAGGCCCATGTGAGCATAACTGAAGATAAGAGTTCTTCAAGCGACAGAAGCTACCCTGGACCACACCTCCTTCTAAAGGGTAAGTGATGCTCAAAACGCCATGTCAAAATGAGGTCAAGGGCATTAAGAAAATGACTCATGAGAGAATAAAACAAAACAGAATCAGCAAACTCAGATGAGTAGATAAATCAAGAAATAACTAAATCAAAAGAAAAGGCCACTTCAGAAATGAACCGAAGAACACCTAAGAGACAAAGAAGATGTCAAGGAAGAAAAAAATTTAATTAAAAAAAAAAGATAAAAACGATTCAAAAGAAGTGATAAACTCTGAAAATGAATCCTACAAACAGATATGAAGAGTTCCTAAAGAAGAAAACAAAGAATGTTTAAATCCATAGGTTCATGACATTTAAAAAAAAAATCTGGTGATTATACAAATCTACATTTGTGATAAAATGACACAGAATTAAATATACACATACCAATGAGTACATGTAAAACTAGTAAAATCAGATGAAGGTAAGTGGGTTATGTCAACTGTCAACTTCCTGCTTGTGAAACTGTTCTGTGGTTATGTCAGATGCTAGCACTGGAGGAATCCAGAGGAAGGGTGTATGGGATATCTGTAATATTTCTTACAACCGCATATAAATTTACAATAGTCTTTAAATGTTCAATTTAAAAAAAATAAATCAAATCAGCTATTTCTAGAAAATAGTAGGGAATCACTTCTTTATTTTGAAACCTAGTAAAGAATCAAGCATTTACTCTATCTTGTATGAACAGTATCGATGGTTAAGAAAATAGGAGACGCAGGAAACACCTCTTTATAAAGTCTTAATTAATTTTAAAAAAACTATTATATTCTCAACAGCAGGTAACATTATAAAAAGAGAGAGAGGATGATATTATGTGCCTTGTGGTGTAAGAATGTGTCACTATCTGAGGTCTTGTAATGGGGTCCGAACGTGAGTCTGATCAGGTCTTTGGATCCAGACACCACTGGCAAGGAATGCACAGGACAGAGAGAAGAGCTTAGGTGCAACATGAGAGGGCAATCCAGGAAAAAACCCTGGATTCTTTCACAGATAAATTGTTGGGGGGTGGGGTGGGGAGGGAGCAGCAGACAGGGCCAGGGGCTGGGGAGGAGCAGGATAATGGAAGGGAAATCCATAGATTATAACAGTCTTAACTAAGTCAAAAAAAAAAAAATCTTAAAAGACACAACTTTGTCTTTAAATGGGCAGGACTAAACATTGGCAGTCTTGCAGATACATGCCAGCTGATAATACTCTAAAGAAATGCAGAGAAGTATCTAAAAAGTATCTTAAAGTATCAAGAAGTATCTTGAAAAGCAAGATAGGGACTTCCTTGGTGGTGCAGTGGTCAGTACTCCACGCTTCCAATGCAGAGGGCACAGGTTCGATCCCTGGTCATGGAACTAAGATCCTACCTGCTTCATGGTGCAGCCAAACAACAATGAACAAACAACAACAACTATTTATTTAAAAAAAATCAAGATAGTGGCTACTTCAGGCACAGAGCAGGTGGTGATCAGGATGTGGCACATGGTTGGGGTTGCTAGGGCAGGTGGCAAAATTCTAATTCCTGACTTAAGACAAGGGTACAATGATGTTCGTTTTAGAGTGACACAGTAAAATGACACACTTGATCTGTGTGATCCGTATTTGATTTTTCTTTTACAATGAAAAGGCTTTTTCTGAAAATAATGAAAAGTTATAGCCCTAGTGTTTTTTATCATCAGAGAGCATTTATGACATTTAAAATAATTTAATTGCATTATTTTAAAGAATTATATGAAACATAAAATGATTGTATATATCTAAAACAACTGCATGAAAGTAAATAATCTTATAAAATAAGTACAGTTAAAATAAACGTAAAAGTAAACCACATTAATAAATTCCAGCCAGCAAATTCCTCCCCCAGTGAAACGTGGGGAAGGTTCTGAGGCCTATTTTTTAGGTTAAAAAGGAGATTAACAAGTACTACTGGGTTTTAGGGGCTTCCCTGGTGGCTCTGCCTGTAATGTGGGAGACCTGAGTTTGATTCCTGGGTTGGAAAGATCCCCTGAAGAAGGGAACTAAGAATCCACTCCAGAATTCTGGCCTGGAGAATTCCATGGACTGTGTTGTCCATGGGGTCGAAAAGAGTTGGACACGACTGAGCAACTTTCACTTTCACTGAGTTTTAATAACAAGAAAACACTCAGATGAGACTTTCTTCTCAACTTAATCAGGCCTTCCAAGAGCCCTGAGCCTGAGACTATATGATCTTATGTTAGGCCATGCACCACCTTGACTCATCTGCTTCACTTAGTCACCTAGGGCCCATCTCCTCTCCTACACTCTTGGAAATAGGTTAAAAATAGGTCTAGTGTATGAGGGTATGCCGAGACCTAAGAGGAGGCTGAAAAAACAAAAACTCAGCTCCCTCAAATCACTGACAGGTTCATTTCACTCATTCCAGCCCTTTCTAACCAGGCTTAAAAGGTTTGCTTTTCCACTAAGGGCACTTAAGTGAGTGCCCGACACTGTGGCCGGGTTACAGCTGCTTCTGCTCGTCCTGGTTCCCAGCACACACACTTCACTGTGGATTGAACAGGGCACCGGCAGAGCCTAGTAATGATCAGCCTCTATGCCTAAAGCGCTCAGAGCTTCTCAACAGACAAGAGGCCTTGTATCTGAAAGCGCAAAATACAAAACTAAGTGCCCTCCCTCATCGGAACTCCTATCACAAAACAAGACCTCATAGCCTGAGCTGTTCGCTCATCAACACTAAGTCAATCTGACCTCAAACCCCTTTAAAGAGGGGGGCGGGGGGACAGGGTATATCAGATAACATAACAGACTTGAAATGTAAACGTGTGAGGAAAACTTTGAGATTCAGATGGAATTTGGCCACATTTTTTAAAACATTGGGACTTCCCGGGTGGTCCCCTGGTTAAGACTCGGCACTCTCAATGCAGGGGGCGTGGGTTAGATCCCTGGTTAGGGAACTAAGATCCCAAATACTGCAAGGCAGCAAGACAAAAAATAAAATACAACACAGAGTAATATGAAATACATACATAAAGGAGGCCTGATTCTCCCATAAAATGGCTTGAGAGCAAGTCTGGTTTTACCTCATCTTTCCCCCTCACTCCCCCAGGTTTTCTACATGAGTCAAGCCAGGACAGTTAGCTCACAAGAGAGAATGGTGACGCCAACACATAAAGAGGAGATTCAGGCAGGAGTTGAAAGGGAACCTGTATAAGAAAGGAAGATTAGTGCTGAAGTCCTGTCTTCCAAGTCGGGGTCTTATTCAGTCTCCCTGGGGGCAGTTGACCCCATTTCCTTCCCTCTCTCACCACCTTCTGCTTCTTCTGCAACCTCAGCCCTGTTTTGTGAACCCTCCGCTTTCCAGCTTGCCTCCCCTCCCCTCCTTCCCTTGTATATTTTCTGCCTTCTCATGAGGCAGATGAGTAAACATATACTCAAATATACAGAGACGGTAAAGAATCCGCCTGCAAAGCAGGAGACCTGGGTTCAACCCCTGGCTTGGGGAGACCTCCTGGAGGAGGGCATGCAACCCCCTCGAGTATTCTTGCCTGGAGAATCCCATGGACAGAGCAGCCTGATGGGCTATAGTCCATAGGGTCACAAAGAGTCAGACACAACTGAGTGACTAACACTTTTCACTTTCACTTCAAATATACACAAACCTACTAAAACGTCTGCAACAGAAACCCTGAGCTCCCCTCACCACAGAGGTGCTTCTAGAGGCCTCATCCACTGCTTCCACGATTCCCCTGCATCCCCTCTAAGAGAGGGTTCACCCCAGATGGTAAGAACCAGGTTCTGGCCTCAATTTCCTGTGATCATCCAGAGCAAAGGGCCCCTTTCATAACAAATCCTTTAAAAGGATGCTGTCTCTCTCCACACCAATACGTGATGAGACCAAGACTTTAAGAATATAAGTAAACTGGGAGAAAAAAAAAACAAAAACACATTTACCCTCCATCCTAGAAATGACTATAAGTAAAAGAAACCCGGAAGTGTTTAAAGCCCAGGTAAGCTTCACTTATACTCAGGTACATGAGACAGTAGCTCAAGTCAGAGTCAACACTTTAGACACTATTCCAGGTTTATGTTATTTTCTTCAAGACACAGTGTCCTGGTCCATAAGCCTGTCCTGGGGGAAAATCTATAGCAGGAACATGGTGAGTTACCTGAGGGGAGGGGAACGACTTGTAGTTTGGATTTTTCACCCAAGCCATTTCTAATGAGCAGTAGAGAAATATGAGCCTGTTAAAACATTACTTACTGCCTGCTGGATGTCAGACTTCACCTGCTCACTCAACATGCCTTCAAAAACGAAGGAGTCACCAAACTTCTCAGCCTGAAGGAAAGAAAGGAAATAAAAATCCAGAGAAGTTTGCAGTAACACATTTCAAAAGTGCCATTTTCTGTGTATGCTACTTGAGTGGTTCTTCTTGTCCAAATGAACTTAATTTTGTCATATGACCTTCCAAAGGATTCAGAAGTGACATTAAAGCATCTGGCTTCCTAGTAAAACAGGTTAGTGTCACTTACCATTTTCATTTTAGGCTCATGTAGCTGATAAGGATGCAGACTGGAAGAGATTAGCTTTTGAGTCTGTGATTGTTTCTGCTGATGGAAACACATCTCCCCAAGTATTACAAATGACTTTGGAAAATAACAGGATTCTTTACATATCAGATCGCATATCAAGCTTTTCCTTTGTTCTACTCCTGGAATCTAGCTAAAAGAAGCAAATGGCACTGTTTGCTGATATTCTGACACATTCTAGCTCCACTAAGGTGTCCACTGTGCTGATAAATCTCGTGGCCAACTTGAACACCAGGTGGAAATCTGTATTTTAATCATTTTTATTTAATGTTACTGTCTCAAGTCTGTATCTACTTGGTTTTCCTTGCTGCACGTGGCCCCAGTCAGCAAATGTGCAAAGTAGCCTCTTGGTTTCCATGGTTCTGCTCTTCCGGTTTTCTTCCTCCTTTTGGATTCTTCCTACTCATCTCCTAAAATACATGGGCTTTCCTTCTAGCCCCTAAAACACTGTTGCTCCCTGGTGCTCTACCCTGGTTCTCTGCTCCTCCTACTCTGTTCCAGCGGCTCTTGGGCTCTGTGCAGTTGAGATCAGCTGGCAAACTTGTTGCCACTACACATTACTGCTCCCCAAGCCCAGAGCTTCTGATTCTGGAGGTCTGGGGTGAGGCAAAGGAACCTGCATGTATGAACAGCTAAGCCGGTGACTCTAACATAGGCACTTGAGAGACACGGACCTGCTGCTGGACAAACTCCGGTGATCTCATCATTTTTACCATTGCCAGCACTTCAAATGATGCTCAAATCTCTACCTGCATACATATCCTCTTCTCACTAGATGAGCATAACTGCCTACTACATCCCTGGATTTCAGGCCTTATGAGCACCTCAAATTCTTTTTCCTGATTCGAGCTCATCAACTTTTATGCATCCCAGCTCTTCTTCCTGTATTCCCTTGTGGCCTCACCATGGTTAAAAACTCGGACCAGTCCCTCATTCGACAACACTGATCAAAGACCTACCAGATGCCCGCCTTTGGGCTACATGACAGAGATACAAGGTCAGTATCACACAGGCATGGACTCTGACCTTAGAGCACTTATATATGGAGCACTTAGAACAAAAGTCAAGTTTAAAAAAGAATGGAAGAAAACAAGTACAACTTTATCTGACACTGTAAAGGGGAGAATATTGAGAAAAGTCTCCTTTTGAGAGAGTGGGCAGAGGAAGCCTCCCTAAAAAGGATATTTAAGATGAGATGACTCGAGAATGAGAAGGAGCTGGCCATGCAAAAGGGGGACAGAAAGGAAATTCTAAGCAGGGGAGAGTGTGGGCTGTGCCCCAAAGATGGCAAAGAGTGTCCAGTTTGCAAAGAACAAAAACAAGAACAGCAGGCTCAGAATGTGATGAGCAATGGAAGTGTGATGTAAAATGAAGCTGAAGAAATGGAAAAAGACAAAAACAAAAAAACAACTGTAAAGTGCCATAAAAATATGAAGTATCTTATCCAAAGCCGGAGCTTTAACCCTTTTTGTTCCCTAGGCCCTTTTGGCAGTCCAGTGAAGTGTATAAAACAAAATCAACACAATTACAAAGAAAGCGAGTTATATCAAAATATTCGTAAAACAAATGTGTGCTATAGTAACACATACAGGTGTGTATCTATATGTATATGTCTGCCTTTTTTTATTTTTTAATATATTAAATAAGATCTAGTGGCAGGTCTCATAATTATCATTTCTAAGGTGGGGATGAATACAAGTAATTTTAAGGTTAAGATCTCTGTGAAAAGAATAATGTGACACAAAGTGTCTCTGATTTCTGCTGAGGACAAAGTTACAGGCATTGCTGGCATTTCTATACCACACTGTCTACTTCCTAATTAAAGGACATGCTCAATTTCAGTTAGAGGGTAACAGAAATCCAGATGTAGTATCCCATCATCCATGCTCCCAGATGCCCTAAATTCTACTTATTCTGTCTAATCTCAATGGAGAACCCTAATCCACGGGAAACTCCTGCCTTAGAAGCCATCTTCTAACTTCAGCAGACTATTGAGGAACTTGATCTGAGAGTATTCTCATGAAACAAAAAGAACAGAAACTCCTCAGTAGCAATGGAAACAAAAAGGCAACCATTCTGTATATTTTCGGAAATGCCAAAGAAATGCAAAACCAAATTTGGAAGTTGTCTTGCTTTCAGCATTCACTCTGAATTTTTTTTTTTTTTTTAATAAAAAAGATGTTCTACCCTGAAACAAAAACAAGGCGGGGATTGAAGGCACAAACTGAAGGCAAGGGAAGAATCTTTTGGTAAGAAAAATGGGAAACCTATATATATATATGACAAGGATATTTGAGCCACTCAGAAGCTTCAACCATCTAGAAAGCCTGCCTCTTCCTAGTACCACTGAGTACAAACATCCACTTTCAGAACACTGCTCTGTGATTTAGCAACCAGAGCAAACACTGGAATTACCGAAGGAAACCTTGTGTGTCTTCAGGCACTGGAATAAAACCACAAAAATGAAAAGCTGCACTTCTTCATCTATCACTTATGAATTATGCCATGCTTCCAAATCACATGATTCATGAATCATTGTTTAAGAGGGAAGAGTGGCCTTACTTTACATGCTGTTATCTCAAAAAGCCTGAGCGGCCAGTGGCACTCTTTGGCATACTACAGCACTAACACACCAGAGCATCAAGGTTAAAAGACAGGTGCTGGGGTCACACTGGCAAGGCCTGAACCACAGCTTCACCACTAACCAGCTACGGGACTCAAGGCAAGATGCTTTGATAATCCCCCGTTTACCACCTGAAAAGTAACCTGCCTCACTAGGTTTCTATGAAAACAACAATTATAAACAGTGCTGCGATGAACACTGGGGTACACGTGTCTCTTTCAATTCTGGTTTCCTTGGTGTGTNAACATACTCTAACCATATGATCCAGCAACTGTGCACCTAGGTACTTACCCAACTGAGTGGAAAACTTTATGCTTTGAATATTTATCTCATTTTTATGCATATTCACCAACAAAAGAAAGCAGTCATCAGGCCCTTCAACAGGAAAATTGATAAACTGTGGTTTATCCATAGAACAGAATAGCAGTCAACAGTCAAAAAAAAAAAAAAAAACTGTCACACCACAGAAAGATATAGATGAGTATTAAATCAGTTCAGTCACTCAGATGTGTCCGACTCTTTGCGACCCAACAAACTGCAGCACTCCAGGCCTCCCTGTCCATAACCAACTCCTGGAGTCCACCCAAACCCACATCTATCGAGTTGATGATGCCATCCAACCATCTCATCCTCTGTTGTCCCCTTCTCCTCCTATCCTCAATCTTTCCCAGCATCAGGGTCTTTTAGTTAAAAGAAGCCACTGTGAAAATGCTCCATACTCTATGATTAGAATGACACGACATTTTGGAAAAGGCAAAACCAAAACAACTGTAAAAAGGATCTGTTGGTTGCCAGGGGTCCAGAAGGTATGAAGAAGGGTTGAATAGGTAAACCACAGGGGTCTTTTAAGATAGTGAAACTATTGTGTAAAATACTATAATGGGGGGCACGTGACACTATGCATTCTTCAGAACCAAGAAACGAGAGAACCCAAAGAGTAAACCTTACAGCGTGCAACTAAAAAAGAAATCATTTAGTATGAAACAACCTAGGGTAGAGGAGAAAGGTGCTAATCTAACTTGAAAATGAGTGGAGCCCTCTCGATGGAAATGAGTTTGAGTGAACTCCGGGAGTTGGTGATGGACAGGGAAGCCTGGCGTGCTGCGATTCATGGGGTCGCAAAGAGTCGGACAAGACTGAGCGACTGAACTGAACTGAAGATTAAAGGCAAAGCAAATTGCATAAAAGCCTTGTACTTGCACTGATAAACTTCCCTCCCCCAAGTACAGGTTAGCACTTCTGACACTGCTTTACATGTATGGTGGAATTAAACAATTAAGTGAAACAATGGCAGGTGGTGGGAACACGTGTCTCACTCTAGGTGTAGGAGTCTACAGATAAATATGGGGAGAAGGCTAGAATGATCCATGTGGTAATTGATTAGTATTGGAGGCATCAGTATGAATTGATATTAATAAAGATATATTTACACAGAGAAGTATTAACAGATACATGTATATACACAGGTTGGCATAAACACATAAATCCTTGCTCTATGAGCTGAGAGGGACTATATGTGACAGCTCTCAGAAGTAAGAGCACACCTAGCAACCAGATCATGGTTTCTTACACCATTTTCCTAGGAAAGGAACCATGGCTCATTGGAGAAATGGCTAATTTTAGGACTGGGGCAGAAAATAAAAGTTGAGCCTGTAGCAACATCTTAAGCAAAAATAAAGAAATGTTAAAAAAAAAAAAAAAACAGCTACATTGATGATGGAAAGGAAAAAGGAATCCAGGAATCAACTGAAAGAGCTCCTGATGAAACTATGTGAACAATAAAATTGAGTACTACTGGATTAGAACTCAAAGTATAAAATAAATATCCATGAGTCCATACTGACAGAAANCTGGAAGAACTAATGCTGAAGCTGAAGCTCTAATACTTTGGCCACCTGATGTGAAGAGCTGATTCACTGGAAAAGAACCTGATGCTGGGAAAGATTGAAGGCAGGAGGAGAAGGGCGAAACAGAGGATGAGATGGCTGGATGGCATCACTGACTCAAAGGACATGAATGTGAGCAAGATCTGGGAGTTGGTGATGGACAGAGAAGCCTGGCATGCTGCAGTCCATGGGGTCGCAAAGAGTCAGACATGACTTAGTGACTGAACAACAACTGTTTTATATAAATTCTAAACACTGAGAGGGCAGCAACTGAGGCTACCTTGTTCACATGTTGTCCTAGCACTAAACGTAAGATCTGAGGATCACACCTAAAGTTTTCAGTTAATAAACACAGGTCCAAGTTCAGCATCATTGGGGAAATGCAGACAAAATCTACAATGAGATTCTACTTCACACCCACCAGCACAGCTGTAATCAGAAACACAGATAAGAACAAGTGTCAACAAGGATGGAGGAAAATTGCAACCCTTTACGTTGCTGGTAGAAATGTAAAGTAACACTGCTGCTTTAGAAAACAATGTCAGTTCTTCAAAAAGCTACATAAAGAGTTAACACATAATCATGCAATTCCACTTCTAGGATTATACCCAAGATAAATGAATCCATATGTCCATGAAAAAACCTGTACAGTAATGTTCATAGCAGCATTATCCATAATACCCCGAAAGTGGAAACAACCCAAATATTCATTTGTCCACTGATGAACAAGTAACATGTCACACATCCACAAAATAGAAATCAGCCATAAAAAGAAACGAAGTACCACACAGGTGAACCTTGAGAACATGATGCTAAATGAAAGAATCCACTCACAAAAGGCTGTATATTGTATGATTCCATTTATACAAAACGCCCAGAGCTGAGCCCAAAGAGAGGCTGGGCAGAGGGAATAAGTGCTAATGAGTACGGGGTTTCTTTTCAGAGTGATGAAATGTCCTAGAATTAGTGACGATGCTTGTTGAAATCTTGCATCTATACTAAAACAAACACTGAATTGTAAACTTTCAAAGGGTGAATTTTATGACATGTCATTTGTATCTCAATTTCTAAACAGCAACACAATCATACCATCTATCAGAAATATACTCTGCAGACACAGTGTCTTACATGTTAATCATTTGAGTGAAAAAGCAATTCACTCACTTCTCAGCAGATTAGGATTTGTCAGATCTCTGATCTAGAAAACAAAAGTTTGACTTGAGGAAAAGAAAAAAAGACACTAAAGAGTAATAGCTAGTAGGAATAAAAACAGAAAACGTGGCTTAGCAATAAGAGCAAAAAAGTTCGAAAGACAAGTTCAGAAGTAACAGAAAGTAATGATCAGTAATCATGGTTTCATACACTCTCTTTACTAGTGGTTGCTTTCAATTTTGTGCATGTATTTCTCAATGAAAATGGAGCTGTTTTCATCATGACATAAGTAACAAATGTTTTACTGTCCAATGTATTATTATTAAGAAGTCATCCCGACCTCGCCAATCTGCTAATCCCAACGGTCTAGCAAGCACCCAGTTTTACTGGGTGTCCTAAATATATATCCCTCTCATCTTTCCTCTTTTCTGTTTCTCAATAAATGCAGCAGCCTCACAATTGGCTTCTTTGCCTCCAGCTTCATACTTTCACATTTCTCCTAGCTCCTCTCTAAGCCATCAACTCTCCACTCAAATCATTCATACAACAAACATCCAAGCCCCTACTGAACCTTCCCAAATATGTCTTCTGTATCCAACACAATTTACTGAAGCTCTGCTTAGAACAGAAAAAGGTTGGAAACAACCGAAATATTCTTCAGTATTGGAATGATTAACTAAGTCGTGGGCCACCCATAAAATGGAAAATTAAGCAGCCACAAGAAAAGAAAAAGAAGGAAAATTGAGGGAGAAAAGAAGACAGTTTTAATATATAGACATGGAGAGATCTCACCAGGATAAAGGGATAAGGAATGGAGAGGACAATGGCCAATGCATGGCCAATTCATGTTGATGTATGGCAAAAACCATCACAATATGGAAAAGTAATTATCCTCCAATTAAAATAAATAAAAATTTTTTAAAAAAAGAAAGCATGGTATGTTATCATTTCTGGAGAAAGGAGGTGAGAGGGAAAATATAGATTCACATCTTCTTTTTGTATTTGCTTACATTTGCAGAATACCACACTGGGAAGATATTCAAGAAACTCAAGCAGTATTTGTCAGAGGGTAAGGTTATTATGTAAATGGAAAAATTTTCACCATACACCCTTCTAGACAATTATTTTTTAATTTTAAAACCATGTAATGTACTTTCTATTCAAAAAAAAACAGTATAGTGTCAATTTGATTATGCCATTTTCCTACTTAAATTATTTAGGGTTCTCCATCACCTTTCAGAGTAAAATAAAATATCAAAGCACCAGAGCCCATCGCTCTCACCCTGGACTCTATCTGTACTTCATCTCTCTGTTAATGACATCCATGTTCAAGGATCATCTCCTACAGAAAGCCTTTCCTGCCTGCATTTCCCTCTGCTGGCTCGGCATACATCCCTCATTAGGGGTCCTTTGTTAAACACCATTTTATCCCAACACCTGCCCTTGATCCCAGGCTCCTTGGGGACCAGAAATAAGGTTTTCATTTCTCTATCCCCAGCTCCTAGTATGGTGCATAATTCAAGGAAGGAAGGAAGGATGGAAGGGAGGAAGGAAGAGGGGAAGGAAGAAACTTCATTAACTGAACAGATGATTTCACAAATACAATGAAAAATGTATCATTTTAATTATTCCTAATTATAAAAATTCTCAGGGATGGAGGTGGGAGGGGGGTTCAGGATGGGGAACACGTGTACCCCATGGCGGATTCATGTTGATGTGTGACAGAACCAATACAATATTGTAAAGTAATTAGCCTCCAATTAAAATAAATAAATTTAAATTGAAAAAAAATTCTCTTTCTTCTGTAACACCATCCCAGACATGGATAGCATGTCTGCATCACAGTGAAACCTGCTGAACAGACTCTGCTCAGAGACTAAACTAGGTTCACACATTATTCTCATCATTTGTCAAGCGTCTGCGACACAAGATCCCTTAGTCCTAAGATAAGAAGTCAGAATGTTAAGCAGCTCTGCAAAGAAGTAGAAAAATAGAAGCCTGCGGATGAAAGCTTAAAATGATTATTAAAATGATCTAATAGAAGGTTTCATGTCTCATAAAGGACTTAAAGCAAAAAAATAAGTCTCCAGCAGCAGACAAGGAGGTCCTTTTCTAAGAACAGTTGTTCATACCTTCCTACAAACACAAGGTGCACAGGAAGCTGTGGGCTTCATTGTATCGTATGAAGTCTTACAATTATCTCAGTTTCTCATTCCACTCTCCCTCCAGGTGAGTACCAACAATGCCAACACAATCACGACTTCCACTGTGGACTCCTGGCCTGGTTGTTGTTGTTTTCTTCCCCCTCTTTTTCATTGACTGTCAGAGATAACCCACACTGAAAAAGTCAAGTTTCCACTCTGGAAGCAATAGACAAACATAGCCCACAAAACTCTGACTGGATCGTAATTCCCAAATTATACTAATGAAGTGAAATCTCGGTCCTGCAAATGTAAAGTGCTGTTCCATTGAAACCCGGAGCATCAGGTCTCACAGTTGTAAGCCAAAGACAAAGAACCACTTTCACCATGTCTTCATAAAGGTCCAGGTTCAAACAGTCCATTCCTCCTTGGCAGTCACCTCAAACCCCGCTGCTGCCGCAGTTTCTGCTAATGCCAAGCCAAAAGCACACATGAAGTCAAAGTGACCCTCTTACCACTAGGACTGTATTCGGGCTACACACTCTGCCCAAGTGTAGTGAACATCTATTATTTTTGCTCACCTGGCACCCATTCCTTCCTGTTCTTCTAAGAGCAAGTGACATCTCTTTGAAAACCACTTCTTCAGCTGAGAGTATGACGCCGGGTGTGGGGTGGGGAGCTGGATAACTGCTCCACCTCCCATGACTCAGGTCTGATGATTTTCATCACCACATTCTTTTGACCATAGGGATACAATTAGAAACAGACACACAACCTAATCACAGTTAATCTCAGAACTTCTGATGGTGCTATAAGGGAAAAAAAAAATCTCTTTCTTCCAGTTTTTTATCAGTAGAAAGAATGTGGAAGCTGAAACTCCAATACTTTGGCCACCAGATGCAAAGAACTGACTCATCTGAAAAGACCCTGATGGTGGGAAAGATTGAAAGCGGGAGGAGAAGGGGACAACAGAGGATGAGACAGTTGGCTGGCATCACCGACTCAATGGATATGAGTTTGAGTAAACCTCGGGAGTTGGTGATGGACAGGGAGGCCTGGCGTCCTGCAGTCCATTGGGTCACAAAGAGTTGGACAGGACTGAGCGACTGAACTAAACTGAACTAAGAAGTGATACTACCCGAACGCGATACTACCCGAATGTGATACTACCCGAACGTGAAGCCTACACGGAAGAAAGAAAGAGCTGTCAAGAGAGAGCCAGAAGGAGAGACCTGGAGATGCTGCCTGAGGTCCTGGATCCAGCCGTGTCTGGGGCCACAGCCGCACTTGAACTTCCCAGTCGTGAGAGCCCCTCCCCCAGTTTTTTATCACTCTTGAGAGTCCCCTGGACAGCAAGGAGATCAAACCAGTCAAGTCTAATAGAAATCAACCTTGAATATTCATTGGAAGGACTGATGCTAAAGATGAAGCTACCAATATTTTGGTCACCTGAAGCAAAGAGCAGACTCACTGGAAAAGACACTGATGCTGGGAAAGACTGAGGGCAGAAGGGAGTGGCAGAGGATGAGATGGTTGGATGGCATCACCGATTCAATGGACATGAGTTTGAGCAAACTCCGGGAGATAGTGAAGGACAGGGAAGCCTGGCATGCTGCAGTTCATGGGGTCACAGAATTGGACACGACTTAGTGACTGAACAATAACAAGAAGCTAGCTTGAAGAATCCTTTCTTTCACTTGCCACTGTGGGTTGTTTGTGTGGTTTTTTTTTTTTTACAGAGAAAGTGAGATATATTTAAATATTATAACAGTTACCTCGTATGCTGCTGGCATACTCATATTCACAGCTTTCTAAACTTTTAAGGTCAGCTCTGAAATAGATGCATTTTCATCAATACATTCACTAGGTCTGGTCTTCTGAAACGAGGTAAGTCAAATAATTAAGATTATTTGTTAAAGAACAAACTCAACATGTCAGCAGCAAATTTCAGTTAAAGTAACCTGGAAACCAATCTCCCCATAACTGCAGTACAAAGTTTGGGCTTTTGTTTTATACACAAAAACAAAATTAACTTATATGCAACTCTTTTGTGTAGCACTCTCCTTTTTCCCTCTTTCCTCTCCTCAAACCTAATCAAAAAGCTAAAATCTCTGGAGGAAGCTGAGTGGACAAGAGAACTAAGCTCCTTGGTTCTGCCCGCAAAGTGCTGCCTTAACTATCTATGCAGGACTTATCTACTTCATCATCCTCTCACTCTACTGAAACTAATCGCAGATGGAATGACATTAAAGTCCCTTCAAGCCCTGTGAGTTTATGATTCTATTCGGCCTCAGTTGTTACGTCTGTAAACTGGGGGATAATATCTCACAGGGTCCTTGGGAGGATGAGATACAGCAAAAAGACTATTTGCCAAACGTTTCTTTAAAAATTATCTGATACTCTTTATTCCCTTGGCAGTTTCTCAACATTGTAGCCAGTAACAACAAAAAGGTAAGATCATTCCAGAAATTGTTATACCATGCTTAAAAGTGTAAAGCACTCAGAAGATATAGAGATTAAAGCAGGACTAAAAAATTGCTTCCCATGCAGAATGAGACATCAAACAATTACACAAATAACACTACTTTAAAGAAAATATACACATTTCCCTCAAACAATGGCAAAATACTTGAGAACACAGAGGATAAAAACACTACTTCTTCCTGGAGGAAAGGGGTCAGAGAGGAGAGGGCATTCAATCACGCCTTGACACCTGGGTCGGCATTACCCTAGCAAACCATTCTCAGACAGGAAATCAACTGACTTCACCTATACAAACAGAGATGGCACACACAGTTTTATCATCTCATTATCCTCAATGCCACATCAAACAACTACTGTAAATGATACATGGAAATTAAAATATTTTTATCTTTTTATAAAATAATCAGCAGTGTAGAACACTATTAGAGAAGCTTTTTCAAAGACCACTGTATATTTTGTTAACTGGAGGGAACTTAAGTAAAATTTGAAAGTATCTCTATTGTTTCCCAGACAATTCTTGCTGCCTTAACTTTCTAGTGAAACTAAATTCCTTGAGAGTAAAGCCCAGTGCTATTTACCTCTTTGTGTACCTCATCTTGCCAAGTGCTCATTAAATTAAAAAAAAAAAAAAAAACCTCACACCTAAAAGGTGTTACATGAAATAGGGTGAAAATGTCACCCCCAGAAACCTTAAATTACTTACATTTCCTAGAATACACCAATGCATTTGTACAATGATTTGTCTATACCCAAGCTATTCTCCTTTTTGCAAGGTCCTTCAAGCTGCCCTGCCATCCCCAGCAGCTGAAAATGTTTCCTCCAAAGCCTAGCTTAATGCATCTTTTTCTTTGATGCATTGTCTTATCCAGGAAGAAAGAATCCTTTTTTACTTTCCAACTGCTTCGTACATACTCCTCCTAGAGTGCAGTCACAATAGAAAAATGATGCTTGCATATACTCATGAATCTGTGTGTGTGAGAGAGACAGAAAGAGAAGAAAGAGAGACCTACCAACAAGTAAATGCCTTGAGGTAGGGCATAAGTCTTTCTTTTCTTTATGCCCATTACACAGGACACAGTCTTACATGTGTGTCAAATAAAAATTTGTTGAATTAAATTAAATAAATAAAAAACAGATTCAATATGACCTCAATCAAAATCCCAGCAGGTTATTTGATCCCGATCAATAATACGATACTCAAGTGTATAGGTAGAGGCAAAAGATCTAGAAGAACCAACACAATATTGATGAGCAAAACAAAGTTGGAGGAAAGATACTATGCAACTTCAAGACGTATTATAAAACTACAGTAACCAAAACATGCACTGGTTAAAGAACATACAACTAGATTAATGGAACAGCAGAGAGAGACCAGAAATAGACCTCCATCAGTTCAGTTCAGTTCAGTTCAGTCACTCAGTCGTGTCCGACTCTTTGTGACCACATGAATCGCAGCACGCCAGGCCTCCCTGTCCGTCACCAACTCCCGGAGTTCACTCAGACTCACGTCCATCGAGTCAGTGATGCCATCCAGCCATCTCATCCTCTGTCGTCCCCTTCTCCTCCTGCTCCCAATCCCTCCCAGCATCAGAGTCTTTTCCAATGAGTCAACTCTTCACCATGTCCATAAACACAATCAAATGATCTTTGACAAAGGAGCAAAAGCAATTCAACAGGGCCACAGCAGTCTTTTCAACAAATGTTGGTACAACTGGACATTCACGTGGAAACAAACAAAAAATCTAGACACAGACCACTCTTCAAAACACAATGTCAAGGGATTGTGAAGACAAGCAACAGACTGGCAGGAAACATTTGCTGATGACCCATCTGACAAAAGTAAACAACCTTTAAAACTCGACAATAAGAAAATAATCTCAGAAAAAGGGCCACGATCTTAACAGAAACCACATCAAGGAAGATATCCAGGTGGCAAAGACGCTCAGCATGTCAAGCAAAAAATGCAAATTAAAACAAGATACCATTATAACACATCTTAGAATGGCTAAAATCAGAAACACTGACAACACCAAATGCTGACAAGGGTGGGTAACAACAGGAACGCTCATACAATGCTGGTAAGAATGCACAATGGTACAGACACTTGAGAAGACAGTTTGGCAGTTTCTTACAAAACTAAACATACTCTTGCTATATGACCCAATAATCACACTCCTTGGAATTTACCCAAAGGAGCTGTAAATTTTATATACACACAAGAAACCTTCACCCAGATGTTTATAGCAGCTTTATTCACAATTGTCAAAACTCAGAAGGAAGCAAGATGCCCCTCAGTAAGTGAATGGATAAACTGTGGTACATCCAGACAATGCATCATTATTCAGCACTAAAAATAAATGAGCTATCAAGCTATGAAAAGGCATGGAGGAAACTTAAATGCATATTCCTAAGTGAAAGAAGTACATCTGAAAAGGCTATATATCATATGATTCCAAATATAAGATATTACAGAAAAGGCAGAACTTAAGGAGACAGTAAAAAGACAGTGGTTGCCAGTGGGGAGGAGGAAGAGGGATGAATAGACAGAGCACAGAGGATTTTAAGGGCAATAAAAATATTCTGCATGATACTATAGTGATGAATATATGTCACTGTACATTTGTCTAAAACTATAAAACATTCAACACCAAGAGCGAACCATAAAGTAAATTACAGTTGATTGCTGAACAACACAGGTATGAACTGTGAGGGTACAATTATACGTATTTTTTTCCCCAAAAGATACATACTTCAGTACTGTCATACATGATCTGCAGTTTGTGGAATCCTGGAATGTAGAATCACAGATATGGAGGGCCAACCACAAAGTTATGCAAGGATTTCTGATTGCACAAGGAGCCAGCGTCCCTAACCTATAAGTTTTTCAAGTGTCAAGTGTAATGACTTTGGGTGATTATGATATATCAATGTAGGTTTATCAGTTGTAACAAATGTATCATTGTAGTGGAGGATGTTGATAATAGGAGAGACTAAGCATGTGTTGAGGCAGGGAATACATGGGAATCAAATCCCTTATGATTATACAGTGGAAGTGAGAAATAGATTTAAGGGACTAGATCTGATAGACAGAGTGCCTGATGAACTGTGGACGGAGGTTTGTGACACTGTACAGGAGACAGGGATCAAGACCATCTCCGTAGAAAGAAATGCAAAAAAGCAAAACGGCTGTCTGAGGAGGCCTTACAAATACCTGTGAAAAGAAAAGAAGTGAAAAGCAAAGGAGAAAAGGAAAGATATAAGAATCTGAATGCAGAGTTCCAAAGAACAGCAAGAAGAGATAAGAAAGCCTTCCTCAGCGATCAATGCAAAGAAATAGAGGAAAACAACAGAATGGGAAAGACTAGAGATCCCTTCAAGAAATTAGAGATACCAAGGGAACATTTCAGAGAAGGCAATGGCATCCCACTCCAGTACTCTTGCCTGGAAACTCCCATGGATGGAGGAGCCTGGTAGGCTGCAGTCCATGGGGTTGCTGAGTGACTTCACTTTCACTTTTCACTTTCATGCATTGGAGAAGGAAATGGCAACCCACTCCAGTGTTCTTGCCTGGAGAATCCCAGGGATGACGGAGCCCAATGGGCTGCTGTCTGTGGGGTCGCGNAAAAACCATAGCCTTGACTAGACGGATCTTAGTCAGCAAAGTAATGTGTCTGCTTTTGAATATGCTATCTCGGTTGATCATAACTTTTCTTCCAAGGAGTGAGCGTCTTTTAATTTCGGTGCTCCTAAATATTTGTATATATAAATACATTTTTAACTTTTGTGTTATATATTACAGATTTCCTAATTTGTGTTTTCTACTTGCAATTTTTCAACTTTTAAATATTCACACGCGTTGCCATCTCAACCCTCTTTGTATTGACAGATTTAATTCTTTTTACACTTTGTAACGGTAATTCCACAAGCAAGCTTTATATAGTCTTAATCTAAATCTTCTTGTAGATGGCTAACCTTTGGCAATCACTGTTTGAAAAGTTTCATCAGAAATATCTATTTTCATGGCTCTGTTTTAATACAGACATAATCCAAAATTTTTCATCTTTGTTGTATTTGTTGTCAAAATAAAGTAATTAAGACCACTGCCTTATGTATGCTCAAGAGAAACATTAAATAAAACCAGCACAGCAGTCAGAAATCTAAATTAACAAAAGAGTTTTGCTTCTTGAAATACAATCTTAATTTAAGAGAGGCATGAAAATAAGACATATTTCATCCAAGTTTCCACATGAATTTTCCCTTGTCCAAAACCTTTCCTGTTTTGTGTGTGTGTACACGTGTACGCACTTCCTGTATCATCTTCACTGATATGTAGTATTCTTGGTTTTAGAAGGAAAGAGGGGAATGGAAAAGAAAAATTTATGTATGTATTATACCATCTCTAATTTCTGACCATCGGAGAAGGCAATGGCATCCCACTCCAGTACTCTTGCCTGGAAACTCCCATGTATGGAGGAGCCTGGTNAAGAAGTCCTTTGTCTTGATAAGAAGTCCACTTCATGTTCAGGAATTAAGTTTAGGAGTCCTTCAAGGCTTGTGAGTTGTGTTCTCAACAACTGTTAATTTACTAACAACTTGAGATGCTACCAAACATTATAGAAACTGAATGGAAGTGAAAATGAACATAAAATAAATGCACGTAACAAATATAATTAATTTAACTAATGTTTAAGGTGAATGCAAGATATGGCCAAAGATGACCCATACTATAATCAATCTGGACATGAAACCACTCTAAAGGGCTGAAAAAAAAGCGTATCTTAAAAATGTGATTCAAAAGATACCTACATCTGATTCTGAGATCAATCAGACATTGGACCTTTTAAAATGAGGAATGTTCACTACTAGCCAGAAGGTCCTTGGTAAAAGTTTGACACACATCAGTGTACATGCAAATAAGACTGCAACCCTGTTACAAAGCAGAACAACAGATGGCTTTCTCACAGAAGGAGAGACAATCAATTACCATTCAAGTTAGAGGAATATGGCCAACACACACTGTAATTGTAACCAAAGCTCCTTATCACACAAAAGATAAATGCTAATAATTCAGGCATCCTTTGAGGAACAACAAAAATTTAAACGCCAATAATTACAATACAGGATGGAGAAACAAAAAGAAGTCCAGCTACCAAGCTCCTAACACTCTATACCGAGTCACGAGATTATGGTCCTGACCCCCATCACTTTCACAACCTAGTTGGGGCGAGACACCAGCAGAGAAGTATCTTTAGTTGTATCAGAGTAAACAGATACTACTGTCTTGGACTTCCCTGGTGGCTCAGACGGTAAAGCATCTGTCTACAATGTAGGAGACCAGGGTTCCGTTCCTGGGTCGGGAAGATCCCTTGGAGAAGGAAAGCAGCAATCCATTCCAGTACTATTGCCTGGAAAATCCCATGGACAGAGGAGCCTGGTAGGCTACAGTCCATGGTGTCGCAAAGAGTCGGACACAACTTAGCGACTTCACTGTGTCAGCATATGGAAATACTGAAGGGGCAGAAAGGAAAGAGATTAGGTAAAGTCTGCAGGAGGCTTCCCAGGAGGCTCAGTGGTAGAGTCCGCTGCCAATGAAGGAGACCCGGGTCCCATCCTGAGTTGGGAAGATTCCCAGGAGAAAGAACTGGAAACCCACTCTCGTATTCTTGCCTGGGAGATCCCACAGAGAAGTCTGGCAAGCTACAGTTCACAGGGTTACAAGAGTTGGACACGACTTAGCCACTCAATAACTAATACTGTTTTACTTAGCTCTTCACATGTGCTAAAGTACTAGGGAGAGCAGAATAAATAGGACAAGTCCTCAAGAATCAGAATCTACAGTAAGAGACTACTGGTAAGTATACAACAATGTTACAGATACTGACACCCAGTGTCCTGATTCCTTCACAATTAATGAGAGGAACCTAGGACTCCTCTGTCCATGGAATTTTCCAGGCAAGAATACTGGAATGGGTTGCCATGTCCTACTACACTGGATCTTCCCAACCCAGGGATCAAACCCCAATCTCCTGCAATGGCAGATGGATTCTTTACCCTGGCACCACCTGGGAAGCCTGAACCTACATCTGTCTAAACTTAAAATTCGGAGAACTTCATCAAGAAGATAGGGTTGAAAGAGGAAGTAGGAAATAAAAGACAAAAAAATGAGAGACAACTGTCCTCAAAGCAAACTACCTAATGCTCAGAATTAGGCAGAGCCCCAACACCCAGCTGTTTTGGAGGGCGGAGGAGCTTCTCATCAAACTAGATCGGCCAGTGCGCGACTCGGCGATGTGATTATAATCTTTACTTGCCCTCCTCCAACCACTTGGTTTACCCATCCCAACCTTGTCGAGGAACCTGGCGACCCCCACCCATCATCAGGGAATAGAGAGAGCACCTTGGTAGGCGGAGATGGCCGCCCTCCGGGGACCGAGCCCGGGGCGTTCGCATCCCGCGAGTATCGGTGCGCGGCTGCCGAGCTTCCCTGGGCCCCGGGGCGCTGGGGATTGCCACAACCGCAGGAGCCCGCGAGGGACGGCGCGCCTGCCTCAGGCCCAGCCTCTTCGCCCCCCGCAGCCCAGCCTAGCAGCAAGAACAGCGACAACAAGAGGACGAGAGTGAGCCCAGCGCCGCATCCTCGAGCTGGCCCTAGTGCGGGCGCAGCCATGTTGTCCCGCGAGCCATGTGACCCTGTAGGTCACGTGTCCCCGCCCTCCTTAAAGGGGCCAAGCCCCAGGCTGACTTGAGAAGTGGCCTTGAGAGTTGTCCTCTCTCCACTTCTCTCCAAGTAGGTCTCCTTTAGAGCCTTCCTCCTTGGCTCTGCTTACGTAAAAACAACAAAAGCCCAGAAGTCATGAGCTTCTGCAGCCTGTGTGCCCCATTATTATTTTTTAGTTGAAAAAATTATAGTCAAGTTTATTGAGCATTTGTTATGTGCCAGGCTTCCCTCCTAGCTCACTCGGTAAAGCATCTGCCTGCAATGCAGGAGACATGTGTTCAGTTCCTGGGTCGGGAAGATCCATGGAGAAGGAAAAGACAACCCACTCCAGTATTCTTGCCTGGAGAATCCCATGGACAGAGGAACCTGGCGGGCTACAGTCTATGGGGTCGCAAGAGTCAGTCACGACTAAGTGACTTTCACTACTACGTGCCAGGCAACAGGCTAGGTGAACATTTTACTTTTTGAAATTTCATTTACTCCTCAGGGGGACCCTGACTATTGAGTTCATGGAACAATTAAGTGATCTGCCCAAGGTTACAAGGCAAATAAATGTTCGAAGAGATTTAAACCCAGCCACACTAGCTCTCAAACACATACCTTAAAACCTTGAGGGGTTTTGTTTGTTTGCATAATTTTGGCTGTGCTGGCGCTTTGTTGTGGCTCTTGGGCACTTGGGTTTCTCTAGTTACTTCAAGCAGCGGGTTCACTTGCGGCGCAAGAGCTTCTCAACCAAGCGCTGACTTCTCTCTTGAAGGACGCGCTCTAAAACGCGCGGGCTCAATAGCTGTGGCGCTGGGCTTTGTTGCTCTTTGCCATGGAGTATCTTAGTTACCCGACCAGGGATGGAACCAGTGTTACCTGCATGGGAACGTGGATTCTTAACCCCTGAACAACCAGGGAAGTCCCAAACCCTCATTTTTAAACCATTATGCTGTTATGTAGGCATCTCAATAAGCTTCACTTAACAGGAAAATGGAAGATGACGGTGTTGAAGGAACCCTCTCCAAGGGATTGTTGTTGTTGTTGCCCTTGTTTAGTCACTGCGTGGGGTCTGACAGTTTCACCACCCCAAGGATTGTAGCCCCGGCCAGACTTTTCTGTCCATGGAATTTCCCAAGCAAGAATACTGGCGTGGGTTGCCATTTCCTTCTCCAGGGGATACAGTTAGAGAAATCCAGGCTGTGGCTCTCAGAGTGTTGTCCCAGACCAGCAGCATCAGCATCACCTGGGAACTTGTTAGAGAGTCAGTACTCAATCAGGATGTCTGGAGACCAGACGCAGTAATCTGTGCTTTTAACAAGTTCTCCAAATGATTTTAAAGCACACTGGTGCACACTGAAGTTTGAGAATCACTGTTTTATAGGACCCAATTTCTTCAGGAGAAAAAAAAAAGCAAAACGAAAACCTAAAGGGGGGGACCTATAGGTTAAAAATGAAATCTCAACCATTGCAATATATATGAATCTTGTCTAAATATGGATTGAAACCTACTGATCTCAAATTTTTTAGGATAATCAGGAAAATATAGCCATTAAATCAAATTATGATATCTTGTAAAATTAAGAATTATTGTCAATTGTTTTTAGTTCTTTAAGAGTGATAATTGTATTTGTGGGGTTTTTTATTTTTTATTTATTTTTTTTAAATTTTATTTTTTACTTTATTCTACTTTACAATACTGTACTGGTTTTGCCATACATCGACACGAATCCACCACGGATGTATACGACCTCCCAATCCTGAATCCCCCTCCCACCTCCCACCCCACATTGTCTCTCTGGATCATCCCCATGCGCCAGCCCCAAGCATCCTGCATCCTGCATCGAACATAGACCGGCGCCTCGTTTCTTACATGATAGTATAGTTTTTTTAATTAATATAATTATTTTGGTTGTGCTGCATTTTCGTTGCTACACGTTGGCTTTCTATACTTGTGAAGAGTAAGATTTATTCCCCAGTTGCAGTGCAGGCTTGTCATTTTTGATAGCTTGTCTTGTTGAGAAGCACGGACTCTAGTTGCATGGGCTCAGTAGTTATGATGCACCAGCTCAGTTGCCCCGTGGCAGTTGGGATCTTCCTGGATCAAGGATGGAACTCAGCGTCTACATTACAAGGTGGATTCTTAACCACTGGACCACCGGGGAAGCCCTTGTGGGTATGTTTATTTTTAAATTGTTTACCTGTTTGTTTATTTTTATTTTTGGCCACACTGGGTCTTCATTGCTGAACGAACATTTTATCTAGTTGCAGTGCATGGTCTTCGCATTACGGTGACTTCTCTGGTGTTGCAAAGCACCAGCTCTAGAGCACAGGCTCAACAGTTGTGGCTCATGGGCTTAGTTGCCCCGTGACATGTGTGATCTTCCTGAATCAGGGATGGATCCCCTGTCCCCTACATTGGAAAGCAAATTCTTAACCACTGAACTACCAGGGAAGTCCCTGTGGGTATGTTTTGTTTTGTTTTTTTAAAGAATCTCTTCTTTTGAGATATNAGGGGCCTCTGGGGTTTCCTTGGCCATCGGTTTTGGCTCCTACGTCCTCGTCTGGCACCTGAGGATTCCTTGCCGCTTCAAACGTGGACGTGGTATTCCTCTGGAGGCTCCCCAGGGGTCAGGTCTCCTCATGAGTGAAGACGTGCACCTCCGCTTTCCTCCCGAGCTGTCGCTGCATGGTCAGGAATCCCATCGAGGTGACACAGCAGTCAATAGTCTGCCCGTAGAGACTTTCCCACAGGGTTGAAACACGTGCCACCGAGATGTGAGCCAGCCTTTGGCGTGACTGTCTGGGAGGCTCAGAGCCACCGGGGTCCCTTGGAGTGGACAGAGACAGCTGGGGGTCTCGTGGAACAGGTGAGGCAACCCCATGAGTTCCAAAGGACACTCCTGTGGAGTCCACCTCCTCTTGAGATGCGACAGGACGGTCGCAGGNACTGTCTGGGAGGCTCAGAGCCACCGGGGTCCCTTGGAGTGGACAGAGACAGCTGGGGGTCTCGTGGAACAGGTGAGGCAACCCCATGAGTTCCAAAGGACACTCCTGTGGAGTCCACCTCCTCTTGAGATGCGACAGGACGGTCGCAGGCCACCCCTGAAGAAGCAGGGAAAGGAAGCCTGATTTTTTTTGAAACATGGGCACACGGGGTCCCTCTCGAGGTGTGGGGGGCCCCTCGATGTTCCTCTCGAGTGGAGACGTGTATGTCAGGCAATTCTGGAGGGACTGCAAGTGTGTGAAGGACGCCATGGAGGATTGTGAGGGATGGGAGCGACTTCCCGTGAGGTGCCGCAGAGGACAAGGCCCTCACCCGCCTGGAGGGGAGATCCTCCCGGTTTTTCTCGAGTTGCGGTAGGTCCCTCTCGAGTTACAACGTGGACCACAGGGAACCGCCCCTGCGGCCTCCGGAAAGGCCAGGCTCCAAGCCAGTTGCCAGGGGCTTCTGGGGATTCCTTGACCGTCGGTTCCGTCTCCTACATCCTCGTCTGGCACCTGACGATTCCTCGCCGCCACAGACGTGGACCGTGGGGTTCCTCTGGAGGCTCCCCAGGGGAGTCAGGTCTCCTCTTGGGTGGAGACGTGCACCTCTGCTTTCCTCCCGAGCTGAAGCTGCAGGGTCAGGCGTCCCATCGAGGTGACACAGGGGTCAATTTGCTACCCCTCGAGGCTTTCCCACAGGGTTGAAACACGTGCCACCGAGGTGTGAGCTAGCCTTCGGGGTGACTGTCTGGGCGGCCAAGGGCCAACACCGGGGTCCCTTCGAGTGGACAGAGACAGCTGGGGGGCTCGTGGAACAGGTGTCACGACCCTCGAGTTCCGCTGGACACTCCTGTGGAGAGCACCTCCTCTTGAGATGTGACGGGACGGTAGGCAGCCCACCCCTGAAGAAGCAGGGAAAGGAAGCCCGATTTCGTGCAGAGCAGGGGCACACGGGGTCCGTCTCGAGGTGTGGGGTGCCCCTCGACATTCCTCTCGAGTGGAGACGTGTGTCGGATGCTTCTGGAGTGACTGCAAGCGTGTGAAGGACCACGTCGAGGGTCGTGAGGGATGGGGGTGACCTTCCCTGAGATGCCTCGAGAGGACAAGGGCCTCATCCCGCGTGGAAGGGAGATCTTCCCGGTTTTTCTCGAGTTGTTGTAGGTCTCTCTCTAGTTACGACGTGGACCACAGGGACCCGCCCCTGAGGGCTCCGGAAAAGCCAGGTTCCAAGCCAGTTGCCAGGGGCCTCTGGGGATTCCTTGGCCGTCGGTTCCGGCTCCTACGTCCTCTTCTGGCACCTGAGGATTCCTCGCCGCTGCAGACGTGAACTGTGGTGTTCCTCTGGAGGCTGCCCAGGGGAGTCAGGTCTCCTCTTGAGTGGAGACCTGCACCTCCACTTTCATCCCGATCTGAAGCTGAACTGTCAGGCGTTCCATCGAGGTGACACAGGGTTTAATGGGCTGCCCCTCGCGGCTTTCCCACAAGGTTGAAACACATGCGACTGGCGTGTGAGCCAGCCTTCAGGGTGACTGTCTGGTCGGATCAGGGCCATCACCGGGGTCCCTTGCAATGGACAGAGACAGCTGGGGGGCTCAAGGAACAGGTGGCGCGACCCCCGAGTTCCGCTGGACACTCCTGTGGAGAGCACCTCCTCTTGAGATGCGACGGGACNTAAATAGATAATAGATAGATAAAAAGACATGCTGTTGCCAAGGAGTTACTTCTCAAAATCCGGTAAATAGGGAGATGGCTACAGATGAAGCACAGTTAGCCATGACTTGGTCATTGTTAAAGCTGGCTTATGGCGGGAGGAGCGGGGGTTTGAGTGTTTATTGTCCTATTCTTTCTAGTTTATGTGTGAATTTTTTTAATATAAAGGAAAGTTCTTTGGTGACCATTTTGCAATACGTACAAATACGGAATCATTCTGTTGTACCTGAAACTAATGTCATATGTTAGTATGTATCTAACTGTTAACATACATACATATGTTATTTATGTATCTCATTTGGGGGGAAAAACAGATGAAAAAAGTGTTTTAAGTTCTTTCATACTTGCTGACTATTTTGCAGTTTGCCATGAGCTTTCACACATTTCCTCATTTGAAATCACAACCACTTGGCAAGAAACCTACTATTACTATACCCATTTAACAGTTGATGAGGCTAAAAGGTCAATGCTTTAACCAAGGTTTTACATATTAACTGTGCATAAATATAGATTCCAGGTCAGAGATTATCTTCATCAGTCTCAACACAAGCCTGTTGCCCTATCGGGCCCTGAATTCCTTTGATTCATGGTCCTGCCCCACTATTAGGCAATAAGCTTCTTAAAGGCAAGTATCCTGCTTATTTGTTCACCATTATATTAGCAAAAGTGCCAAGACCTGACATTTAACAAACACTTAGTGAACATTTATTTAATTAATGGAAAAGTGAAGGGCAATATCATGACCACTTTCTCATAAAGAGAAGCAAATTGTTGAGAAAATAATACAGATTTTAGACTCAGAGTTGTGTTAAAAGCTAGCCACTTATAAGAGGTATTCACCTTTTCAGCCACTATTTCTTCACCTGAGAAATGGGAATAATAACAGTACCTTATTACGTATTTTATGAAGATTAAATGAGATAAAGATGTACAGGCTTAGCATTACACAGTATCTCAAAAAAATTTTGCTATTGGAACTTTTCTGGTGGTCTAGTGGCTAAGACTCCAAGCTCCCACTGCAGGGGGTCTGGATTCGATCCCACATCAGGGAACTAGATCCCACATAACAACTAAGACCCCAGTGCAGCCAAATAAATAAATAAAAATAAATATCTGTTAAGTGCTTGCTATTATTAATCATCATTATCAAAGATGGAAACTTTGTTGATTCTCCAGAAGTATCAACTTTCTCTCTCAATTCCAGGAGGGCTTACAAATAGCTGAGAAAAGAAGAGAAGAGAAGCTAAAGGCAAGGGAGAAAACGAAATGAAGTCTGCATGCAAAGTTCCAAAGAATAGCAAGGAGAGCAATCAATGCAATCAATGCACAGAAATAGAGGAAAACAATAGAATGGGAAAAACTAGAGAACTCTTCAAGAAAATTAGAGATACCAAGGGAACATTTCATGCAAAGATGAGCACAATAAAGGGCAGAAATGGTATGGACCTAACAGAAGCAGAAGATATTAAGAAGAGGTAGCAAGAATACACAGAAGAACTATCCAAAAAAGATCTTCATGAGCCAGATAACCATGAACGATTGATGACTCACCTAGAGTCATCCTGGAGTGTGAAGTCAAGTGGGCCTTAGGAAGCATCACTACGAACAAAGCTAGTGGAGATGATGGAATTCCAGTTGAGCTATTTCAAATCCTGAAAGATGATGCTGTGAAAGTGCTGCACTCAATATGCCAGCCAATTTGGAAAACTCAGCAGTGGCCACAGGACTGGAAAAGGTCAATCCCAAAGAAAGGCAATATCAAAGAATGTTCAAACTACTGCAAAATTNCTAGGTTGGTCATAACTTTTCTTCCAAGGAGTAAGCGTCTTTTAATTTCATGGCTGCAGTCACCATCTGCAGTGATTTTGGAGCCCCCCAAAATAATGTCAGACACTCTTTCCGCTGTTTCCCCATCTGTTTCCGCTATTTCCCCATCTATTTCCCATGAAGGGATGGGACCAGATGCCATAGTCTTCGTTTTCTGAATGTTAAGTTTTAAGCCAACTTTTTCACTCTCCTCTTTCACTTTCATAAGAGCCTCTTTAGTTCTTCTTTGCTTTCTGCCATGAGGGTGGTGTCATCTGTATATCTGAGGTTACTGACATTTCTCCTGGTAAGTTTGAGTCCAGCTTGTGCTTCATCCAGCCTGGTATTTCTCACGATGTACTCTGCATATAAGTTAAATAAGCAGGGTGACAATATACAGCCTTGACGTGCTCCTTTCCTGATTTGGAGCCAGCTTGTTGTTCCATGTCCAATTCTAACTGTTGCTTCTTAACCTGCATACAGATTTCTCAGGAGGCAGGTCAGGTGGTCTGGTATTCCTGTCTCTTTAAGAATTTTCCACAGTTTGCTGTGATCCACACAGTCAAAGGCTTTGGCATAGTCAATAAAGCAAAAGTAGATGTTTTTTCTGGAGCTCTCTTGCTTTTTTGATGATCCAGTGGATGTTGGCAATTTGATCTCTGGTTCCTCTGCCTTTTCTAAATCCAGCTTGAACATCTGGAAGTTGACGGTTCATGTACTGTTGAAGCCTGGCTTGGAGAGTTTTGAGCATTACTTTGGTAGTGTGTGAGATGAGTGCAATTTTGCAGTAGTTTGAACATTCTTTGGTATTGTCTTTCTTTGGGATTGGGATGAAAATTGACCTTTTCCAGTCCTGTGGCCACTGCTGAGTTTTCCAAATTGGCTAGCATATTGTGTGCAGCACTTTCACAGTATCGTCTTTTAGAATCTGAAATAGCTCAACTGGAATTCCATCACTTCCACTAGCTTTGTTCATAATTTTGTTCTCACACTTTTCCTGTTAATCAGGATCATTTTCGCTGCCAAGTTAGAGACTCCCTGTCTTGCCTGGTGACCCCTGAATACAAACAGTCCAAAATGCCCCGATGGTAGTCATAGCTTGCCAAAGTCCATTGGCAACTTTCCTGGGCACAGAAGGAGTATATTCCCTTTGGGACCAGGACAATGTGAGCCTCTTCTGTTGAACTGTGCTGAGTGATGCTGGCGCCCCCTGCCCCATGCATGGCTTGGCAGGTAGCATGTCCTCAGGACCTTCCCATATAGTATGGTGCTTGGTGGGTCTTCTAGCCTCTCGGAATAAATCCAAATAGCATTTCTACTTCCCTGAACTGTGAAGTCTTCTTCCATGTGACTCAGCAACCCATGCATTTCACCTTCATTCAGATTAGCCACAGAGTTTCACAGCTTCTAGATCCACGCCAGCAGTGAGTCTGTCCCTATCCCTGGGGTCCTTGCTGAGGTATGAAATCCCAAGTCCAAAGTCAGTCCTCCCAAGTCAGTACATTCTTGCCTATCCATTCTTATATTTCAGACCATTAATCAGATGCTCACATGGTTCGGGCCCAGGGTTTTACTCCCCTGGCTATGGTTCGTATGTGCTAGTTAATTCATTTTAAAACAGCTTTATTGAATTAAACTTCATACATCATACAGTTTACCCTTTTATAAAGTATGTAATTCAGTGATTTTTCATATATTCAGATTATTATATGACTGTCATCACAATTGAAGTTTGGAACATTTTTATCACCCTCCTCAAAGAAACTCCAAACCTCAATAATTGTCATTTTATTTCCTCATCCCCCAACCCAGGCCTGGGTAACATGCAGTGGACTTTGTCTCCATAGACTTGCCTATTCTGGAGATTTCTTGTGAATGAAATCATAAAATATGCGGCTTTTTGTGCCTGTTTCGTTTCACTTGGAATAATATCTCTACATTTCCTCCATGTTGTAACACAAATCAGCACTTCTTTCCTTTTTATGGCCGAAATACCAAACTTAATTTATTCATTCATCAGATGATGGACATTTGGATTGTTTCCACTTTTTAGCTATTATGAATAATGCTGCTTTGAATAGCCTATGAACATTTGTATACAAGTTTTGTATGGACATATGTTTCATTTCTCTTAGATATATCCGAGAAGTGGGATTGTTTGGTTATATGGTAATTCTGTGTCTGACCTTTTGAGAAAGCTGCCAAATTGTTTTCCTAAGTGTCTATACCAGTTTACATTCCCACTGACAATGCCTGAGGGATTCTAACTTCTCTGCTGCTGCTGCTAAGTCACTTCAGTCGTGTCCGACTCTGTGTGACCCCATAGACAGCAGCCCACCAGGCTCCCCCATCCCTGGGGTTCTCCAGGCAAGAACACTGGAGTGGGTTGCCATTTCCTTCTCCAATGCGTGAAAGTGAAGTCGCTCAGTCCTGTCCGAACTTCAGCGACCCCATACTGTGCTAGTTAATTCTTTCATCAACTTTAGAGTTAAATCTCTTTTCTTCTTCATGAGACCCAGCTTTTCTTCATTTTGGCCCTAGTGAGACTTAACCAGCGTAAAATGCCTGGCAGGCAAGAGGGTGGGGGCAGTGCCTGGGGCAAGGAGTCCTTCAGGGTCTTCCCACATCAGGGACCTGCTGCTTCTCCATACTCAATACTAGTTCTCAGCAGGCACTGAAGCTCAGGGAAGTCTGCAAAGCCACATTTCTCAAGGGTTTCCACCTAGATGTCCCTGCCCCATGTTTTTGGCCCTTGGTTTTTCCACTCTGAATGAAATTAAAACCTTCTTTAACATCATATACAAAAATAAACTCAAAATGCATTGAAGACCTAAAACTAAGACTGGAAGCCTTAAAACTCCTAGAAGAATTGGAGTTTCAGCTTCAGCATCAGTCCTTTCAATGCATGTTCAGGATTGATTTCCTTTAGGATTAACTGGTCTGATCTCATCAGAATGGCTATCATCAAAGAGAACACAGGAATGTTGGCGAGGATATGGAGAAAAGTTCACCTTTAAACACTGTTGGTGGGAATGTCAATTAGTGCAGCCACTGTGGAAAGTAGTATGGAAAATTCTCAGAATCTAAAAGTTGAATTATCATATGGTCCAGCAATTCTACTCCTGGGTATACAGCTGAAAAAATAAAAAATAGATACATACACTCCAGTGTTCATAGCAGCATTATTTACAATGGCTGAGATATGGAAGCAACCTTCGTGAACATCTGCAATGGATAAAGAAGATATATATATATATATCTGCTACACACAGACACACAAGATTCACCAGCAGAGTCAATAGCGTTTGGAGGGAACTTATTAGCAATGCAAATTCCTGGGCCCCACCTAAAGACGTCCTGAGTCTGAGGGTGGCCCACCAACCATTGCTGTAAGTGTTACTGGTGCCAATGACACTTTTGCCTGAACTTCCAGTTACAGCTGATCTGACTTGGGATGGCAACGTGACTTAAGTACAGCTAAACCATAGACTCCTGTGGGCCTGCAATGGAGCTGTGGGCAGAGAAAGCAGCTGTGCAAACCAGGCTTCCTCTTTGTGACGGCTGAAGGGGAAATACAGACACCCTGAGTGTTAGCTGCAGTCAGAGCTGGATGAAGCCGAGTCTCAGCGATGAGGACACCAAGAGTCCTGAGCAGGCTGGTGTCCGTGTCCTCATCACTAGTGTGCATCATCAATCAGCTCTGAAGGAGGGAGTGAAGCGAGATGAAACAACTTGAACAAGAAAAAAAAAGAAAAAAGAAAACCGCATAAAGTTCTCTCTGTATAATTTTTCTCATTGGCCGAAGCACAAACTAGCGAAACTTTTTAAACCTCAGTTAGGGAATTCCCTGGTGGTCCAGTGGTTCGGACTCAGTGCTTCCACTTGCAGGGGTCTGGGGTTCAATCCCTGGTTGGGGAACTAACAAGCTGCAAGCTGTGCAGCACAGTCACAAATAAATAAATAAGCCTCAGTTAACAGGCTTTCCAAATCAGTGGTTTCACCACATGATGATGCTAAAGAATGCTTAATGAAAGAACCCCACGGCAAAATGTTTCTGCCTCTTTGGACTTCTCATTTCTCCTCTCTAAATATAAAGAGGAATGTGTCCTATTTAAAAAAAAAAACAAAACAAACTTTAGAATGCTCATTTTAGATATTACATAACTTGATAATTATAATAATCATGAGAACTAATAATTCTCCAGCTATTCCTCAGAACCAAGCAATGTTCTAAGTATTTCACATGTTTTAAGGGTTTTAATGTCAATTCCACAAGGGCAAGAATTTTCATGTTTTCTTTTCTGCTGTAGCCTCAGTGCCTGGAATTGTGCTTGACACCTAGTGGATATACAAGAAATTCTTATTGGATGAATTAAAATAGATTGTCACATAACTATTGAATGGAGGTACTGGTACATCCATCTGGTTGCCCTCCTAGCTGTAAAGATGGAAAGTTAAAAGAAATAATGAAGAAAAATGAGTCCCAACTTTTTCAAGAAAAAAGTAAACATATATTTCTATTTCAGATATTCATACAATGGAAATTTTACTTTTAGTACCCCACTTAATTTGGAAAATGAAATGTCAGGATGCTTCTCTGAAGGCAGTACGTTAGCAAAGGAACTGCATATTCAATCATATCAGTTCCTGTATATATTTGAAAGATTCAGAAGTACATTGCCTTTTCAGGCTTCAGGCAATGTTTAACATCTGAGTGAACTCCCAATACTTTTAATTACTGGTTTCCCAGGGGTCTGTGACCCAAAGCTCATTGATCACTGAGGAAATAATATCTCTCTGCAAAGATGTGCCTCCCAAAATAGAGATTGTCCCGGTATCAGACCCAAAGATTGGCTTTGGATCCCAGCATTTGTTTAGGAAACTTTAAGTTTAGTCTTTAAGTGTCTATATGCCTTAATCTCCTACCTTGCCTACTTCATAATTATATCTTATTGAGACCAGATATGCAGGTATAAAAAGGGAAGTAGACACTAATTGATATGATTGTATTCTTTGATTTTGCGACACATTTCCATCCCATTGTATTGTTTCTGAATTCTGGATATATCTTGTGAGCTAGGGATACCTATAATATGGTTGAGCTTCCTTTTCCCTCAAAAAAAGATTTTCAAAGCAGAGATATATATTTCAGTAAATGGTCTTGGAGTCAAGGAAACATGACTTGTTTAGTCCTCTAAATGATATATGAATTCATTTTCTCACCATGTTCCTATCTCTTGCAATTTGCAACTGTAGTCTCTAAAAAAGAATATTGTGCCCTGTGCTACAAGAGGAAACTCTGGTAGGCCGAATAATGGCCCCAGAGGTGTCCACATCCTAATCTCAGAATCTATAAATATGTTACCTTATGTGGCAAAGGGGATTTTGCAGATGTGATGAAATTAAGGTCCTTGAGATGGGGAGATAATCCTGGTCAGTCTGATCACATTAGGTGAGCAGAACTCTTCTTGTCTGTGGTCAGAAGAAGCTGTAACTAGGGAAGAAAGATCAAGAGAGATGCAATGTTATTGATGTTCAAGTTGAAGAAACGGACTGTCTTCCAGTGGGCAGCCACTGGAAGGGAACAGATTTTCCTGTAGAGCCCCCAGAAAGAAAGGAAGGGACATTGTTTTTGGCTCAACGAGACCCTTATTGATCTTCTGACCTGTGAAACCCTAAGATAATAAATCTGTGTTGGGTAAGTCACTAAGTTTGTAATCATTGTTTATGGCAGCAATAGGAAGCTAACATTAACACATATTTCAGTTCTGGCATTATCCCTGGACGCAGTCTGAGATTGCAGCAGAAGGTCAGCAGGTGCAGGGGGCATCCTCTGAAGAGTTAGACCATGTGCTTTGGCTGGGGACACAGCTGGACGTGGTGAGTCTGAGCACTAGCAGGAGTCTACCCCTCAACATTCATACTTACTCCTCTCCCTTGTCACTAGAAAAGTGTGAGAGTGGTTTTGCATGGGATCAGGGCAGAAACTGGAGGTTGATGATAACCATTTAGGGTTCAGGCACAGGCAGTTTGAGCTCAGAGGCTGGCTTTTGAGGGGAATTCGGAGAAAGGCCAACCACCCAGCCCCTGGAGATCTGGGGGCCTCTAGAATCAGGAAAAGTCTGAGACATCCCTGTGAGAGACAGGAACCCACAGGTCCCAGCCAGCCCCTGACCAGGCAACCAACCCAGAGTTCCTGGAGTCACTTTCTAGAAAACCTCCCAATTCCCTCCTCATGGGTGTGATGCCTTTCTGCCTAAAAAGCAGGGGTCCCCAGTCTCTGGAATCTAACACAGGGTGATCTGAGGTGGAGCTGATGTAATAATAATAGAAATAAAGTGCACAGTGAATGTAATGTGTTTGAATCCTCCCCAAACCAACCCCTCTGCCATGGTGTGTGGAAAAATTGTGTTCCCCAAAACTGTTCCCTGGTGCCAGAAAGGTTGGGGACCGCTGCTATGAGCCATAGAATGCTGCAGCTGATGCTGTCTACCTTCAGCATCCACCAGAATCACTCAGAAAGCTGCTTAAAACACAGACTACTGGGCCCCGTTCCCTGCATTTCTGATTCAGCAGATCTGGGATGCAGCAGGAGAATTTGCATTTCTAACAATTTCCCCAGTCTATGGCTGGCGTATCGCCCTGAATGTGCCAGATCTCTTCTAACAATTGCCCCAGTACTGCTCTTACTTCTGTTCTCAGAACTACAGTTTGATAAATATGGATGTAATGAGTAAGAACTTAGGACTCAGACAGCCCTTGTTGCTTACAAGTTAGAGGATCTTGGGCAACTTAATTAAGTTTTGGGATTCATCTATGAAATAGAGTTAGAAAATCCACACTTTAGGACTGTGATGAGGACTAAATAGAATGATCTAGGTAAAGCACTTAACATATAGTAGGAGCTTACCTAGTGGTTCAGTGGTAAAGAATCTGCCTACCAATGCAAGAGGTAACAGATTCCATCCCTGGTCCAGGAAGATCCCACATGCTGAGAGCAACTAATCCCTTGCACCACAGCTACTGAGCCTGTGCTCTAGAGCCTGAAAATCACAACTACTGAAGTCCAAGCCCTAGAACCTGTGCTCAACAACAAGAGAAGCCACCGCAATGAGAAGCCCATGCTCCGCAACTAGAGAGTAGCCCCTACTTGCTGCAACTAGAGAAGAGCCTGAACAGCAACGAAGAGGCAGCACAGCCAAAAATAAATAAAAATTTTTAAAAGACCTCTGTAGATGGTCTGTATTACAATGGGTTTATCATCATCATCATTATTGTTAATGACAACTTACTAAGTCTAGCATAGCAGACACCAGAGGCACATCCGTAGATAAGCCAGTAGCATATCATACAATAAATGTCATCTCACAAACTGTCCTCCTACAACTGTCAAAACTTTCTCCAAGTCTCCCAGCCACGAATTATCATTAAACTTCATATCTCAAGAGGACTCAGAGGGAAGTGTCTGAATAAAATGCTTCACCCATAAAACAGAACAGAGAGGAAGTAGCAAATTTTAAAATATTTTGAGAAAGTTTGTCTAACAATAGACAGAGGAAGCTCATTTGGGTATGATGCAATGGCCACAGAAATGAATAAAATTAAACTAGACCAGGAGCAAATTAATTAGAAAATAATTGCAGAAAAGAAAAAAGAATTGTGTCATACTTGCTCCCCTGGGAAATCTGACCAAAAAAGTAAGGATTCTGGATTTTTTCTCCTATTTCTAGGATAATTTTTATTGTTGTTATTTTTTTTAATTGTGAAAAAAAAAAAGTCACTCATGGAATGACTCCACTGTTGTTCTTTGAGGAATTTTTTCTCTGGGTCACAGCAACAGAAAAAACAGTTGGGAATTCAGGATATTCTTGTGATTTCACCATGGAAAAGTGTCTCTTTCCTGTTGGAATCTGGCCCTGTTAATGGACAAGCCAAAAGCTCAATGGAATAAAACCTAAATAAAATAAATAGTGGATTTAATATAATATGTAGAATAAAATTGACAGAAGTAAATAACATTAGAACTGTAATCTTGGCTTCTGTTTTAAAGCTGACAATAAAGAGCTGGTTAAGAGAATAGATAGCAATTTTGCTATATCCCACTCCAGTATTCTTGCCTGGAAAATGCTATGGATGGAGGAGCCTGGTAGGCTGCAGTCCATGGGGTCGCTAAGAGTCAGACATGACTGAGCGACTTTACTTTCACTTTTCACTTTCATGCATTGGAGAAGGAAATGGCAACCCACTCCAGTGTTCTTGCCTGGAGAATCCCAGGGACGGGGAAGGCTGGTGGGCTTCCGTCTGTGGGGTCGCACGGAGTCGGACATGACTGAAGTGACTTAGCAGCAGCAGCAGCAACAGTTTCTGTCCTAGATATCTGAGTCAGTGGACTGAGGTCCTGCATAGGGTCACGAAGCATGGCTTCTCAACCCCACGTGGCCTCTGTGTATCTCTGTGAACTGGAAGGGTCATTGAATCTTTAGATGTCTGTTCCCTCATCAGCAAAAGAAAAGAGTGAGTAGACCAATCCTTTATAAAATTTCCACTACTGGGAATTCCCTGATGGTCCAGGGGTTAAGACCCCATGCTCTCAGTGCTGAGGGCCTGGATCCAATCCCTGATTGGGGAACTAAGATCCCACAAGCCTAGTGGCCAAAAAAAAAAAAAATTCCACTATCAAGTATCCTTTTATAGAAACTACTTTTCAACTAAAAGACTTCACTGTGTACATAGCTTTGCATACCAGCTATTTGAGTAAATGCCTTTGTGTGCAAGGAGTAAAGTTGCATTAATAATGACAATAATAGACTGGAGCATTAACTAATAATATCTTGAATATTTACTATGTGCCGAGCACTTAGATAGGGCTTTCCTGATAGCTCAGTTGGTAAAGAATCTGCCTGCAATGCCAGAGACCCCAGTTGATTCCTGGGTCAGGAAGATCCACTGGAGAAGGCATAGGCCACCTACTTCAGTATTCTTGGGCTTCCCTTGTGACTCAGCTGGTAAAGAATCCACCTACAATGCAGCAGACCTGGGTTCAATCCCTCGGTTGGAAAGATCCCCTGGAGGAGGAAATGGCTACCCACTCCAATATTCTGGTCTGGAGAATTCTATGGACTGTATAGAGTTGGACACAAGTGAGAGACTTTTACTTTCACTTTGAAGGCAACGAGGGAAGTTCTATAATGATACAAATTGGACCGATGGGGAAATTGAGGCTCAGAGAGTTTGGGTAAATTACTTATCTGGAAAGGGGCCAATACAGGTCTTGCCCAGAGTCATGGGGCTCATAAGTGGAATACTGGGATTGGAAAGTGGGACTTGGATTTCTGCAGTTTGATGGTAGCACTGCCGCTGTTTGCTACTTGGTTACACTGCCTCACACAGTGGTGGTGGCACGCTACATGCCCACGAATGGCTTGGGATTAGACAAGGAAATGATAAAGACTGTAGACAGTTCTAGATATTGGCCATCCTCAACTTCACTCCCAGTATCTTACTTTGTGTTGAGCATCTCCTCTGCATCCTCCTCTGTTCTTTCTTAGTTATTTTTGCAAACCTCATCACTTTGATTTACACAGTGCTTATCCAACCCCTGTGACTGTGAAAATTTAGGCCTCACAGTCATTTACTGAAATCTCTCTCTTTATTTAAATCTAAAGAACATCAGTGTTGGTAAAGATACAGAATACAAAAATATTCAGAAATTTCTGCGGTTTCCATATACTAACAACTGTAAGAAAAAGAATAATAAGACAAGCACATATTTAATAGTATCAAAAAGAATAAAATACCTAGGAACAGATCCATCTAAGGAGGTAAAGACCTGTTCTTGGAAAACTGTAAGACAGTGATGAAAGAAATTGAAAACAATCCAAACAGAGGAAAGATCTGTCGTGTTCATGAATTGGAAGAATTAACAGTGTTAAAATGACCACACTCTCCAAGGCAACCTACAGAGTCAATGTACTTCTATCAAAATGCCAATGACATTTTTTCAGAAAACTAGAACAAATAATTCTTAAATTTGTGTGGAACCACAGAAGACCCTGAATAGCCAAAACAGTTTTGAGAAAGAAGCACATGTTTCTAGCAAGGTGTTGCATCCTATGAGGGAAAAGTTTCCCAAACTTCCAACAGGCTTCTTCTCTACAGGAGAATGATGGGAACCTATGACCTCATTCCCCTCCCCTGCCTCTGCACATAGACTTTTAAGGCAAACTCTACCGTTCCCTCATTTCCCCAAGACTTTTCTGCTTTCACTACATTTTAAATGAGATAGTAACAAAAAATAAGGTTATAATTTAAATTATAATATAATTTAAGATTATATTATAATTTAATAATATATAATTATAAGATTATAATTAAATTATAGTTTAAATTACAATTTAATTACATTAATCAAAATTTAATTACTTGCTGATTAAGAATAATTCCATCAAACACATGACAGTATTTTCCCTCTTTTATTTTGAATGTGGATTCACATGTCACCAAGTGCCACTTTATGGCTTCAAAACATGGTTCCAAAATAGGTTAGCATTATAAGAAGTCTTTTTCTCTCTTTTCTCTTTTAATATTGGTGCCTCTTCCCTTGTGATCATGTTCTGAAAATAAATTAAGTAGAAAAGAAATAAAGGCTAATTTAATCTGAGAACCTAATTTCTAATACTGATTTGAGGTCAGAATGTACACTTCTTTTAAAAAAAAAAATCAAGGGCAACAGACATAATATCTTTATAATAGCAACTTTTCACCCTACTTCTCAAGCCAAGTGAACTTTTTCAAAACAGGGTGAACTCAGACGTTTTGGTCTTTCAGAAGGTCAAATGATCATTCAGTTATATACAAGTTAAAAATAATTGGTTGAGACTTCTCTGGTGGTCCAGTGGCTAAGATTCTGCACTCCCAATGCTGGGGCCCAGGTTCTATCTCTGGTTGGGAAAATAGATCCCACATGCCACAACTAAGAGTTCACAGGCTGCAACTAAGAGACCCAGTACAGCCTAATAAATAAATAATTTTTTAAACAGAAAAAAACATCAGTAAATCCTTACTGGAATCATTTTTTGGAAAGATCAGATCTATTACTTGTTGCTATATGGAATTATTTTCATGGAGCCATAATATATGTTGTTCTTTTTCATTCAGATAGAAAAATAGTATATCTGGAAACTCAGAATGGCCTTGCTTTTCCTATGAATGGTATTCCTTTGGAAACAATAATGTTTCTCTTTTACAAATCCTTATTTATTTTTGATGATGGGAATACTAAATGCTTGTTGAATTTTTGGTTCTTATAAGACAAGAGAACACTTATCTGTATAGAATTGCTCACTGGCATCAAAGATTGTCAGTTTCATCTATTAATACTTCTCAAAGTACCTAAGGTATTGAGTGAGACTTTGACTCTCTCTAAAATAAATGTACTGCTTCCTCCTCATACCCCTAAGTAGAACAGATAAGTGTAATTTAAAGGGTTTGTTTGAGGGAGAGTTGAGAAACTACTCACAAGAAGCTATTCCTCTCCTTCACTTGCTATATTATATTCAATATAAGTGTTTCCATGACAAAGGATCATCTTGATAATGTGCATCTTTATCAAGGGAGAAATATTCCCTTCTTTAATCAGTTCACCACCCTCAACGGTAGTAAAGTAATTAAAGAAGGCCAGAGGACATGGACAGCATCATGCTGATCTCCGTCACAACTGCTAGGTCTGCAAAATATTACTGTATTGAAGAACAATGAAAGAAATGGGATGAAAGACCATCTGAGGGCTATAACTATGGTTAAAAAGCAGCCAGACTTCCTATCTGTTGCCCTCAAATTCTGCCTTTAAAAGTCTGAAATTCCTTTGGAAGGAAGGTAATGATGAAGGAAAAAACAGGACTTCCCTGGTGGTCCAGAAGCTTAGACCCCACACTCCCAGTGCAGGCGCCCAGGTTTGGTCCCTGGTCTGGGCACTAGATCCCACATGCTGCAACTAAGACCTGGCAAAGCTAGATAAATAAATGCTGCTAAGGGACTTCAGTTGTGTCTAATTCTTTGCAACCCCATGGGACTGTACCCCACGAAGCACCCCTGTCCATGGGATTCTCCAGGCAAGAGTGGGTTGTCATGCCCTCCTCCAGATCTTCCTGACTGAGGGATCGAACCCTCATGTCTTATGTCTCCGGCATTGGCAGGCAGGTTCTTTACTACTACTACCACCTGAAAGTGAAAGTCGCTCAGTCGTGTCCAACTCTTAGCGACTCTGAGTGATTTCATGGACTGTAGTCCATGGAATTCTTCAGGCCAGCATACTGGAGTGGGTAGCCTTTCCTTCTCCAGGGGATCTTCCCAATCCAGGGATGAAACCCAGGTCTCTTAACATTGCAGACGGATTTTTTTACCAGCTGAGCCACAAGGGAAGTCCAAGAATACTGGAGTGGGTAGCCTAGCCTTTCCTCAGGGGATCTTACCAACCCAGGAATAGAACTGCATTGCAGGAAGATTCTTTACCAACTGAGCTATCAGGGAAGCCCCCAAATAAATAAATAAATATTAAAAAAGAAAAGCAGACAGCAAAACACTTTGTATTCTACTCAGTGTTTTTTCTCTCTTCTCAATGCCGAGTATAGAACCCAGTAGATAGATTATGTGTGTGTTCAGTTGCTCAGTTACGTCCCACTCTTTTGCAACCCCATGGACTGCAGCCCCCCAGGCTTCTTTGTCCATGGGATTCTCCAGGCAAGAATACTAGAGTGGGTTGTCATTTCTTCCTCCAGGGGATCTTCCCGACCCAGGGATCGAACCCATGTCTCCTGCAACGGCAAGCCTGTTCTTTACCACCAAGCCACCAGGGAGGCCAGTCCTTGAGTACGTGAAAGTGAAAGTGAAGTCTCTCAGTCATGTCTACTCTTTGCAACCCCAGGGACTATAGCCTACCAGGCTCCTCTGTCCATGGGATTTTCTGGGCAATAGTACTGGAGTGGATTGCCATTTCCTTCTCCAGCGGATCTTCCCGACCCAGGGATCGAACCCAGGGCTCCCACATTGTAGACAGACCCTTTACCGTCTGAGCCACCAGAGAAATATCGGTTCAGTACTGACCGCCAGCTTCTTGATGCTGCTGCTGCTAAGTCGCTTCAGTCACGTCCAACTCTGTGCTACCCCATACACGGCAGCCCACCACATTCCTCCGTCCCTGGGATTCTCCAAGCGAGAACACTGGAGTGGGCTGCCATTTCCTTCTCCAATGCATGAAGTGAAAGTGCAGTCGCTCAGTCGTGTCCTAGAGTAGGTAGGTACCCATTAATGTTAGTTCAGTACTAACCGCCAGCTACTCGCTGCTGCTGCTGCTGCTAAGTCGCTTCAGTCATGTCCGACACTGTGCGACCCAATGGACTGCAGCCTATCGGGCTCCTCCGTCCATGGGAGTTTCCAGGCAAGAGTACTGGAGTGGGTTGCCATTGCCTTCTCCAGCCAGCTATTTAAGCAGCCAATAAAATGTTCCTGTATAATTCCTCTACTTGACCCCCCACACCTCCAATCCCACTTCCCTTGGCTGACCCCCCACCTCACTGATCTGTTTCATAACGGATTAACCTCAAACTCTCCATCTGGGTTGAACTCATGATGCAGATTACCCATATCCTAAAACTACAATTAGAGGAAAATACTACTTTAAATCTGGGAACAAAAGGAAGCAGTTTACTCTCTTGAGTCTGGATATGCTGATGCAACACAGGAAGTGCAAAAGCTGCAGGTTCTGCTTGATTGGTAACTGAATTAAGTAGATTTCAGTACTTGCTTTAGTGACCGGGTCTATTGATCATTAAATAACTTTCCCAGGACTAGGGAAAAATGAAGCCCATAAAAATTCTTAAGTTTTCCACTTCTCTTTTCTTATGCATCATTTGCTTTGCTTTCCTGGTTGACTTGAAAAACCCTAAAAAGAATATATTGTGATGAATTACTCATAATTTGGACACCTTTGACACCAATTTGCCTAGTTATAGTAACTAACTTGTTTTACATTTTACTTAAAAAGCTAAATGGAAAGTTTAAAATACTTTGTTGCACTTAACTATCACCTTCAAAGGTATGAAATAGTTTTCCAGCATAACTGTGAAATGATCGGAAAATGGTCATAGAAATATCTAAAATTTGGCAAGATTTTAGATTATTTTTTGAGTAAATAGACAAGCACAAATACATAAACGTGATTTTTTTTAAGATTGTATACATATGCATGTTTTGCGAGTAAGTTTCAGAGACCACAAGATGCCACTTTTAAATACTCTAGGGTACATCTCCTAAGGACAAGGGCATTCTCTATAACCACAATACCATTATCACACCCAAGAAAATCAGTAATTCCACATGCTCAGTCATTTCAGTCATATCTGACTCTGTGACTCCAGGCTCTTCTGTCCATAGGATCCTCCAGACAAGAATATTGAAGTGGGCTGCCAGGCCCACCTCAATAATTTCACAACATTCTTTAATATAAAACCTAGATTCAAATTTTTCCAGTTGCTGAAAAATGTCTTCCATAGATTTTTTTGGTTTCTTCCAATTCAGGATCCAGTCACTGGTGACATGTTGTATTTAGTTGTAGTATTTAGTTGTAATATTTGTTTTAGTCTTTTAAAATACAGATAGTCCTCCTGCTATTTTTTTTTCCCATGACATGTATTTATTTGAAGAGTTTATACCAATGGTCTTGTGGAATGCCCATATTCTGGGTTAGTTTGACTGTATGGTGAAATATTTTGGGCAAGAATGTTTCATGTGTGATATGATGGGCTTCTTATAGAAGAATCATATCAGTATGTAAATAGTGTTTGCTTGTCCCAGTGTTTTTGATAGTAAATTTTATTACTTGGTTAATGTTGGGTGTTTGCCGTATTTCTTCACTATAAAGGTCCACTTACATGCTTGTGTGTTCAGTAGCTTCAGTCATGTCTGAGTCTTTGCAGCACTATAGACTGTAGCCTGCCAGCTCCTCTGTCCACAGGATTCTCCAGGTAAAAATACTGGAGTGGGTTGCCATGCCCTCTTCCAGGGGATCTTCCTCACCTGGGACTGAACCTGCATCTCTTATGTCTCCTGCATTGGCAGGGGAGTTCTTTACCTCTACTGCCACCTGGGAAGCCCCTTCATAATTACTGGATGGTGAGGAGGCTGAGTTTTACGGACCATATGAATTTATTTTTCCCCATCAACATTTTACCCAGGAAGTTTGATATTTATTGATACTGTCTAAACAAATGTTTACAGCAGAAGCTGCAAAATGGTGATTTTCTAATTTTATTATTCCTTCTACATGTATTAGCTGGGTACTTCTATAAGGAAGAGCTTTCTGTTTTTCTCTTGCCAAACAGATTTCCTTTCGGTTCAAACACTAGGATAAGATAATGAGGTCTTTTCTAAGGTTTCTTCAAGTCCCGAGATCTTCTTGGCTACCAGAGTTGTTTAGGATAATAGTCTTACAGATGGGAGGCGGGAGAGGGAGGGAAATGTCTGAGTTGATAATAAAGCCTTTGTTATGCATGTGTCACAGGAAGATAATGGGTAAGAAAGCAATAATGCTTTTGATTTGCTCACAAGGTTCTTGATAATATTGGCAGCATTAATCAGAGATGGTATCACTTTCATATAGTTTAAAGTTGTAGTAAGTACTTCATTTTTGTGTTCTATAGCTATAATGTTGCCTCCTGGATTTTATATCATTGACAATTTGCCCATATTCCCGCCACATGCAAGGTTACTGACAAACAGTAAATCTATGTATTTATTTATTTATTTGCCTTGGATCTTAGCTGCTGCACACGTGACGTTGCTTGCACCTGCATCGTGTAGGATCTTTTGTTGTGTAGCTGCTGCACACACGATCTTGCTTGCATCACGTAGGATCTTTTGTTGTGTAGCTGCTGCACACACGATCTTGCTTGCGTCATGTAGGATCTTTTGTTGTGTAGCTGCTGCACACGTGACCTTGCTTGCATCATGTAGGATCTTTTGTTGTGGCTCACAGACTGAAGTTGTGCATGGGCTCAGTAGTTGTGCACAGGCCTAGTTGCTCCATGTTATGTGGAATCTTAGATCTTAGTTCCCTGACCAGGGATCAAACCCGTGTTCCTTACACTNACGATCTTGCTTGCGTCATGTAGGATCTTTTGTTGTGTAGCTGCTGCACACGTGACCTTGCTTGCATCATGTAGGATCTTTTGTTGTGGCTCACAGACTGAAGTTGTGCATGGGCTCAGTAGTTGTGCACAGGCCTAGTTGCTCCATGTTATGTGGAATCTTAGATCTTAGTTCCCTGACCAGGGATCAAACCCGTGTTCCTTACACTGCAAGATGGGCTGTCAACCTCTGGATCAGCAGGGAAGTCCCCAACAGTCTCTTTTAAACTCCAGAGATAGGACAGCACCTATAGGGCCTCTTCTGGTTCATCCCTTCTCTTATTCTCAGAGGATGCCCAGAGCCTCAGCTCAGAAAAAACATTTTGCTTTTCCTATAGCTCCATGCTTTCCTGGTGGCTCAGATGGTAAACAAATCTGCTACCAATGCAGGAGACCCTGGTTCCATCTCTGGGTCGGGAAGATCCCCTGGAGAAGGGAAGGGCTACCCACTCCAGTATTCTTGCCTGAAGAATCCCATGGACAGAGGAGCCTGGTGGGCTACAGTCTACAGGGTTGCAAAGAATGGACACAACTGAGCTACCAACACTCTTTTCCTAGCTCTGTACCAAATTGTTCACTCTCTTGCTCTTGTCCAAATGCCAACTTTTCCCATCTCAGATAGGGCTGCTGTGTGTTTCTGACTCATTTCTTTTGGCCATCCTTATGGCTTCAATAGTGAATTAGCCAGTAAATGCTGAGCACCTACTCTGTATGCAAAGCTGAAGTAGATGCTACACAAATATAGGGATCTGGTCTCTGTTTTCAAAGAGTTTATCTGGTTGGAGAGACAATGTCACAGAAAGATGGAGCTAAAAGCCAATCTAGTCTTGTAGGAGTATCTATGAATGAGTTGGGGAGGCTGTGGTGGTGGTGATGGTATGAGGAATTCCAAGAACCGATGCTAAAACTGTGAACATTTGTGTTGTGCTGGGGCAAATGTCTGTGGGTTTTGAGTTTCCCCAAAGGGCTGTGAGTACATCCTTCCACCACAAAATAAAGTAAGATGTTTCGATAAAACCCAAATGAACTTTTTGGCCAGCGCAATAGAATCTTTTACCTGGAAGAAAATGAGGACTAATATTGCCCTAATAATCTGATGTTTGGTTTGGAGGTGAGTCCTCTTTCATCACAATCAACATTTTCTTATGTTTGTTGAGAGTGTTGTCTTGGTACAGCTAGGGTGAGCTTGCACACACGTCCAGTGACGTGTGTGATCTGGTGAGATTGGCAGAACAAGAATCATTGGCTTCACTCTATCAAAATAACTGTGACTGGCCACAGTTACATGGATATTAAGGGTGCAGCTGGGGGCCACACCCTTTCTTTTCTTCCCAATCTTTGCTTTCTCCAGCATATCTTGCTCTCTTAATCAGGGTAGCATTTGAGGGTGGGCTTCTAGGAAGATTAATTTAGTTGCAGTTTTTAGCTAAATGCCACTGATGAGAACCTGTTTCTATTTGTAGGGTTTCCCTGGGGTAGCTGGTGTGCCAGTTTTGGATGTTCTTTAGATGTCTGCTCAGTCTATCAAAGTGTCCTGACTGCAGAGCCCTTCTGCTTCCCCACAAAGGGCATTTTCAAGGGCAGAGTCATAAAGGGCAGATTTCAGGGCTGGTCATCATCTCAAATTGGATCTTAAGAATCAGACTCTCAGTGCTCTAGACCAGCACTGTCCAGGTGTGTATGATATAAACCTTGTGCATAATTTTGAATATTGTAGTAATATAGTAAAAAAGTTTAAAAGGAAACAGATGACATTCATTTTTTATTCCAAATAATGCTTTAGTAAATGTATCAGTTTAAATAGAATTAAATATATAACACAATTTTTTTAAATGAAATATAATTTATATATTGTGTAACATTAAGGTATACAATGTGAAGTGACATTAGTTTTAATAGTTACTTTGTTTAACTCATATCCAAATATTATCATTTTACCATCTGATCAATATAAAAATATTGATGAGATATTTTAACTTTTCTGTCCATAAGTGTTTGAAGTTTGGTGTGTATTTTACATGTTCTTCACATCTCAGTTACAAATACTTACATCTTAAGTGCCCAAATGTCTCGTAGCTACTGTATTAAAAAGCAAAGATCTAGAAAATTTTTCTAGGAAAAAATACAACTAAGACAAATAAGCCCCCTTACCTCTATGGATAATGGAGGGTGAATTGGGCAGTGGCCCTTTTATTGTGGTATCAATCACCAGTCATACACCATCGCAGAGAACTTCTGAGCATCATTGCAAATTTATTACAACTACCTTCTGGTGACCCAGTAGCTTCCAGAACTTGAGGTTAGTTGCATAATGTTGAAAAGTACTATTCATACATACAGGTAGAGGAAACAGTCTGTGACGCAAATGAGCAAATGAGGTGTGTGCCCAGAAAATATGTTCATCTAGCTTGCCACATGTCTGCCACACCTCCTGTCAAAACACCTTTTTAGAATGAACTTTTTTTTTTTTTGGCATATGTAAAAAAGTACACAGACAAAGGACTAAGGCTTTCTGAGTTAGGGATGGCAGGGAATACAACCATGAATAAAAGATGGCCCCTGCCTTTAATGAAACTTGTCTTCTCGATAGAAGACAGTGGAGATAACAGTTAAAGGTCAGGCGTCCACAGTATGGTGAGGATGAATATCACTCAATTCCAGCCCTCAGACATGACCAAGTTTTCTTAAGAAAACCCACTTTAAAATCCCACTGTTTCTCTGAGTTAGAAGCACAGGAAATAATTACCCTTTAATACTTACCAGTTATGTTAGCATAGAATGATTTGTTGAATTTAAAACATACAGCCACAAACCATTTAGAAATGGAACAGATCGTTTTCATGAAGGAAAAGAAGAAAGGGGACAGATATGTAAGGTGTGGATTCATTTTTTGTGACAGGTTGGGGGAGCTTCTTACTGATGGGACTGGTAGCTTGAGGCTTTAAGCACAAGGCTGTGGTGTCCAACAACCAGAGGATGATGCTGAAAAAGAGGAGACATGAGTGAAAGTGATAACCATTCCTGCTTGATTAAATGCTTACATGAGCAGACAAATACAATGTATATGTTTACATTGGGGAAGCTGTGGATGGCAGTGGTTAAGAACCAAGGATTGGGAGACTTCCCTGGTGGTCCAGTGGTTAAGAATCCCTTGCCAGTGCAAGGGACATAGGTTCAATCCTTTGTCGGGAAACTAAGATCCCACATGCTGCAACTAAAACCTAAAGGCAGTCAAAAAAAAAGAACCAAGGTTTGGGAATCAAGACAGCTTACCCTGCTGTGTGACTTTGGGAACGTTATTTAAACTCTCTATGCCTCAACTTTCTCATAAGTAAAAAAAAAAAAAAAAAAGTTCGTTAATAGGACTTGATGAGAGAATGTACATGAAGAGTTTAGAATAATGCCTGGCACATGGCATGAATCCAATAATTATTATCTAAATTATTATTAGCCAATAATTATTATTAGTTTGGGCATTATTATGTCAGTAATAATTATTAGCTATGGTGCTCCCCTAATTTGTTCCTAAGTCCACAAGACTGTGAACTCTGTATCAAGCAATCCTGACAGAAGATTGGCAAATTCTAATGATTTTTCTCCCTCTCCGATGGCAAAACTAGGGCAAAGAGATAAAAAATGACTTGCCCAAGGGCTCAGAGGCTGCTCTCAAAATGGGGAGGGAGGCCATTTAAAGTAGTGCTGATGGATTTCCCCAAAGACAAGGACTTAGTACACTTACAGGCTGGAATTGGAATCCAGGCTGCACTACTTAACTGATGCTGTCATCTTGAGAATTTATCTGATTTCTTTGAGCTCTCAGTTGTGCCTCTGTCAAATAGGGACAATAAATAAGTCAAGGATTGTTAAAATTCATGAAAAGTGCATGTGGGCTGGGCTCAAAAAAGTCAAACTTCTCAATTATTATTATTGCTGTTGCTGTTGTAGCAGATCTTTTACGGCGGTAGGCAGTGCCTATCCGGAACACCGTGAAACACTCAACACCATGCCCCAGTGCCCGGCACCCAGTACAATCTCAGGAAATGTCTGGAGAGTAAACGCACATCTGAGGCTCGACTTGCCCACCTTCCCAAAGCGGGAGCCTGAGCAGATAGCCCGGGATGTCCAGGCATCACTTAGCAGTGAGCTGAATCCACTTTGTGTCCCCGGAAGCCCCTGTAGGACCTGCTGGAGGGCGCCCCGCCTGGACGCGCATCTTCTCCTGAGCGGCTAGCTCCAAAGCCCTTATTTTTCTGGTTTGCGGTTTATTTACTTAAGCATTTACAGCTCCCGGGAGGAGAGGGGCTGCTTGTAGCAGGGTCAGGACCGAGGTCGTGATTCGTATTTATTTTCTGCCTCTCAATCTCAGCGCTGGCAAGTCACAACCTGGCTCCTTTACAAGTGCAAGGAGGCGCTTGCGTTTCTTTACCTCCTGTGGGGCAAGGAAAGACAAGCGCAGTTCGGGTTCAGGAAAGTGCTCTCAAGCCTCTTGCCTGTGTTCCCAGACTTGCGTTGCTCCCAGACTTAGATTTCTGTGCAAACCCGAAGAGAACGGAACAGCTTAAATAAAGACAACCTCACGCCTTTAATCCTTGACCGCAAACACTGGAGTTTTTGTGCCCTGGATTTCTGAAATTCTTGGCTGGGTACTCAAAGCGGGGGAAGGGTGGGTAACAGCTTGTAAAAACTTCCCAAAGCAGAAATCCGAGCTCTTCCCCGCCCCCTGCTCCCAATGACACCTGGATTCTAGAGAAATGGGGCAGCCGATGGAGGAGCGTCCCCAAGGGCTGGGGGCGCCCCCCACGGGTGGTTTTGAGTCGCGGGTTCCTAAGTCAACCGGTTCTCCGCGCAGAGCCGGGTTTGAAGCCCGAACTCCCCGCAGGACGCCCCTCCCTATCCCTGTGCGCGTCTATTTAGAGCCCAGCCTGGGAACCCATGGGATTCTGGGACTTGTAGTTCATCCTCGCAGCCCCAGGCGTTGCCACGACCCGGGACTCGGACTACATTGCCCAGGGAGCGTCCCGGCCTATATAAGCTGCCAGGAGCTGCTTCGAAGTGCAGTAACCATGTGGATGTGCTGCTGAAGCGTTTCCTCTAGCTCGCTGGGGTGGGAGGAGAGAAGGAGGAGGTGGTGGTGGTGGAGGAGGAGGCAGAGGGTGGAGAGAGAGAAATCGCACGCCGAGAGGAGGTGTGGGTGTTCCGCTTCCATCCTAACGGAACGAGCTCCCTCTTCGCGGACATGGGATTACCCAGCGGCTGCTAACCCCTTCTCCTCGCCCTGCTCCGCCAAAGTGGCGTGGCTCCCCCGGCACTAAGGTAGCGGCTGGGGCCGGGTAGAGGGCGCGGGGAGTTGGTACTGTCCCCAGGAGCAGAAGTTTTTGCCTCGCTTTCTGGGAGTTCTTGGTGGATTTGCATGCACTTGCATGCGTTTTGGGGGTTCTTTTACTGAGGGCATTTTGGGGGCGTTCATTTGAGGTTAAAATTCTCGATTCCATCGACTGGCTTTGAGGCTACTCATTCTGGGTTGTAAAGGCATTCCCCTCCAAATTGGAAACTAGCAGCAACTGCAGAAAATAGTGGGGTTTTTTTTTGGGGGGGGGGTGTCGTGGAGATGTCCTATGTGAGTAAGCTAAAGGAAACAATCTTTCTTAAAATGTAGCCTTCCGTTGTGCTGCAAGGGAGAGGAATGCATATGTGGGGGCCCCAGTGGGGAGGTTTTAGAAAAACGGAAGAGAACCCGGGGAGCGGTGACGGATGAAGTGTGGACGGGGCTCACGCCTGATGGGGATGCGGGCTTCAGATACTTGGCCTCCGCTCCTGGAAACAAGTGCTTTGGGATCAGCCAAACACTTCTCTTAGTTTCAGCCCCACCGCGCGTTCGAAGTTTGTGCGTACTTAGTCTCATTTGTCAGTTGTATATTGGAAACAGATGAAATGACCGGTACTCTTTACCTAAGTGAACCCACCAACCTACCTGTCAAATTTGGTGGTGGTGGCGGTCCTGCGTGCGTGTGTGTGTGT
>SJYV01048281.1:1073232-1102455 GCA_006410875.1 Neotragus pygmaeus | reverse complement strand
TGTGTGTGTTTTTTGGGGGTGGGGGTGGGTGGGAGGAGGGCTGTCTCTCCAGGAAAGATGTTAACTGAAAGTGGAAGTGTAGAATTTGAAATTTTCTATTAGGGACCCACTTCTGTCCAATCTCGCATTCAGCTTTCTTTCTTTCTCAATTACTTAGGAGCTGACCACCGGGGGAGCAGAACTCACACCCCTGGCTGGGCGTGTTTTGGCAACAGAGTGCCTGACCTGGGTCAGGTGAGTGCGGAAGCCTGAAAGCTGTAGTTAATAATGAGTTTTGGTCCTAAGCCTATTTTAAGTTCTCGCTAAGGAGTCATGGAGATGGGGAGTAAGAAGAGACAGGAAACTCCATGGCAAAGTCTCTGAAATTTGTCACTGCCTGTGGTAAGGGCTTTAGGGAATGTATGAGATCCAGGGGGCAGTCCTGTCTAGTACTTTTGGCCCTGACTCAGAAGTGAAGCAGCCTGAAGGTTTACGGGAGCAGGGGGAAAAAAGAAATAGAGCAGTAAAAGGGATGCCCACTGGTGATCTGAGAATTGAACTTGCCAGGACGTGTGCTGATTATTTAAATTTTGACAGATGCAGTGCATTTCATCTGCCAAGATACATAAGCAAAATTTATCTGCTTCTCTCTTTCAAAAATAGTCACTTTCCTTTTTTTCCCCCCCCTTATACTGTGAATTTGTGTTTAATCAGAGTATGTTGTGTGGCAAGAAATTAAAGTGGGTTGCTGGCAAATTGAACTTGAAAAAGGGAAGTTCTTGAACCATAAGTTAGTAACATCCAATCCTTGATGCTACCTGAGCATCAGTGAGTCTGGTGGATTCCTCTGGTTTAGATGCCTGTCATGGGATATGAGCTGAGAGCAAGCAGCTTTTATGTTTTCTCCTGCAAATGTTCAGACTGCACTTCAAGACAGGGAGGTTTTACCAGGTGCACAAATGCCCATTGCTGCAGATTTGAGCATCACAAGCTTTTTCTTCTGAAATGGTCAGGGATAGGATAAACAACAGGGTAATAAAGGTGGGTGGGGCCTGGGTCTTCATAACTTATTTAACATTCTAAATATTTAGCTGTTCCCTGGGCTACAATCTTTGGGCTTTTCTAATTAGAAAAGAAGTCAGACACTTCATTATGGTAGTATTGTGCTTTTGTTTCCTGTTGATAAGATCCTCTGGAGTGCTGGTGGAGTGGGAAGTATTTGGATGTGTGAGGTCCACTTCCTCTTTGGAGTTCTCTTGACTCTCATGGCTACGTGGGCATTCATAAGGCCAAGGATTGGGTTCAGTTCCCCTCTAAAGAGGAAGCTGCAAGCAAGGAGAAAGTGGTCCACAAAGTCTTCTCTGACTGCTTCCTAAAAATGAGAATAATACACATGAAGTACTTGTAAGCCAGGTTCACAGCTATACATCACAGGAACCCTGTGAGTCAGGTACGGGCGAAGAAGCTGAGGTGCACAGAGTGAGATCACTTGTGCAGTGGATGCAAGCTGTAACCCCAGGCTTTGGGACTTTGCTGTTTCCCACAAGTGTGTCTCAGTGGAGGGGGAATATGAGGGTAACTAGGAAAAATGGTACATGTATTGCTGTTGAAGAAATAACTCGTTGTGTCCCACCAATGATGTAGGAAGAAAACAGTGTAGCCGTAGGTGTAAAAATGAAAGACTCTGGGTTTTTGAGAAGGTCTTAGGTATTGAACTGAGTTCATTTTAGAAAACTGTCTGCTGAAAGTCTACATGAGGAGAGTAAAAGAATCCAAACTACAAGTAACACTGTCTGGATTTAACGTTGGGTTTGTTTCACACCTGAAATGCATCTTGATCAGCTACATCAAGGCATCTGAGTAGGTTACAAGAATCAGGTGTTACTCTGTTGGAATAATTTGTAAGTTTAAATTGCAGTGAATCTGAACTGTGAAATGTTGACTGTCTTTTCACATACTCTTAGTTTGCGTTGTGGCCAATTGTGCAAGATCACTTTTCTTTTTTGTTTCTTACTTTCACTTGCATGTGTATATGTGTTGAAAGTATAATCTGCTTTTTGAATAATTCAAATTGAAACAATATCCTATCAAGATTTCTTTCTTATCAGGCAGGCAAAGTTCTTCATGATCTAAATGAATTACTCCTGGTCTCCAGTTTGAGACTCATGGAAGTTCTTTGGGGTTGATAGTGTTGTTACCTATTTAAAGAAAGTGGTTGCCTTCTGGAGAGAATTAGCATCTTTAGGAAGGAGAGGTGGAAAATTTGCTTAGAGAAGACATAGATGAACTGAAATCAGATTCGTTGCTTTATATCTCAAAGTATTTTCAACTGAGAAAGACATGGTCTTAAAGAGAGAAAGAAATTTCTAATACAATGGTGTGCAACCAACCGACTTGCACAGCAAAAAATCAAATGGCTTTTTAGTTCATTTGTAATGATTGAATGGAAAATCTGATTTATTTATGAGCAACTCTTAAACCAAAGTGAAACAACAGACACCAAATTTGAACAACAGAACAAACTCAAAATATTAAAATTAGGCCTGTAGTTAAGTTTTCAGGTCAAGCTGTCCTTGCATACATCTGATTAAAAGCCTACCCAAGGCCAGTGTCAGTCTTTTTTGCTGTTGGTTTGATCTTTTAAAATAAAACACATTGCTTTCACAGACTGTTTACTAACTGTAAGTATTAATACATACATTTTTTTTTTTTTAGTTCACTTAGGCTGTTTTAAGTTTTTGCCTGACTCTTGATGAAATCAACTAGGGCTTGAAGTCAGTGACATGAATGACATAATTTCCATGATTCCTGCCAGTTGTCATAGTGTTTGTGGTTCTGAGGCTATTGCTAATGAGGATGAGCTGCAACCACCATCCACTGAGCTATTCCTTGTATTGAACTTTGTCTGGATTCTTCCCTAAACTGGACATAGTTTAAGGCACTTGGTGTGATAAATCTATCCTAGCAATTCTAATACTGATTAAAATTATGGTTAAACTATTTTATTCCTTCATTCAGATCTTTTGAGTACCTGCTATGTGCCAGGGTGTGTGCTAGATGCTGAGGTGACAGCAGTAGAAGTCCTGTACCTTTTATTTTTTAAATTTTGGCTGCCCTGGGTCTTGTGATAAACGAGCTTCCTCTAGTTGCAGCATATAGGCTAAGTTGTAAGTGGGATCTTAGTTCCCTGCCAAGGGATCGAACCCTCATATCCTCTGGAAGGAGAGGCAAATTCTTAATCACTGGACCACCAGGAAAGTCCTCGAGCATCCTATTCCTAAGAGGTCTTAAATGCTAGTTCAGGGGAGGCAGCCAATATAAAAAGCAAGTATTATAGTATGATGGGTAGTAAATGATTTGAGGAAAAATGGAGTCAGGACTGAGAGAAAACAACAGTGTTGGTGAAGAAGTGGATAAGTTGGGACCCTTGTGTGCTGTTGGCGGGAACGTGCAATGTTGCAGCTGCTGTGGAAGACAGTATGGCTGTCCCTCAAAAAATTAAGCATAGAAATTACCAGATAATCCAGCAGTTCCGCTTTTGAGTATATACCCCAAGGAATTGAAAGCAGGAACTCAAACGTATTGGTACGGCCTTGTTCACAGCAGCATTATTCATGATAGCCAAAGGATGGAAATAATCCAAATGTTCACAGAAAGATGAGTTGATAAATAAGATGTGGTATGTCTGCACAGTGGAATATTATTAGGCCTTAAAAAGAAATGAAATTCTGATATCTGCTGCAACAGAGATGAACCTTGAAAACATTCTGTTAAGTGAAATAGAAAGTGAAAAGTGTTAGTCATCACTTAGTCATGTCCGACTCTTTGTGACCCCATGGACTGTAGCCCACGAGACTCCCCTGTCCATAGAATTCTCCAGGCAAGAATACTGAAGTAGGTGGTCCTTTGCTTCTTCAGGGGATCTTCCCAACCCAGAGATTGAACCCGAGTCTCCTACTTTGCAGGCACATTCTTTACTGTCTGAGCCACCAGGGAAGCCAGATGCAAAAGAGCAAATAGTATATGGTTCCACTTTGAAGAGGTCCCTAGAGCAATCACATTCACAGAGGCAGAAAGCAGAATAGTGGCTGCCCTGGGTGGGGGTGCTGGGGAATGAGTTTAATGGGCACAGAGTTTCCTTTGGGGGAAGATGAAAAGGTACTAGAAATGGATTGTGGTGATTGTTGCAGAACAAAGTTGACTGTACTTAATGCCTTTGAATCATACACTTAAAAGTGGCTAAAATAGTAAATTTTATGTTATGCATGTATATTTTACCACAATAAAAAAGAAGGGTAACAGCAACAGAACAGGGTAAAGGGGATCAGGGAGCACTGTGGTAGGGGGGTGGGAATCAGGAAAGGGCTCGTTAGTAGAGATCTGAAGGAAGTGAGTGGGTGAGCCAGGTCGGTGTCCGGTGGGATATGGGTGTTCCAAAGGGCCTAGCGGCAAGTGGCAGGGCCCTAAGGTGGGAGCAGGTGGGGCATGTTAGAGGAAGGGTGAGGAGGCCAGAGTGGCTGCAGCTGAGGGAGAGTGCGCGCATTCCCGCTGAGGGAATCAGGGACAGAATGCAGGGACCAGGTTTTTGCCAGTTAGCCGATTTGCTCTAAACTCGGGCAGAATTCTCAGTGGTTCTCAGCATCACTGAACCACCTTGTCCTCTCCAGAGAGACTTTGGGAGGCTGTCAGGATCACCTGGAACTTGATGGGGGTGGTGGTGAGTAAAACCCAGATTTCTAGACTGTCTAGTTAATCACCTGGTATGTGTGGGACTGTAATTGACTTCAGGAGGAAAGGCATCTTTGATAAAATAGGTGAAGTTACAGTTGGCTTAGATAACAAAAATGTTCTAAGAACCTAATGATATTCCTGGGGATTTATCTGCATTATGAATCTTTTTTGCCCTGTGGCCACCCTACAGTGTGTCTAGTTTCATATTAAGGAATTACAGGAAGAGGATTCATGCTCTGCCATCTAATGTCATCCTTGGGGAATATGAAGTTCCATGTAAGTGATTCTCCTTGATGAGTGATGTCGACCCCTCCATGTGTACAAACTTGTAACAAGGATATATGTGGTTACTTTTTGCATAAGATGTAAGTATTCAGTTGTAAAACATTAGGGTATATAAACAAAGACAAATACAAAAAACCCAGTCACTCCCAGGCCCACCAGCTAAGATGGGAATTTCAGACTTTCCTTCTAAGTACAGACATAAAAATTACATGTATGTTTAAATTTCATGAAAAGGGTGTCATGCGTCCTATTTGGTACCTTGCCTTTTGCACTCTGTATTGTGAACATCTTTTCTTGTTAAGAAATAGATGTCTAAGTCATTTATCTCAAGGTACTTTTGATGGGATTTCATTGGAATGAGGACAGGTATAGAATCATTAGGGTAGAAAAAGTGTATCGTTCAGGTACCATCACCATCATAGAGTCCAGGTTTTCTCATTCATTTTGTACTGTTTTTATAACTGATTCACTTTGCTGTACACCTGAAACACAACATTATAAATCAACTATACTCCAATACANGTTACTTTGGTGGCATGTGAAATGAGTGCAATTGTGCAGTAGTTTGAGTATTCTTTGGCATTGCCCTTCTTTTGGATTGGGATAAAAACTGACCTTTTCCAGTCCTGTGGCCACTGCTGAGTTTTCCAAATTTGCTGGCATATTGAGTGCAGCACTTTCACAGCATGATACCTTTTCTTATAGGCTGGATTTTGCCGACTGTATCAGTGTGATGTAGTTGAAAATGTTCCTCTGTCCTCTCTATTTGTTATGTTTAATTTTATAGTTAGAAGTAGGGGCTTGATCAGAGTCACTTGCCCCCACCAAGTTTGTTTTTTGAGCTCACTCAGTGTGTGTGATATGCATGGATATGCCTTCTTGTGATTAACATCAAGTGATGCTTACTGCTTCAATCCGTTAGTTCAATTGAACTGTAAAATTTCTATTTGTATTTATTAGCTGGAATATTTTGTGAAATGAAACTTTCTCTACTTAGTATATTGGCCAAGAAGTTTACTTGGGTTTTTCTATATGATGTTATGGAAAAACCCAAACAAACTTTATGGCCAACTTAATANTAAAATTTCTATTTGTATTTATTAGCTGGAATATTTTGTGAAATGAAACTTTCTCTACTTAGTATATTGGCCAAGAAGTTTACTTGGGTTTTTCTATATGATGTTATGGAAAAACCCAAACAAACTTTATGGCCAACTTAATATTTACTTCCCTAGGGCATGTTGTTGGAGGAGGCAATGACACCACACTCGAGTACTCTTGCCTGGAAAATCTCATGGATGGAGGAGCCTGGTGGGCTGTGGTCCGTGGGGTCGCTAAGAGTCTGACACAACTGAGCGACTTCACTTTCACTTTTCACTTTCATGCATTGGAGAAGGAAATGGCAACCGACTCCAGTGTTCTTGCCTGGAGGATCCCAGGGACGGGGGAGCCTGGTGGGCTGCTGTCTATGGGGTCACACAGAGTCGGACACAGCTGAAGTGACTTAGCAGCAGCAGAGCATATTGTTGTTTAAGTCACTTAGTTGTGTCCAACTCTTTGTAGCACACCGTGGGAATTCCCAGGTAAGAATACTGGAGTGGGTTGCCATTTCCTTTTCCAGGGAATTTTCCTCACCCAAGGATCAAAGCTGAGTTTCCTGCATTGGCAAGTGGATTCTTTACCACTGAGCCACCGGGGGAGCCCTCCCTAGGGTATAGTTAAAGTGTGTAAACAAAAGACAAGATCAGTACTTCCATCTCCCTGTGGGTTTTAGTTTTCAAAGGTAATGAGTTGATTCCCTAGCATGATCCATGGCAGTGATTCTCTAGTGGGGGACGTGAGGCAATATCTGGGGACATTTTTGGTGTCTTAACTGGGGAGAGGGTGCTACTGGCATCCAGTGCTTAGCGGCCAGGGTTGCTACTCAGTTGCCATCATTCCGTCTCACAGCCCTGAGGAACAGAAGGATCCATTCTAAAGTATCAGCAGTGCCACTGTTGAGAATGTCTGTACCAGGTGGACCAATTTGTGTGTTTTTTTTAGTATCGTAGTGAACTCATGGATATAAACGTGTTTCCTATGCTTCATTTTGTGTAGTTATCCTTACTGATATTCAGATTATCCATCTCTGCTCAGTAAGAGAGAGGCTACTCAAGTCGATTCAAAGGACACCACCCCAGTGGTCTTAGACTTCCTGCTTCTTGTATGACGAGATGTTCCAGGCTCATTCTCTGTATTCCTTGATGCAGACCTGTCATGAGTCATTTATCCAAAAAACCCTAGTTCTTTTGAGTACTCTCCTCATTCTCATCATATGGGTTAGAAAATAAATTAAAATGAAGGAAACTTAAAAGCTGAACTTTTGCTTTTTAGATCTATTCATCATTTTTTAATGTTTTATTGGAGGATAATTGCTTTACAGTATTTTGCTGGTTTCTGCCAGACAGCAGCCTGAGTCAGCCACAGGTGTACATGACGTCCCTCACTCTTAAGCCTCCCTGCCATCTCCCATCCCATCCTACCCCTCTAGGTTGTCATAGAGCACTGTAAAACCTGAACATTTTGATTTTTTTAGAATTTATTTTTAATTGAAAGATAATTGCTTTACAGTATTCTGTTGGTTTCTGCCAGGCTTCAACATGAATCAGCCATAGGTATACATATGTCCCCTCCCTCTTGAACCTCCCTCCCACCTCCTTCCCCTTCCCACCCCTCTAAAACCTGAATATTTTTAATGAAAGTTTTTCCAAAATGTAATTGATACAGCCTTACCTTTGGGAAAAAAATTCTAAACATACTCTTTTCAAATTGGTCTCAGTTTTAGTATGCTGAGGCTGAGATTCATTTCTCCCCAGACAAGCAGGAATGTTACTCTTGTTCTACATCCATGTTTTTCAAACTGTGGCAGCCCATTAAGAAGTTGTGACATCTCTCTGGTGGACCTTAATAGACAGTTTCTTTGATAAAGTAGACCAGAATAGAAACCATCAAAGTATGGGTACTTAAAAGAACTGTGTGTGTGTGTGTTGCAACAGATTTCTCACTCTCTGTCTCTATTTCTCTTTTTCACAGACACACACACACACCATACACACACAGGATAAACATTGGGTTGTTAAGTTCAATGTATTTCTTATTGTGAGTCGCTGCCAAAAGTCGGAGAAACACTGTTTATTGTCCTATGACATTATGGCTACATCTGTGGCCACCAGATCTGCATCACTGGCTTCAGACTGAGAACTTGTTAGAAATGCAGACTCCGAGGCCCCACCCCAGATCCACTGAATCTGAAACTGCACTTCAGCAAGATCCCCAGGGGATTCTTAACGCATGTGAAAATATGAAAAGATCTGTGCCGGATGGTGCTTGGCGGCCCTGTGCTTTTTCAGAATTTATTTTTATAATTACTTTGTTTTTGCATGGCTAGCTTTCACCTGTTGAAACTGATCTTTGTTCTTTTCCCTCACAGCCTTCTCATGTGCAGTTAAGAGGAAAAGTCGATAAAATGACCAGCTTAAGTGAGTGTATGGAAGTCTGGTAGGATTCTCAATAGTAAAATTGGAGCTTTCAGTGCTTACATTGAGACAGTTTTTCAGTTGGCTGTTCAGACAGAGGTAGAGACCAAAAGCTTCATATAAAAGCTACTTAGGATTGTGAAGCCGCAGATATAAAGAAAGTTGTATTGTAACCGATTTTTGCAAACTTTTAAGAACTTTCAGTTTATAATGTTCTATGACCCTTTGCGAAGGAGGCAATGGCACCCCACTCCAGTACTCTTGCCTGGAAAATCCCATGGACGGAGGAGCCTGGTAGAGTGCAGTCCATGGGGTCGCTAAGAGTCGGACACGACTGAGTGACTTCACTTTCACTTTTCTCTTTTATGCATTGGAAAAGGAAATGGCAACCCACTCCAGTGTTCTTGCCTGGAGAATCCCAGCGACGTGGGAGCCTGATGGGCTGCCGTCTCTGGGGTCGCACAGAGTTGGACATGACTGAAGTGACTTAGCAGCAGCAGCAGCAGCATGACCCTTTAAGTCAGCAGAACTTCTAGACTGGTATAGTGTTGCTCATCAGAAAAAGATGAACAGATGAAAAAATATCACCAGCCTCCAAGTTCTTCAGTGTTCATTTGCATTTCAGGAGCAGTTTTATCTGGGAAGTGATTTTGTTTTGCAAAAACAGCTTAAAAAACTCCCTATAACCCCTTCACTTGCACGTATTTCTGAACAGAAAAAGCTAATTCAACACCCAGACTTGGGGACATTCACCTATATTTGCCTGCCATGTGTACAATCACATCCTGTCTCTGTGCTTTTGCCCATGGGCTTTCCGCAGCTGACCCTGTCCCCAGCCCCTCTGTCCACCTTGCCAGATGCTTCTCTTTTCAGCCAGCTCTTCCTCTTCTGGGAAACCTCCCTTGAAACTTAAAAGTCTTTGTCATTTGTGGGACTTCCCTGGCAGTCCAGTGGTTAAGACTCAGAGCTCCCAATGCAGAGGGCCTGGGTTTGATCCCTGGTCAGAGAACTAGGTTCCACATGAAGCAACTAAAAATCCCACGTGCTGCAATTAAGACCCAGAGCAGCCAAATAAATAAAAATAAGTATTTTTAAAAATTATGGGTTTTTTGTGGAGGGGGCGGGGGGTCTGTGCTGGGTCTTTGTTGCTGGAAGGGCTTTTTTCTAGTTGTGGCGAGCAGGGGCTACTGTCTAGTGACGGTGCTCAGGCTTCTCACTGGGGTGGCTGCTCTTGCTGCAGAGCACAGGCGCTAGGGCACTCAGGATTCAGTAGCTGTGACACATGCTCCATCGTTGCAGTTCCTGGGCTTTTAGAGCACAGGCTCAGTAGCTGTGGCACATGGACTTAGTTCCTCTGCAGCATGTGGGATCTTTCTGGAACAGGGATCCAACCTGTGTCTCCTGCACTGGCAGGCGAATTCTTTACCACTCAGCCACCAGGGAAGCCCTGTAGGTTACTTCTTAATCTAATTTTTTGTACCCCTCTCTTGATGACATAAGGGTTTCCCAGGTGGCTCAGCTGGTAAAGAATCCACCTGCAATGCAGGAGACCCCAGTTCAATTGCTGGGTCAGGAAGATCCTCTGGAGAAGGGATAGGCTACCCATTCCAGTATTCATGGGCTTCCCTGGTGGTTCACAGGGTAAAGAATCTGCCTGCAATGTGGGAGACCTGGGTTTGCTCCTTGGGTTGGGAAGATCCCCTGGAGATGGGCATGGTAACCCTCTCCAGTATTCTTGCCTGGAGAATCCCCATGGACAGGGATGCCTGGTGGGCTACAGTCCATGGAGTTGCAAAGAGTCAGACATGACTGAGCGACTAAGCACACACTTGATGACCTATCTCCTGAGTTGGCCTGTTGCTTTGAAAAGCCCCATCTGCCATGAAGAGTAAAGTTAAGGACAGGGTACAGAGGTCTTCAGCATTTCCTTGTGGTCGCTTTGAAGACTGCTCAGCACAGCTCCCTGGAGGGCGTTGGGCTTGGGAAGTTGGTGGTGGTTACTGAAGGGGAGTGGAAGTAGGAACAAGGCAGTGAATGGCTGGTCTCAGGGTGAAACGGTGCTGTCTTGCTCAGTTGAGGGATGGGGACTCCCGGGGACTGGGTGTCACCTCCCTGTTCAGTAGAAGCAAAACATGTGACATCTGTGCATCTGTTTCCTCTTCTATAGCATAGGTGTAAAAATACCTGCTTTGGGGCATTGCTGCCAAGTTATAGAATAATAGATGGTTGCACACGATCTCAGAGATCAGAACAAAACCAAACCTTTCCAGCAGAGTGGTTCGGCCCCCAGGGGACATTAGGCAATGTCTAGGGACTTTTTTTGTTGTCACCACTGAGGGGGAGGAGTTGCTAATGGCATCTAGTGAGTTGAGGCCAAGGATGTCCTTACACATCCTACATCCTGTAGTGCACAGGACGGGTCCCCCACAACAAAGAAATTTTCTACAACCGCCCCCCCCCCACCCCGCCTTCCACCACCTGGCCCATGCAATAGCCTTGAGACTGAGAAAGCTTGTCCTGGAGTGATTTTTCCCAGACTTAGTGAGACTTTTTATCTCACCCTAAGGATATTAACCTAACTTGCTTTTTGTGTGTGTGTGTGTGAGTGTGGTTCAGGCTGTGGGCAGAGTGGGGTCTTCTCAGGCCAGGACTGACTTTAACTTTTTAACCAAATAAACACACTCCTCACCCCTCCCTCTGAAGCACTGGCCTTGGTTCCCAGGGCCCTGTGGTCTGCAGGCTTTGGTTGCTAATCGGGTATGTGACCTCCATGAAATCACTCAAAAGGTATTTGTTTCCACCTGTAAAATGAGGAATTTTGGCTAAGTGACCTCTCCGCACCAAGTGTAAAGTGCTCTGACTGCCAGCTTTGAGCTCTCAATGGGCTTCTATTACACTGGCCTTTAGGAATAGGTATGGAGGCTTATGTCAGCACTGACATCTTTTCTGAAAAACAACTGTAGATCAATTACCATCTTCAGGAAGAGTTTATTTAGCGGACATGTCTGTGAAAAAGCAGGTAGGTTTATCTGTGTGTGTGTGTGTGTGTGTGTGAGACATCTGAAAGAGCAAACTAGAGAATGGCTCTGAACTTCAGATTTACGACTGTTACTTCTGAGATTGTCACAGAGGGCCCTGCTGAAAGTCGAAATCTCTGAGTCAGTGATTTCCTCTGGGACTAGCTGAAAATGAAAGCACAAGGCGATTTTCTGTGCTCCGGGGAGAAGTGCTTTGTGCGATAGAATAAATTATCTCTTGATGGGGACATGTTGCGTGTCTGAGGGACAGTTTGATTAGCCGCTAAGGGGACAAGAAGGCAAGGAGGGGGCTGCATGGAAATGTGGTTGGTGGTGGGGGCGTCTGTCCAACTGAAAAACGGGGTGCTGCTCATCCTCATTTCACAATAAAGATATTGGCAAGATAGCTTTGCTCAAAGGAAGTTCCAAATTTAACTGTGAGAGTCCCCAGTAACAGACGCAGAGGTGATTGTAAAGAGAGCCTCCTCTTCTTCTCTTGCAGGAGTCCGTAGTGAACAGGATGGGTTTTCTCTCCCCTAACCCCTTCCTGGATTTACAGCCATATTACCATATATGTGCCTGGGCGAGGGCATCTCGCCGTGACTTGTGCCTCTCTGGAGGGAGCGTCCTTGGCTACTAGGCAGGAGATTGATCAAATGCTGGCCACTCTTCCTTTTTCTGGCCATACTCTTGCTTTTCTTCTGAAAGCCCTTGTGGTTTGCCCAGCTTTGCCCATGGGAGGGGCTGCTTGACCTGAAAGTGTAGTGATGCCTTTTTGTGTTGGTGGAGACTGTGGTCCCTCTCGTTTCCATGGGGCCAGCTGCCTGTGACCTCTTAGATCTCCAGGCACTTGTCAGTCTTTGTACATGAGCCTTCTTCCTCACAGCCTAACTTTAAAGGGGGCTTCCCTGGTGGCTCAGACGGTAAAGAATGTGCTTTAAAGGAACCTTTATGCCTTTATTCTTTTTAAGCGATCATTTTTAAAGCAAGCAGCAATGAAATCAGCCCTGAAAGACTTAGGCAAGAGCCCTTTGTTTTTTAGGGGATGGAGGGGATGGGTATATGCCAAGAAAGGGCAGGAAGGGCTGGTGGATTTCCATTGGCTGAATTTTTTCAGCAGAAGAATGACTTTCCAAGAGTATGGTGCTTTGGGGCTGAGTGATAAAACTTGGTGATGCCAGGGTGGACTGAGAAGGGCTGCTTGGGTGTTGTGTAGTCACTCGTTCTTCAGATGGTGGTGCTTGGGTGGTTCCGGTCTTACTTGAAACAGCTGGAGAACCTTTTGCTGAAATTGGCATTGGCATATTCAGATAAATGCCATGTCACAATGCGTCCCCTTGTCTACGTTCATTTGAACTTGCTGGTTGATAGGCTGATTGTCAACTGATTATGAGCCCTAAAAAGTTTAATATGAGTGATTTATAAGAGTAGAAAAGAGAACAGATCAGAAAATATTAAGTAGCATGACAGCAAACAGAAATGTTTCCTGTGTTTTGCTTCCTGTGTGCTTAGTCCATTGATTTCCTTTTTCTCATTTAATCCTCAATACAATTTTACGGTCCCCATTGTGTAGATGAGGAACTCGAGGCCCAGAAAGAGTAAGTATAATATGTTGGTCAAGGTTACAAACATCCCATCACAGTTGTGGTAAGGTCACACGTTTTACCCTGGTCAAGTTCCACTGGAACTGCCTTCTTTTTTTCCCTATCCTTACCCAGTACTTTCCTTCCTTTTCCCCATTAATGCTCTCAACTTTGTGGCTGGTTGTCTGTTTCATGAACTTATCAAACACGGCTCTGCTATTGGGCCTTTGTACCGTACAGAGCTATTTTCTCTGCCTGAAATGCTCTTCTGCCTGTTTTTTTTTTTGCATGACTGCCTCTGTCTTGACTTTCAGGTCTTACTTGCATGTCTCAACTTGTTCTCTGACGAGCCATAATAGGGTGACAGTTTTAATTCTCTGCGTAGTACTTACCACTGTCTGACTTGATTGTTTTATTTTTTGTTTGTTTACTGTCTTCACTAAAATATGCATGTCATGAGAGCCAGAGACCTTGACTGTCTTATTTGACCTACATCCTTAGCACCTGCTGCTGCTGCTGCTAAGTCGCTTCAGTTGTGTCCGACTCTGTGTGACCCCATGGACGGCAGCCCACCAGGCTCCCCTGTCCCTGGGATTCTCCAGGCAAGAACACTGGAGTGGGTTGCCATTTCCTTCTCCATCCTTAGCACCTAGAGTAGGGCTAATATGTAGTAGGTATTCAATGTGCTGAATAAAAAGGATTTAGGTTTCAAATCAAGGAATCCTGTCTAAAGCCCTGACTATTGAGTTGTATATTTTGCATTTTAATTCTGTTCGATCCAGTTTTTCATATTTATACTGTATGACTCCTCACTGCACAGCCAGCCAGTGCCAGTGCCAGAGTAAATCTTAAAATTTGTTGAAGCACTTTTTTCAGACTTTCAGGTTTTGATGCTTGAAAATTAACTGAGGATATGTTGAATTCATTTTCAGGTCTCCTATATCCTACCTCTCTGTATATTCATTCTGTTAATTTTTGAGAGTTTGATACTGAAACTCCAACTAAAGATATTGTCTACTTAAAAACAATTATAGTATATAGTGGAACTATATGTTAACTTGTTCTGTGTTTTCCAAGTCTCCTGTAAATGTGTTTTCATACTTTCATAATTTAAGAAAAAAATAGATGAGGACCGCAAAGAACTTCTATTGACATCAGTTATACTAATCTGTATTTATAATATTCAAAATTAACACTTAGAAAATTCACACAGAAAATATGAAAAGTAAACCTATTGCACATTAATACAGTAACATATTTTTTTATGGACAGTAATTATATTTTCCAAAACAAAAATTCAGCGAGAAGAGTGTCATTACTTTACATTTTTTTGTAAAATGCTTTTGTTGTTGTTTAGTCGCTAAGTCATGTCCAATTGTTTTGTGACCCTATGGACTGTATAGCCTGCCAGGCTCCTCTCTCCATGGGATTTCCCAGGCAAGAAAACTGGAGTGGGTTGTCATACCTTCCTCTAGGGGATCTTCCAGACCCAGGGATCAAACCCAGGTTTCCTGCATTGGCAGGCAGATTCTTTACCACTGAGCTACCAGGGAAGCCCAAATTGCTTTTGCTGCTGCTGCTGCGTCGCTTCAGTCGTGTCAGACTCTGTGCGACCCCATAGATGGCAGTCCACCAGGCTTCCCCGTCCCTGGGATTCTCCAGGCAAGAGTACTGGAGTGGAGTGCCATTGCCTTCTCCAATGCGTGAAAGTGAAGTCGCTCAGTTGTGTCTGCAGCTTGCCAGGCTCCTCCATCCATGGGATTTTCCAGGCAAGAGTACTGGAGTGGGGTGCCATTGATCTAACTTAATAGAAGGTAACTGGACTCAGACCTGGCTCTGCCTCCAATCTGTTGTGACATCACATGTCTTGCAGCTTCTGGAGAATTCCACTGTGCATGAGAACAGGCAGTGACACCTTGGTGTTCTTACAAAAATAGTTTTGACTTTGAAGATTCTCTGGAAGGGTCTCGGGAGATCTTAGGAGGCCCTGGAGCACCAGTAAAAGCCAGTGGTAGGATAGGTAATCACTTATAGAATAAGTAGGTTTTTCAGAAGGTTGGGTGGTGGCATGGAACATTTGAGAGGGGAAGCTGAAGGTTTAAGTGGCAGGATGCAATTGAATGTCCCTAAGTCTGGGTATTGTATCAGAGCTTTCTATTCAGACATAAATGCACAGGAATGCATTTAAGCTGTTCTTGCAAAACCAAAGTTGCTTCCCAGCTAAAGCTCCTCCTGCATTGCAAAGGAACATTGCGAACTTGGAAGGCAGTGGTGCTTGTGTTCATTATTTTTAGATGAGCAAGGTTACACCAACCAGTCCAGAAGTTCTGTAGTGGGAGGGGTCATTAAACAATGAGAAAGCGTGGGTTCCTCTCCGTGTCTGAAAACAGTTGCTTCAAATGCAACTTACTTAGTGGCTGTTACTCTACAACCCCTTACTTGGTGGTGGTTGAAGCTTCTGGATTCAGATGAAGTTGTTTTGTAGGATAGAAGTTAGATTGTCTTTGAGTTTTATTGCCCATGGGTTCTCTCACAAATGATTTTAAAAGTGTCAGGGTGAAGCTGTTATAAGTACATGAGATACTCCATGCTAACCAATTTCAGTGTTTAAGAAGGGTAGTGAAGTGAAAGTCACTCAGTTGTGTCCAGCTCTTTATGACCCCTTGGAATATACTGGAATTCTCCAGGCCAGAATACTGGAGTGGGTAGCCTTTCCCTTCTCCAGGGGATCTTCCCAACCCAGGGATTGAACCCAGGTCTCCCGATTCATTACCAGCTGAGCCACAAGGGAAGCCCTAGATGAGTGCAAATGCAGGCCTCTATGGAGTAGTTTGCCTGGCTCTTGGGTGATGTGTACAAGATTGTCACAGTTAAGGTGAGTGGGCAGTACAACACTTCGGACAGCTGGTCATCAGGAAGTGAGTGATGTGGGAGAGGGTGAAGGCAGGCAATATGAGGGCGTTTTCTACCTGACACCAGAGCTTGGAAGGGCCAAAATTTATTTTAAAATTATAATTGAGTATAGTTGATTTACAGTATTGTGTTAGTTCAGGTGTATAGCAAAGTGAATCACTTATACATATATATCCACTTTTTTTTTTTTTAAAGATTCTTTTCCCATGTAGGCTATCACAGAGTATTGAGTAGAGTTCCCTGTGCTATATAGTAGGTCCTTCTTGATTATCTGTTTTATATATAGTCGTGTGCATATGTTAATCCCAAACTCCTAGCTTATCCCCCCTCTTTTGGAAAGGCTGAACTTAAGGGCAGTGTCAGTGGGTTTCTTTTTATCCCCTGATGACTGAAAGGGTGTTCAGTCCCAAAGATCAGGTGGCTCCATCTTAATGAAATACAAAAGGCTTGCTTTTGCAGTCAGTAAAAATGTGAGAGTCTGTGGCTTTGGGGTCTGTTCACTGCTGTGAGGTCACGATTCTGATTTCCTCCTTTGTCCATCCACCCTTGAGGTTTAAGTGATAACCAAGATTATCAATTCTTGGTTAATGAAAGTGTTCTAATTTGGTTTCATTTCAGAAGTTGCTAAGTTTTAAATTCTTGAGTCGTGAGTAGGCGAAAGTTGAGATTATTATTTTTTTTAGAGAAATGAATATAAGGCATTAGTTAAGTGTATACAATAGAAATAGATGGAAGAAATGACAATAAATGAGTTTTTACCACAAAACTTTTAGCAAAAGAAAGAAAAAATAGAAATCCAAATCTATCTTGAACTGCTTAAAATGAAACGAACATACTTCTTTTTGGATGAGGCTGTGCTTTAGCCTGTCTCAACACCAAAGTGGAGGAAAGTTCTAAATATTGAATTATCATTCCTTTGAAGAGATTTCCACCCCCACCCCTCTTCCAGCAGGGGCCTGGTTTGATGTTAGAAGAAGGGGAAGTGGAGTTGAGATCTGGCTGTCTCGGGGATTTTGAATCTGGGGGCCGAGAAGCAGGACCTTGGATGACCTGATTGTTAGCAACCTGATGGGCCTGCAGAGGACTGAAACACTTCTGGGGACCTGTGTTTATTTGGGTATGTTTCCAGCAGTGCTGACAGAGTGAGAAGGGTCTATCAAGGAGGAGAAGCGCAAGTTACAGGCAGTAGGGAGGGAAGACTTCGAAGGAAGTGAAGTGAATGTTCTCATTTTAGTCTCACTTGAAAATAAAAAAGTGAGCCCTTAGTAAGGGCTGGGTATTGGGCTGAGCACTTTGTGTGGGGTTTTTGGTTTGTCCCTCATGATGACCCTGATGGGAGGCAGGGTCCTGATGAGAGATAGGAATGGTACCTACCCTCCCACACACACTTTATTTTTTAAAATATGCACAAGGGAGTTGAAATTCAGAAGTTATGTAAGTTGCTTAAGCACACACAGCAGGTAACTGATGAAGGTGGAATCTAAATGCAAGCGTTCTAGGCTGATGTTTCTAGCCTTTTTGAACATACCAAGGGATGGTCAGTGGGAGACAGGTACTTCTTCCCAGGGATAGATGTTAGACGTTTTGTTTCTGGCTCCCAATGTCTCAAAAATCTGTTGAAAAGGGCCAAGAGGACATCTCTATTTTTTGATCCAACAACATAAACTTGGCTTTAATTAGTTTTAGAAAAACAATCCCCTAAGAAACAGTGTAATTTCTTTCAGGCAGAAGATAAGCTGACGCTTTAGTACATTGAACCCAAATTTGACTGCTTACATGTTCCAGGCAATGTGCTAGGGGCTGGGAAGCAGTGGGAGTGAATCATCCTGCTGTCCTGGGCCTCATGGCTGTGCTGTGCGCTGTGCCTAGTTACTCAGTCGTGTCTGACTGTTTATGACCCAGTGGACTGTAGCCCGCCAGGCTCTGTCCATGGGCCTTCTCCAGGCAAGAATACTGGAGTGGGTTGCCATGCCCTCCTCCAGGGGATCTTCCCGACCCGGGGATCGGACCCAGTTCTCCTGCATTGGAGGCAGATCCTTTACCGACTGAGCCACCAGAGAAGCCCTGCCCTCATGGGCTCATGGTCTAGTGGTGAAGACATGTAAACTAGCAAACAAGTGAATATGGGATTTTCGGACAGTGGGAGTGGGCCAGATAGTGTGGTTGGGGTCCTGTATAGAGAAATGTGTTGCCAACGTAGAACGCAGGTTTGGGGTATCAGAGTGGGCTTCCTGGAGGCAGTGACATCAAACTGGGACTGTAAAGCTAACTAGAAGTTAGCCACAGGTTGGGGGCACAGGGAGTGTCAGGCAGCTGGAGCAGCAGATGCCAACACCTGGGGGACAGAAAGTATACACAGTATGTTGGGGGAATCTAGAAAAATGCATCAGTGCTTGAGGGTAAAAGCAGTGGGGAGAGTCCAGAGAGATGAGGAAGAGATAGACAGGGACCGGATTATGGAGAGCCCTGAAGAGACTTGGGGAGGTTTTAAGCAGAGGAATACATGGTCTGCCTTAGGCTTCTAAAAGGTCATGCTGACTGTACATGTAGAATAATGAAGGTGAGAGAGATGAATAGGATAGATGATCTTATTTGCAAAGCAGAAGTAGAGACAGAGATATGGAGAACAAATCTATGGCTATCAAGGGGGAAAAGGTGAGATTGGGAGGAACTGAGAGGTTGGGATTGACGTATATATGTTTTTGATACTATATATAAAGTAGATAACTCATGAGAACATATCCACAATGTGTAGCACTGGGAAGTCTACTTAAGGTACTGTGGTGGCCTGAATGGGAAGGAAGTCCCGACGGGAGGGGGTGTATGTATACGTATAACTGATTCATTTTGCTATGTAGTAGAAACTAACACAACGTTGCTTTACAGCAACTATACTCTAATAAAAAAAATTTTTTTAATGAAACAACAAAAAAAAATCAAGGACCAGAATGAAGCCCAGTTGAAAAATGATTTTGCCTGAGATTTGTGAGTTGGGCAGAGGAGTTAAAAAAAAAGTAGAGGCTTTAAGAAATATATTCAAGCTTAAAATCAGTAAGATTTGATGTTCATTTAAATGCCATCATTTATATGTTTGACATATTGACTAAGCACCTACCACGTGGTCAACACTGGTGATAGGAATGCAGTGGTATGCCAAACAGGTCCCAGACAGATTTGGGCTTGTATTAGGGCAAGAGGTGGAATAGGAATGAGTGTATTCTGGATCTGAGGGACCAGCACGGGCAGAAGTCATGTGACAGGGATAAGGTGAGGGAGGACGGGAGGTGCCCCCAGACTTGTGGAGGTCGACAATGTGAGTGTGGAGGAGGAGAAACAGATTGGGCAGACGGGTGAGTTCTTTTTGGTCCATTGAGATGCTGTGGGCGTTTTGGAGCTGAACCCCTGTAGCTCTTGGCCAGAAGATACAAACTTGTGGCTCTTCGTAGTATAGAAGCCGCTGGAGGCAGCAGAGTGGACAAGAGGACCGAGGTGGTGTAGGAAAGGCCGAGAGCAACACAGGCTGTGTGGCCTCAGAATCAGAGGACCACCACCCCGGTTTCTCTTCTCCAAAGGGAGCTCTGAATCAATGCGTTTTTATCCCCACCTTTCTTAACAAGTAGAATCCAGCATCCCGTTTCTTTCCACTCTGCTCAGGGAGCAGTTTCAGGGGACAGTGAATTGAAGCTGAGCTAGTGGGCGATGTGAGACTCAGCAAACCTGCCACAGCTCCATCTGCCTGCAGATGGCACAGAGGCCGGAGTGATCCACCTTTCTCCACCCCGGTCAAGCCTCTCTGTGAGAAGCCTATTTTAGGAGGTGCATTAACTGATCAGAGCAGTGGCGGGAGGTGGAGGTGGTATAGAAATACTGATAATTTTCATAGATGGCTTGATTTAACTTCCTGCCAGGTATCAGATTGGCTAAAAAATTCACTCGGGTTTCTCCATAAGCACTCACGGGAAAAGCCACATGAACTTTTTGGCCAACTCAGTACATCAGCAGATGCTTTACAAAGACAATCTCACGGAACCTTATAACCACCTGCTGAGGGAAGCACTCTGTTTGCCCCCCTTTTACAGATGGGAAAAGTAAGGCTTAGGGAAAGTGTGGATCTAGCCTGAAGCCCTACAGAGAAGAGATGACAGAGCCAGGTTGGAACCCTGGCTCCTGAAGCCAGGAGGTGTCAGGAACTGGGGAGGATGCTGCCAAGCCAAGTCTCAAGGAGAAATGAGAGAGTGTTCATGTGTTCAGAGGTCTTGGAGCATCAGAGGACAGATCAGCAGCAGAAATTCTGGGAGACGCTTGTCATTGTGTGGGAGGGGTGGGGAACAGGAGTGTTTGCCAAACAGGCTGTTTGAACCTAGAGTAGGCCTCATTGCCGGTCCACAGGGAAGACAAGACCATCCCTTAAGCGACATGGTGGGGGTAGTTCTATTATTGGGCGAGACGTGGAATTACAGGGTTTACAGGGTTGCTTCTGACCTTTATTCTATGATTTTGTATATTTGGAAAGTTCAGAATGCTCTGTGGTTGGGAATTGCAGTATAATTCTACATTGTTCAGCTTTTTCTCAAGGGGTGAATTAGGCAGGATAATTACCTCCCTTAAAGTAAAAATATGTCGTCATAGGACACAAAAGAGTCCATTTGTGTGATACCCAGCTGACTTCTTATGCAGGAGATCATTTCCTTTACTGAATTTGATTTTTTTGAATTTATTAATTTCTTCCAGTTTTATTGAGATATTTGACATGCAACATTGTATAATTTTAAGGTGTACACCATAATGATGTGATGTATGTATCTATTACAAATGATCACCACAGTAAATTTAGTTAACATCTGCACCAGTTATAAAAATTTTTTTCCTTGTGAAGGGAACCTTAAAGATCTACTCTTGATAACTTTCAAATATACAATACAGTATTATGGCCTATACTTATCACATTGTACATTACATACCCAGAAGTTATTTTCTTAAACCAAACAGGGGAAGTTCAATATAAAGAATTTTTTTATTTTTAAAAATTGAAATGTAGTTAATTGGAAGTATTATATAAGTTCCAGTTGTACCACATAGTGATTCACAGTTTTGAAAGAAATCTGAAATCCTAAAACCAGCTAGAAATAACAGCTAATGGCCAGAGGGATGGTTGGAGCTCTGGAGCTGACCACCTGGGCTTGTTCTCATAGATACCTGCTGACCAACTCAGAGTTTCTTAGCAGCAAGCCCTAGGTGTCAGATGTACCAGGGTCCTGCAGCTCAGTGGCAGGGTGGCACCAGCTGTTCTTCCGTTAGGTGATCCCCAGCCACTGTGTGAGTGACACAGGAGCCCTGGGTACAGTGATGAGGAGTTCACAGGCACAAATGGTCCAGGATCAGATCCATGGGCAGGCTCTCTCATCCTGCTCTGAACAATAGGAAGTCTTGCAGAGGATGGCTCCCAGGATGACTTTTGACCTCCTCCCCTCCAGACCCCAGAGGCCTGTTCTGTTGACTATCCTGGTGTTTACTTCCAGGACATCACTGACGGTTGTGCCCCTCCTTCCTCCCCTTTACTCCCTCCTCATCCTTTTCCTCTTCCTCCACTTGGCTAATGGTAGGTGAGGGGAAGCTTCCAAAGGTTTCCCACCAGACCAGAGAGGGTCTGCCTGGTCCTTTGGGAGGGTACCCATTGTTTGGGACCCTGGGGAAGAATCAGTTCCTGCCCCCACCCGCCTCTTTTTTAACTGGGATGCCTGGCAGATTGATCAGTTGAGGACAGTTAACTATGGTGGATGCATTAGCCCATGTTTTCAGGAGGAAATATAAAGTATGCCTGAAGTTTATTTGTTCAACTATCTACTTAATAAGAATGTTGATTAGGAAGAAGAAACTTAATTCCCCCCCCCCGACTTATCAAAGTATTATGTGGCAGTGACAGAAAAATTAGGAAACACCAAAGAAAAATTAGCAAATGGAATTGTGCACATAAAAGAAAATCAGTTCTTAATATTGTCACCAAGAATGAAAGGTTAACATATTAATCCATGTTCCAGGCATTGCCATTGATGAACAGCTCTGTTTACCAGTCATGTGGACCAGAGTTATAACTCTGGCCTTCCTACTTGTTAATTATATATGTGTTGGGCCTCTTAACCTTTTGGCAGCTCAGTTTCCCAACAGCAAAATGGTAATAATGGTAGTTCCTGCCTCATGCTGTAGTCCTGAGGATTTGAGAAGATTTGTAAAGGTCTCAGCCCAGTGGTGGGCATGATAATGCTTGCCAAATGCTAGCCATTATTATTAGAAATGGTGGCAATGCAGAACCTTGCTGCATAGGCCTAGTGCCCAGACTTCTGTTGCTATTGTCAATGCAAGCAAAACTGAATATGTCATGCTTTGTCATTCCAGGACACTGAATAGTGTCCAGTGCTTCCCATTCAGGACCTGAAGCTTCTGGTAAGGTGACCAGGTTGTGATCAAAGTTCAGAGACTAGTAGGCATGCTGCTGTTTCTTGGTCTGGTCTCCACTGGGGCCAAGAGGGCCGGGAGAGACTCAGTCACAGTAGACAAGTCCCTTGCCCTCCTCCCGAGCATGTATCTGCTCGTCTGCGTTCATCACTGTCCCTGGATCCTTCTGAAAATTTCTAGTGTGAAGACACAAATTCGGTCTGACTCAAAATTCAAACAGAACTTGTTTCCCAGTAATCAGTCCCAAAGTACACTGACTTCCTAACCCTTTATAAGACTTTTAAGTATAAGCGCAGAAGGGAAATACCAATGCCCGTGAGTGGTTTTGTTTTTGATGTCTTTGGGGGATGTTGTTTAAAACAGGGGTTCCCAATCTCTGGGATCTAATGCCTGATAACTGATGTAATAGCAGTAGAAATAAAATCCCCAATAAATGTTATGTGCTTGAATCACCCCCAAACCATTCCCTCCTCTCCTTTCCCTGGTCCGTGGAAAAATTGCCTTCTGGAAAACCAATCCCTGGTGCCAAAAAAGTTGAGGACTGCCCTTTTAAAACTTTGGTTTGCCTATAGGTGTAAAATACACAGTTAAGAAATGACAGGATGATAGGTTCGATTTCAGAGAGTGGGGTGTGGTGAGCTGAATCTCTGCCCGTTGTTTGTGTGTCTCTCCCCAAGGTCTAGAGATGCTGGCTCTTTCGTTTTGAGAGTTTGTGTTCTCAGTTGCGCGCAATCTCTCTACGCAAGTTCATGTTCAAGGCAGTGCTCTTTATCTCTTGCAACATCTTGGCTGCTGGAAGGACAAATGAGTTTTTCCTTGCTGTTTCTCACAAGCAGTGAACTGAGGTTCTTTCGTGGTTTGTTTTTAGTACCTGCCACTCCTACTAAGGGAGGAGAAATGCTTCTTGAGGTTTCCCACTGATCACTGAGGCATAATTCTTCTGAAAAGAAAACTTGGCACCTGGAAAGCAATTTCAGGAGAGAACACTTCTCTATACCATTCCAAGTCTTGTGGCGTGGTGGAGTGAATGCTTTGTGGCAGGGAAACTGGAGTAAAGAGATGGGCAAGGATGTTTAAGGGGGTCTGGGTTTGGAGGAGAGGTCTAGGAAAGACCGAGGTGACCCTAAACGTCTATACACCAGGTGCCTGAGGAAATGATGAGGAGCTACTGCAGTCTATGCCAGCACACACTCTTTGCACAGAACTGAGCTTGTTTCTTATTTTTATTTTTGTAACTATGCTGTGTGGCATCTGGGCTCTGAACTTTCCCAACCAGGGATTGAACCCTTGCTCTCTACAGTGGAAGCACCGAATCTTAACCACTGGACTGCTAGGGAAGTCCTTGAGCTTGTGTTGTAAATTTCAGTTTAGATTTTTTTTTTTTAATAATTGACTCCCACTCCTCAATGTTTATGGCCCTGATGAAAGCTCTTTCTATGAGTCAAGTCAATATTTTTGTTGATAATTTGTGTGTGTGTGTGTGTTGTTTATGTGTGGGGTGATTACTGAGCTGTGCAGAGATTTACTGAATTTATGAACATGTTCTAGCACTGCCGTTCACTGTGTGTGTTCCTGACCAAGTTTCTTAAGGGATTGCAGCCTCACTCTTTAGTTACGTTGGAATGATTTGGACCAGGTGCTGAGTCTTTCTCCCTCTGCATGGGTTTCATGGTGAAGGAAGAGAAGGAAAGACAATGAAATAGCATTTGCGTGAAGTGTATAGGTTGTTGAATTCTTAAAAGGCCCCTAGAGCTTTGTGGTATTTATTACTAGGTTTCCTCATATTAATTCTGTTCCTTTGGTGCCTCAGCCCCAGGCCCTGCTGGACCCAAGTTTTATACCAGGTGTTTCCTTCTGCCTGAACATTCCCTGAGGCAGATTGAGCATGTTAATATTTCCTAAGTCAGACTTTCCAGCTCCTAATCATTGCAGAGTTCTTGGCAGACTTCCCTGTAGTCTTTATATTCACTATTTATTATCGAGGGTCTTCAACTTGGAGAATTGGATTCAGTCATGGTTTTGTTAGAAACAAGCCTTACTGTGGTTGGAATACCCTGAAATGAAAGGATAGATGGGGAAAAATGTGGCTGCATATGTCCTGCTTGGCACAGCGAATTGCCTGCCTGTCACACACTGATTTAAATTTGACTTTTAAGTAGAACGCTTTGGAAAATTGAGCTAAGCCAATTCTCAGTGACTATCCCACCCCCCGTCCTGCCCCGAGCATTTCTTTCCTTCTAATAATGTTGCATATTTTACTTTGTCTAGGATTCTCAAGAAAGACATGTCTGACAAGATGTCTAGTTTCCTACACATCGGAGACATTTGTTCTCTGTACGCCGAAGGATCGACAAATGGATTTATTAGCACCTTGGGGTAAGAGCACCTGGTTTCTTGTGTGGCAGGGTTTGTTTAAGACATGAGAACATCAGCTTCAACACTGTGATTTTTCTAGGACATGAATGTTCCCATTTGATTTGATTTTTCCAGCGATGGTTGGAATCACAAATATCAGATCTCATATTAGCCAGGTTTAACCTCTTACACAGAAATGCCATTTGCACATCAGTTCTGCAAGAATGAAGTCTCATCAGTTAGTACTGTTAATTCAGAATTATTGTAATAGCCTCTTCTTTCATATGTCAGAGGGAAAGTGCTAAGTGTATGGGATGAATGTTCCAATTAGTATTTACAGACCCCAGGAAAGTGCTTTCGCTTTGTAAAAGCTCTTATTTTTAAGTGGTGACTTGTTTGTTGTACAAGTAGAGACCAGAACTTCTCAGGTGCTTCTCTGTCTTCTTTGAGGCAGAACATTTTCTGCCTCAGATCGCTGTGTGCATCTGAAAGTTACAAATGGCACCAAGTTCTTTAAATCAGATTTCTGGTGTTCTGTTCTTTCTTCAGTTGTTTTTTCCCCCCCAAGCCCGTATAAATACATTCCCTAATGTATTCATTTGATTATCTTTTGCCTTCTCCTCCTTCTTCTATTGTCTGAAAGAGGAAATGAGAGGTGAATTAGTCCCGAAGGGCAGGCACAAGCAGAATGGGGAGTGAAGGTGGTTATCTCTGTAAGAGTTGTACATGGTCTGTAATGTCTGCATGAAAAGGAGTGGTGGGTGGCATTGTGGTGTTTGGCAAGAGCTGGTCTCAAATGTGGAGGCGGGGGAGGAAGGCAACAATTTCTCTAAGAACCTCATTGTCACAGCAGCCAGAACCATCCTTTTTAATCAGACTTCCTATTTAAAGTATGCTGATTCTCTGGTATTCTGTAAAGTAAGTGTATTCCCTGGCTCTCATTCAGTTACTCCAGCCTTAAGGAGCAAGTTATTTCAGACAAAGAACTCTATAGCTCAGCTTGATCTCTCCGAATAAAGATTTTATTTTCAAAAGTCATCCAGTAAAAATGAGTGATCCATGACTGCTTGATCACCAGTCACGTGGCTTTGTTTTTTTCTGAAGCCTTTTTAAAAACTCTTAATACTAAAGACCCACCCTTCACAATATACCTTCTGTTGTTCAGTCACCAAGTCGTGTCTGACTCTTGGAGACCCCATGGACTGCAGCACACCAGGCTTCTCTGTCCCTCACCATCTCCTGGAGTTTGCCCAAGATACCTTCTGTAGGTTTGGCAGAGTCCTGCTGCTTGTGCCTCTCTGTTGTCCTTTTTTTCTTCTTGGCTAATTCCTTGCTTTTTCCATCTCTAGTTGAATCTTGCATCCTCTTACTTTTCTGCAATATTAAGTAGCAGCGGTAACTACCTATATGAATCCTGTCAGTGTTTACAGCTCTGTGCTATGTACTCTACATCCACCATCCCTTTAATCCCCAAACAGCTTTTTACAGTGAGCGTTATTATTGCTATTTATGGGGGCAAAAATCTCTGCGCATCAGAGAGGTGAAGTCCCCTGCCAAGGGTTTCACAGCTACAAAGACTGAAAACTTCCAGACCAGTGCTTCTAACAGTTGCCCTTGGTGGGGCCAACTTCCCCTTCCCAGCTTGTCTGACCGCGCCTCTCTGGCTGAATTTGCTCACCCCCATCCTCATGGTCTGCCCACAACTCTTTTCTGAATGCCTTGCCAAGCCTCAGGCCCACCTTATGCTCCATCTCTGGTCTGTGGCCCTAATTTCTTTTAATAGTGTCACTGCCTTTCCAGTCACCTAGGCTCACTTCCTGTCACTTGCTGAATCCACTGTGCCAGCCCCTAAAATCTTAGTACCTCTTTTTCTTCCAGAGCATCTCCTTTTAGATTTCCTATGAGGTGCAGAGCTTTATAAGAGTTTTCATAAGTATTGTGAACAAATTAATAATAATGTCTTCCCCTTTAACCTGCGAATGACCCCTCTTTTTTTTTTTTTGTTAAGTTTTGGGCTCTAGTCTTTCCTTTAGATGAATATTTTATTCCCTTGGTTCTCTGCACATATTTGAGGATAACTGGTGTAAAAATGGATTTGGAAAATAAAATTTGACCTCTTTTTCCTTCTCATATTTTTTACATTTATGGAGCGCTACTCGTGGATGACGATGAGTGACTGCCAGTTTTTGTGGAATCAGCATCCAGCGCTATTTATATAACCCAGTTCCATTTATATAGATGGAAGTTACCTCCAAATGGCTTTATTAACTCACTGAACTTTGAACTCACCTAGGGCCTTGGAAAGCCCAAGTGTGGGACATGTAGTGTCAAGAGAAGTGCTTCTCAATCATGTGCGAAACTTGTGAAAAATAAAGATTCTTGGATGCTGTCCTGCAACACGACTTTAGTAGGCCTGGGGAGGGTGGGCACTTGGTATCACTATATTTAAGAAACAAAAAGTCTCATGAACATCTCCCTACTTGGGAATCCTTGAGACCAACTCTTCGATTTTACAAATGAGGAAACTGAGACCAGGGGGAGTGAAGTGATACAGTCCGTGTCATGCTGCTAACAGGTGGCTGAAGGCCATCTACAGTTCATTTTCTTCTAACCTAGAATTGGACCCTTTCTCCTATCCATACCTCCTTGTCTGAGAACTTGATTAATTTACCAAGCCCTACGTTGAATTCCAAGGCACGCCACCCCACTCCCCACCTCTGTCCCCAGTGCCTGCGTACACATATTAGATCTGGTGGTGTTTCCTTGTTTATACTTGCAGGGGCTCACAGTGGGCGGGGTTTATGTATATACTTTCTGCTCTTGATTTGCGCATGAATGTTGAGGCTGTGACCACATGGTCCCTCTTGTTAATGAAGAGAGCCTATGTCTTAGAGCCGAAGGAGGCAAGTTGCTGGTGGACTGTTCTAGACACTTTGATTCATCAACTGAATAGATACTGAGTACTCAGCCTGGTTAGGAAGTGTGCTGGCCCTGGGTGAAGGGTGGAACCTTCTGGGTCACAAAGCAGGCCCGCTTTGTGTCCTGGGGATCTTGTTGCCTAGTGTATCATTTTTGTTTCAACCCGGTGAGATGGGGGGTGGTGGAGAGGGACAGAGGCCAGGGAGTGGGAGCCTGGGGCAGGAAAGACTTAGGGTCTTCATGAGAAGATGGGAGTTCTGATTTAGGATCTTGAAAGATGTGTGAAAGAATTTTAGGATGTGTCAGCAGATTTTGGAAAAGAAGCAGTAAGAGTTTAGGCTGGTTATTTAATGGTAACTTGCCTTTGGGATAAGACATAGATTAATGGAAGAATCCCTGGAAAACCATATTAGCTGGGAGCAAGTTTTGTGGCCCCTTGAAAAATGAGCCAGTCCTGCCAATACCAGTTCTAGGAACTTGGAAAAGTCCTGTAAACTCCTCAGAGCTTCAGTTTTCCTCATCTGTTCAAACAAAAAAAATTTTTTTTAACAAATCAGTTGTACAAAAGGATTGTACAAGTCATATCAGTCAGTTGGAATTTTAAACATGGGGTCTTTATATATAGATAGAGGCTGGTTATTTATCTGTAATTTTGTGCACTTTCCCCACTAGTCTTTTTGAAGCTCCAGAGTCTTCTCTTACTCCCATGCTTGTGTACGTAGGGTTCCTTCCCTTTGAAAATGCTCGCTTCTTCATCCTCCGCCTCTATTTCCGTCTCCAACAGTTCCCAGTTTGGCTTTTTCTACCAGCAGCTTCTCAGGTAGCTTCAGGCACAGTTTCTGGCTGTATTTTGTCCTCTTCTCTTACAGCCTGCAGGTGATATGCTCCTTGTCAGTTTGTCTTTCTGGTTCCTGCATGAACCAGCCTTGAGCTCCCGAAGGGCAGGGGCCTGCCTCCCGCCCGTGTTCACATCCCAGGGTCTAGCTCAGTGCCTGGCATGGAGTGGGCCCCTTGGCTACCATTGGTTGGGTACAAGGACCTCTTGCTGTGCCCCTGACCTAAGCTTTAGTACATGCTGTGCTCCCATCGGGGCTTTCCAGGTGCCCCAGTGATAAAGAACTCACTGCCAATGCTGGAGTTGCAGGTCTGATCTCTGGGCAGGGAATATCCCCTGGAGGAGGGCATGACAACCCACTCCAATATTCTTGCCTGGAGAAGCCCATGGACGGAGGAGCCTACAGTCCATGGGGTTGTAAAAAGTCGGACGCAGCTAAGCATGCACACACTGTTTCACACATGCTCAGGTCTCTTCTGGATGTGGTTAAGTAAAAAGAGCCACAGAAAACAGTACTTTAATGTGTCCATTGCAGAAGCAGAGTCTTGGACTCTTGAAGGAGGTTTCATTCCCTGGCTGGAGACTAAGGCAGCCTGTTTTGCATAGGAACAGCCCTGAGGGTTGTTTTTTTTTTTTTT
>SJYV01048281.1:1024904-1071002 GCA_006410875.1 Neotragus pygmaeus | reverse complement strand
TTTTTCTTTCTGGCTTACTTCACTCTGTATAATCGGCTCCAGTTTCATCCATCTCATTAGAACTGATTCAAATGTATTCTTTGTAATGGCTGAGTAATACTCCATTGTGTATATGTACCACAGCTTTCTTATCCATTCATCTGCTGATGGACATCTAGGTTGTTTCCATGTCCTGGCTATTATAAACAGTGCTGCAATGAACATTGGGGTACATGTGTCTCTTTCAGTAGCCCTGAGTATTTGAGTTTTGCCCAGTGCTTAGGATTTTATTTTCTTAGACTTGGTTTGATGCAACATTTACTTTCTTCTCTTTGCAGCCTGGTTGATGACCGTTGTGTTGTGCAGCCAGAAACCGGGGACCTTAACAATCCACCCAAGAAATTCAGAGGTAAGTTGGGGACCATTCCAGGGTGGGTCCCTTGCCTCATTGAAAATTCATGAAGTCTGTTGCTGTGTGTAGATACAGTTGTTGTTGTTTTTTTTTAGTCGTAGGTTTATTTGCCTACATATTTTTAAGATGTATGAGGCCAGTTTCAGGCTTTCTGAACTCTTAAAAGGCATAAATAAGTTCAGTGTCAAGATCAGGAAGGTTTGTATTAGGACCTTCATTTTTTTTCACTTGAATACATGCTGGTAAGCACGAATTCAGTTTAAAGCCTTACACTTGTTCGAACAAGTAGGATTTATGGATTGAATTGCAGGGAACATGTGGCATTTCAGCAGAACTTGCTATTCCGTTGGGAGCTTTGCTGTGCTTACATACTTCACCTCAGAGTGAGGAGTTCTTATCACACTTACCTTTTTGAGTTAAAAGGCATAGGAGGGACAGTCTTCCTGCTGGAGGCCTTGCACTGTTGGCTTTCTTTGTGGACCTCTTGTGTTTGGTGTCTTCATGGAAGTAGATTAGTGTATTACAGGAGGTGTCTAAAATATAGTTGGTATCTTAAAATGAGAAACATTTTGTTGTTATTTTTTGCTGCTGTTGTGGTTAGCGCTTCTCAGCTCTGGCTGCGTAGTAGAATTATCTGGTAGAGATATTAAATTAACATAGCTGCCCAGGGCCCCTCTCCAGACCAGTTAAAGAATCTCTCAAGGTTGGGGGCTAGGCACTGGCATTTTTAGGGCAGTGATTTTTATTTACAGCCAGGGCTGAGAACCCAGCAGATTAGCTATTTGACTGATGGCCTCTGTCCCAGAGAGTTTAAACCTTGCTGTTTGCAGATTATATCTTTCAAGTTATCACTTCTTTTTGTTCTTACGTGATTTAGAAACTGTTTGCGGTTTTTGAATAAAAATCTCCAGAAATTAGAATAAAATAGGCGGTTGTTCAGATGGAGAGAAGCCATTTGGAAGGTGTTCGGTGTTGCGCTGCATCCAGTTGGCGTGAGGCTGCCAGGAGCATGTTTTCACCTGGGGAGGGGGCTGGTGGGAGTCCGTTAAAAAAAAAAAATCATTGGCATAAACCTATACACCTCTGTTGCCTTTTTCTTCTCAGTTCCTGCTCCCTGTCACCTTCCAAAACAGAATCCTGAATGCAACAGAAAGATTTGATCCAATGATCATAATCCCATTACTCACTTGTAGAATTAAGCCCTTCCTTCTGAATTACATAATGTGCTGCAGTTTTACCATTTAAACGAGCCAAGCATGAGGGACTCCATGCCAACACTGAGTGTGGCCACACTCATACTGTGCTGAGGGCTCTGCCAGCATTTCTAGCTGATGGAGGGGGTCTACTCCCCCTGGGAGGGGATTGAAGTCCTGGAAGGTGGAGGTTTAGTAGCTTGTCTGGAATCATAGAATTGTTGACGGATGGAGTCGGAGCTGGGATTCTCAACTTGGGCTGAGAAATCCCCCAGAGGACGTTCAAAAACACCCACTTTTGAGTTCCATCTCCAGAGATTCTAATTTAACAGGGTATTTGAAATATTTTGAAAATTCTCTGGTTTGAGTCTCCCATGCAGCCTAGGTTATGAACCACTGCTCTTAGGGCCTGAGCTATAAACTCATGGCTTTATTATGTAGCAGGAAGCTGGTCCACACAGTGCTTTTTACAGTTAGGACCAAGTGGAAGGGATGTGGAGCCCATTGCTTGGGTCAAACATGAGCTCCTATCCTGTTCTGCACCCGGGCTCTGGTCGCTGGGAAAGGAAGCTGAGAAAGATGTTAGCAAACTGTTTAGAGGTAACCAGTGGCTGTATGAATGTAAGTTTGCTGCTGCTGCTAAGTTGCTTCAGTCGTGTCTGACTCTGTGCGACCCCATAGACGGCAGCCCACCAGGCTCCCCCATCCCTGGGATTCTCCAGGCAGGAACACTGGAGTGGGTTGCCATTTCCTTCTCCAATGCATGAAAGTGAAAATTGAAAGTGAAGTCACTCAGTCGTGTCCAACTCTCAGCGACCCCATAAACTGCAGCCTACCAGACTCCTCCGTCCATGGGATTTTCCAGGCAAGAGAACTGGAGTGGGGTGCCATTTAGAACATTGAAATAAACAAGATCATAGCCAGGGGAAGTCAGAAGAGATGTATGTTTTCCTGGCACTTGGATAAAAGTGCCTGGTGCTTAGATATATATCTGGTGGCTGATTGAAAGAGACTTTTTTTGAGATAAAAGTGACAATTTCTGCAGAAGCTATTTGGAAAGAACCAAACTGGCAACCCACACCAGTATTCTTGCCTGGAGAATTCCATGGACAGAGGAGCCTCGCAGGCTACAGTCTTGGGGTCTCAAAGAGTCTGACATGACTGAGTGACTTTCAGTTACTCACTCAAACTCTGTTTATGGCCTGGCTTGGGTCCACCAGTGGTCATGTGACAGTGACTTGATTTGTTGACTGTCTTTCCCCATAAATTAAAAATAAAGTGTTCTAGGTTGTGAGGTTCTTTGTACTTGTCGGAAATCTGGTTCAAAACATGCTTTGCAGCAGGCTTTGTGAATGTAGGTCATGGCTGCCTCAGTTCCTCGTGGTGAGTGGGAGGCTGTCTGCACACAGGTAAGGGGCCCTGACCCATCTCCCGTTGCAGCCAGTGGAAGGTCTCTTGCACCCCGGAACCCGGGTGATGTTTTCCAAAAAGCAGCTCTTCAATTGTGGTGTAGTGTTGGAAACATTTTTCTCTAAAACAGAGAGAAAGGTGTTTCTTCTGAAAGGGATTACTGCCTTTCCAAATACAGATCTGTTTTGAAGGTTGAAGTTATTTTGATGTTTAGAAATGGTGCATTGGGCAATTGGGTGGCATTTTTGTCCATTTCCCTGCTGTGCCAATGCACCCTGAAATTTACCAGACACGCATGGAAAAGTGAGATGCTGGTGAGCGACTGGTTAAAATGATGGAGTCTTTAACTTAGCGATCAGCCAAGCTACATGTAGTCATTTGGGTTTGCTGTTGTTTCCTTGCCAAGTTACTTCCTATATTGAGAACCATCATAACTTGTTCTTAAGTAAATGGAAACCAAAGGCCGATTGATGTAATACTCCCTGTGGCTTCTGACTTGGGGTTTTAATTCTGGGAGCTCCTCTTGAAATCTGCCAACCTAGCGGTTAATAACATAGGCTGGAGGATCAGGCTTCCAGGGTTCAAATCCAAATTCTGCCAATTCTTAGCTCTGTGACCCTGGACAAGTGGCATAACCTCTGTTAACCTTAGTTTTCTCATCTGTGAAACACTCGATGATATTAGTCCCTTGCTCAAAAGGTTATTGTGAGGATTAAATGCATGTTCCAAATTTAGTACTGATGGTCCTTAGTTAAGGGCTTGGGAAGCCTTAGTTACTCCTGTCTTTTCATTCCCAGTTCTCAGTACAGAGCCTGATCCTCATAGGTGGTGGCAGAAGGGACAGAAACTGTATGTGAATAATGATATGAGAATAATTATAGATGGTTCCTCTTTTTGTCTTTAAATGCTTTGTGGGTAGCAGTGTGTACCTGGACCACATGGGCTTGGATTCGAGGCTCAGTGTTCCCATATACAAGCTGAGTGACCCTGATAGATTACTTAAATCTTTGAGCTTATTTCTTTACTTATGAAATGGAGGGAAAATCATTCCTTCCTCATGAAGATACAGGAAGGAAGGTAATATGGCTAAGGAGCCAAACAGAGTACTTGGGTACACAAGGCTTCCTCAAGTGACTGTAAGCTGTTAGTTTTTCACAGTAGATGCTGATGAGTTAAACTGTTGAACACACTTGCTTCTTCCTGATGAGTGAAAGTACACTTCCAAGTGAATTGCTTTCTTTGTGATTACTTTGAATGTATCTCCTGCCCCTGACGTTGTTGTGAGTAGGAAGAAGAGATTGGCTGCCGTTCTGTTTCATGGAAGCCAAGGCATTTTCATTATCTGAATGAATTTTGGACCATATCCTTGTCCTCTCAGTGAGGAGAACTGAGGTGTAAAATCATTCAATTACTTTAGTCCTTTTGTTAATGTGGTACCATTTTAAAGTGCCCATGTCAGTAGAAGGTAAGGCAGAATCTCTTTTCTTCCTCATGGGTGTCATTTTGCCCATAGTTTGAAAATAGAGAAGGCAAACATCAGATTGAAACTGGGAATAGAAACTTTGTGGTTCGTGATTTCCTTTCTCTGGATTGTCTTTTCCTTTTCATTCCCACCCATCCCTTCCCTGTCCTAGATACACTGGCATATTCTACAAAGAAGATGGAAGCTAAAGACCATTGTCCATTTCCATCCTNGATTGAAACTGGGAATAGAAACTTTGTGGTTCGTGATTTCCTTTCTCTGGATTGTCTTTTCCTTTTCATTCCCACCCATCCCTTCCCTGTCCTAGATACACTGGCATATTCTACAAAGAAGATGGAAGCTAAAGACCATTGTCCATTTCCATCCTAGAAGGTCTGCTGTTTTAAGTCGAACCTCCAGTGTTGTTGGAGTAGAAGTTACTGGGGCTTCTGGGAAATGAGATCAGCTTTGGTGATGATGATGACATTTATTGTGTGATCCCTTTTTTCAGATTGGGGAAATTGTCCAGTTCTTGCCCTCAAAACTTGATCTTCTCCATTTAGGTCAAGAGGCTAATTTTGACCTCACACTCTTGATCTTGTACAGATACTACGCTATCAGTGTTCCCAAGGTGTGAGAGATTCTTAATCTTGTAGTTAAACCTTTAGTTTTAGAAGAAAAGCTGTTTAGAATGGTAACTCAGAATTAAAGCTGTGGGGAGGAGCTTGGGCAGGGAAAGGTGAGGAGAAAGGAAGCATTCTGATATCTTTGGTGGTTCATAGGACCTGGGGAAGAACTCAGAGATCAGGCTGAAAGTGTGCACATTCTAGTTCAGCATCTCCCTTGTTCTCTGTGTTTCCTCTTTCCTAATCAAAGTTGGTTTTAAGTGCAGTAATCCACTATGTTAATGTACTGTGAAAATGAATCCAGCATTAAGGTCCTTCTGTGTTCTAGCTGCTGGCCTTGATGAAGAGAGGTGAGATGACTTGAATACAGTCTCCCTGGCTTTCAAGAGTCTTAACAAGTGTCGCAGAGAAATAGACCCACATTATAAATAACAGTACCAACTACTAGGGGCTTCCCAGGTGATGCATTGGTAAGGAATCCACCTGCCAATGCAGGAGATGCAAGAGACATGGTTTGATTCCTTGGGTTGGGAGGATCCCCTAGAGAAGGAAATGAGAACCCACTCCAGTATTCTTGCTTGGAAAATCCCATGGACAGAGGAGCCTGGTGGGCTGCAGTCCCTGGGCTCACCGAGAGTTGGACATGACTTGAGTATACATGTCACATTAACATTGATAGAGCGTTCACATTGTGCATTACATTGATAGAGCATGTACACTTTGTAACCTTCCTGTGAGGCACAGATATTGGTGTTCCCATTATATAGATGAGGAAATGGAAGCCCTGAGAAACATGGTCAGTTAAATATCCCTCATTAGAGTGATTGCTATTCACTCCAAGAATATTTATTGAATGATTCCTATGCACCACCCGTTTATACTCCAGGGAAGAAAGATACATTCTCAAGGAAGTCAGTGCCGGTTCACAGTTAAAATCTTTAAGAAACATGATGAGAATGATTTATTGTCCACATGACAGCTGTTTGTAAGGGAATAGAGGCCCAGCTGGTGAAATATCCTTCTTTAAAGTACGAAAGTCACCCCTGTTATCTAGTAGTTCACTGGGGCAAAGTAGATAACGCCACTTGATGTGCGTTCTCTCCTGAGCTTTGCACCACCTCCTCAGCCCAGGGTGTGTCTGTTTTATGCCTGATGCCTTTTGGGCTGACAATGTGGAGGGCCTGGCCCAGCATCGCATGGCTTGTGAGTGTCAGAGTCAGACCGGAACTCCCTTGCAAAGGCCTGAACCCGGTGCTTTGCTCTCGCTCTCCCCGGCGGAACCTTCCCAAAGCATGAGGGTTCCTTCAAGCCATGGTCCTGTTACCTGCCATCTGTAAATGAGAATAGACTTGCTTCTCTGTTGTCTGTCCAAGCTCTTTTTAACTTTAATTTAGGATGGTATGAATGAGGAAGATGGAAGCCTTGGACCCTTTGACTTAATGCATTTTTAACTTTTTACCTGTCAGTGGGGCAAGCTCTGGGGTATGCAGTCTGTGACCTGCAGCGTTCTTTGAATTCTATTTGTAGTGCAAATGAGGGTCTGTCTCCTGAGAGAAACATTGGCTGAAGACTCTTGATAGCTCATTATGTGTTCACTTTAAAACTATGAGAGCCTAGGAATCATGGTCTCAGATGATACTGGGATGAAGACTAGTATGTTAGTTGTCTATGGTAAACCACTCTGGATCTAAAGGCATGGCTGTGAACTTGAGGATCAGACTTCTGGTCTTTTCATTTTCACTGGACTCTTCTGTAGTCCCAGAACGCTTGTACTGTCAGCCTATGTTTTAGAGGGCTTGTGGATATATTTATCTATTTTTGGCTGTGCTGGGTCTTCATTGCGGCCTAGGCTTTTCTCCAGTTACAGAGAACAGGGGCTACTTCCTAGTTGCGATGCGTGGACTTCTCATTTCAGTGGCTTCTCTTGTTGGGGAGCATGGGCTGTAGGGCACATGGGCTTCAGTAGATGTGGCTCGTGGGCTTTAGAGTACAGGCTCAGCACAGGCTTAGTTGCTCCAGGACATGTGGAATCTTCCCAGACCGGAAATTGAATCCATGTCTCCTCCATTGGCAGGCAGATTCTTTATCGCCGATCCACCAGGGAAGACCCTCCCTCATAGCAGCTTTGAAGGAGGGGCCTCAAATAAGCATGGCATTTTTCACGATCAAGTGATGAAAAGTATTTGCATACCAGCACCTACTTCTCTGATAATAATCTGACCCGAGATTTAGTCCGAGGTGGGGAGCGGCTCTTGTAGGAAAACCACTGGTACTGGAATAAAGAGCCCACCTAACCTGAGAGCTAGCATCTGGCCCAGGCTCTGCCACCAACCACTGTGACACCGTGGGGGAAATCGCTGCATTTTCTCCAGGCTTCGGTTTTCCCATCTGTTCAGTGGGCTTTAGCTTGAAGCCGTGATCAGCACCAGGAGCAGGCTGGTTACCATTTCACACGGCAGTGCTGGTGTCCAGGAGCCTCGTGCTGTCCAGAAGTAGGTTTCTGTTTCTTTGGGATTATAGGTCTTCTTTGTCAAGATAAGACAAGTGGATGGAAACAGCCAAGTCTTATTCTAAGGCCAGGTGGGGACACAGCCAAGATCTTGGCTCACAGGGTCACCTGGACTAGAGTGGTGGTAACAAACTCAGCACTCAACTTTCTTTCACACCCGCTGTCCTTTGCTGCCCGTTGTCCAATTGTTGCTAAGCAACATTATTTCTGCCTTTTTTTTTTTTTTACCCCCCTTTCTTTTGGCAAGACCTTGAAGGCATGAACCGGTATCTTATTTAGTTTTTAAATACCCACATGCCAAGGGGAGGGCCGCACTTAATTTTGTTTGTTCTTTTGGTTATAATTCATGATGGGCCTTTCACAGTGGGACTGTTTCTGCCTGTCGTGTTAAATAAGGCAGAGAAATCAGTCTATTTAAGGTGCTTGTCAAGTATATGCCTTGAGGCGCATTCAAGGTTTTGTGTGTGCGCGCAGCTGCTTTGTGGGAAAAGTCTCTGGCAACTTATTCCGTATNGAGCCTCGTGCTGTCCAGAAGTAGGTTTCTGTTTCTTTGGGATTATAGGTCTTCTTTGTCAAGATAAGACAAGTGGATGGAAACAGCCAAGTCTTATTCTAAGGCCAGGTGGGGACACAGCCAAGATCTTGGCTCACAGGGTCACCTGGACTAGAGTGGTGGTAACAAACTCAGCACTCAACTTTCTTTCACACCCACTGTCCTTTGCTGCCCGTTGTCCAATTGTTGCTAAGCAACATTATTTCTGCCTTTTTTTTTTTTTACCCCCCTTTCTTTTGGCAAGACCTTGAAGGCATGAACCGGTATCTTATTTAGTTTTTAAATACCCACATGCCAAGGGGAGGGCCGCACTTAATTTTGTTTGTTCTTTTGGTTATAATTCATGATGGGCCTTTCACAGTGGGACTGTTTCTGCCTGTCGTGTTAAATAAGGCAGAGAAATCAGTCTATTTAAGGTGCTTGTCAAGTATATGCCTTGAGGCGCATTCAAGGTTTTGTGTGTGCGCGCAGCTGCTTTGTGGGAAAAGTCTCTGGCAACTTATTCCGTATTCACAAAATCAACTCAAATTTAATAAAAAGATTAATAGGTTTTTTATAATCTTCATTTCAGATTTACCCACTTATTCCAGTCTTGCACCAACAGACTTCATCTAAAGGGAACAACACTGTAATTTAAATCAATTCCCCAGGCAATATAGAAGGCTCCCAGCATGTCACACAGTCACTGGTGTGATGCCTGCCACTTGATTATACCAGAGTCCCACACACTGCACGTGGCCCTTGCTGGATTCCTGCCTACTTGCTCAAAGCTTTGAGATGCTTGTCTTGAAGGTGCTGGGTATCCTGCGAATGGGCGTAGGAAAGCTTTTTGCTCTGTTGCCTTGGATGGCTTTGTTTTTGAATAGCTGAGTCACCTCTGGAAAGTAGACCTTAGACCCCTGTTGTATATTCATTGACTCACAATAGTCTATTTGCTAATGGAGAGCACATTTCAGCTCTGCATGCATAGAGTGCTTCCAGAGTAAGGGATCTGTTTTCTTTGTCATCTAATTTAATCTTGGGTCTGCTGTTGTGGCTTCCTCCATTGAGGGCAAAATTAAAGTGGACAGAGAGCACGTGTAATTGGGTCATGTTTTCATACTGCTCTACAGTTCTCCTAAAAGCACAACCTAGTGGTTGATGAAGGACTTTCTTTTGGCAAAGGCTTCTATAATCTTGTCTTTAGAGCATTGATGAAGATGTGCAGTGAATCACTTGAGTTTCTGGTAACATTCATTTTCCCTTCCTCTTTTTTTTTTTTTTTTTGACATTTGAGGAAATGAGGGAGATTTAAGCAATTCCATGTCAAAATTGGGATTGGGACACACTTTGGATCTCCTCCCTTTTGTTCTGTCATTTCGTGTAAATAATGAGTGAATACCATGTATTGATATAGTGATTACATACATTAATGAAATTTTATCTATTTAATTTTGATAGTTTCCTTTACTTTCATTATTTAGCCCTCATCACAACCCCGTAAGGCAGCTACAGAGCAATAAAGTCTTCCCCTCCTTTTATAGATGAATAACTGATATACAATAGGTTGAGTGGTGGTCCAAGTTACATAGTGCAAAGTGGCAGAGCCAGGATTTGAACCCAGACAATGTGACATCAGAAACCTTTTTAATACCTACTCCAAACTGTCTTTAGAAAGAGATGGGCCTTCAAGTTGTCCTTTGCAAAATTACTGAATTCCTTAATTGGTTTCTTCCTCTTTTTTGTTCAGTCACTCAGTCATGTCCAACTCTTTACACCCCCATGGACTGCAGTATGCCAGGCCTCCCTGTCTTTTACTACCTCCTAGAGTTTGCTCAAATTCACATCCATTGAGTCGGTAATGCCATCTAACCTTCTCATCCTCTGCCATCCTCCTCTCCTTCTTGCCTATAGTATTTCCCAGCATCAGAGTCTTTTCCAATGAGTCAGCTACTACCAACTCTACTTCTTCTTCCTCTGCTACCCTGAAACATGACATTCTGAGATGTGCTACCCAGGAGCAAATGTCTGCATACGAGAGGTACATGCTAACTGCCTACTTAACAGTCTTGAGCATAGTGTTTATCACAGCTGTCTTCTGTTTTTGTCTCTGCAGCTAGATTTTTGGAGCACCTGGAGGGACCAAATCTTTTGCCCTGCCCTCCTGGCCCAGTGCCCAGCATAATGCTGGTCTTTAGTTAAAAGCTGGTTGAAAAGAATTTCATGCTTGTTCTAAAATGGTTTTCACTGTTCCCAGCTCTTGCAGTGTTTTTGCTGAGGACATTTTAGGTTAGCTGAAGGCTGATTTTTTTTTTTTTTTTTTTTTTAAACAAGAATGCCTGATGCCATCCTATCTCTCCCCAAACTACCTGAGTCCAGAAAGCTTTCTGAAAACAGATTTCTTATAGTTGACTTGTCTTCTCCCAGGAATGTGGACTGACTTCATCCTCTAAGGGTATCTTCTCCTTGATGCCTGCCCCCCGCCCCCGCCCTGTGTTGGATCTTTTTTCTCTCTTGTGCCTATAGTTTTGAGATTACCTGACTTCATTCAATACATGATCATGAAAAACAATGACTCCCTTCCTTCTCTGTGCCTGGCCTTCTGGCAGAGTCATGGCATGCCTTTGCTCTTGGCTGTTGGAGCATCCCTGTGGCGTGGTGCTTTATCATTCCCATTTTACACTGGCTAACCTGAGCCCAGAGAGGGTTAGTAACTAATCTGGACTAAGCTGGGATTTGAACCCATATCTGGAGGGTTCTTGACAGTATCTCTACTCAACCACTTGAGTGAATTAACAGAGTTGTGCTTCTCCAGAAATGTCTGGGGCCTCTTAGCACCTCCTGGGGTTCCACATTTAAGTCATACTGCTCCGTGGGGATAAATCTAAAGGAGCGATAACCAGGAGAATAGGATAGGTCTTGAAGCGACGATGTTCATGCTGAACTGCAAAAAATGGGAGCGACTGTGAGGCATTTTAGACTAGTTGGGTGACAATATTTCTCACCTAAGTTGCTGCCATGGCCTCCTTGCTTGTTTCTACTCTTGCCTCTTGATCCTGTGTGGGGATCTGAGCGTGGGGCCCGTCCCATTTGTTCCCCATGGCCAGAGGAATCCGTACAGGTCTCATGATGTTACTTGGTTGCTTGGCACCCTCAGTGGTTCCCCACTTGTGCTTAAGATAAAGGACATGCTTTTGGGGTCCACAGGGTCCTGCATAAGTCACCCCACTTACCTCCCAGCCTCACCTGCAGTCCCCACTCCATGATCTCTGCTCCAGCCACACTGAGTCATTTTGTCCTGGCTGTCAGGGAGCTTGCTCTGCACTCTGGGCGTTTCATGTCCTTTATCTTCTCTCTGAAATGATCTCCCCATCTCCATCATGCCTCCTGGGACCGCTCATCGTCCTCAGTCCCTGGAGCCGGACTGCTTGGGTTTGACCTTCAGCTCTGGTTTTGCTGGTCATGTCACCTTCACCCTCTCAGTCTCTCCATTTTCTCATCTGGAAAATGGTAAGATTATTGTATGTGCCTCATGGTGTTTTGATGCAAATCAAAAGAGCCTGTCCATATGAAACACTTAAGGAGTACGTGGCCCATATTAAATGCTCTAAACAGTTGGCTGTCATGGCTGGGTTTTACCTTCGCTCTTACCCACCCCATTCATTGTGAGCTCAGAAACCATGCCTGTCTTCTCTAAGGCTTTGCACAGGTAGGCTCTTCCATGTTTGTAGAATAAATGAGGAAAAGAATGTGCATCCAGGGTTCTTGCTAAAACTCAGGTTCTAATTCAGTAGGTCTGGGTGAAACCTGAGATTCTGCATTTCTGACAAGTTGCTGTGCTGATGCAAGGCCCTAAGGGACAACGGCCAGTTGTCTTCTCTCGCTTTAAGGCTGTCATGTGGATGAGGGATGTTCAAAGCCGAGAACAACAGAGAATTAAGGCCAGCAGAGTCCAGTGACCAGAGGCAGAGGTTCAGATTTTAGGAACATGCTTCTGACTGTCATCAGTGCTGAGCGATTGCTCAAGGAAGAGGCCCACTTCAAAGGACGGGTTTCCCCTCATTCACAGGAGACTAAGCATTTGTCAGAGATGTTGGAGACAATTTCTACCGTGGGACAGAGGTTAGGTAGATGATCCCATCCGTCTGTGTTTTCCCATCGAAGGACCCAGCTGTTTCTTCTCTTTCTGCTTCCCGTGGAAGCACTGTGTTTGGGGACATTGGGTCAGCAAACAGCTGAGGAGAGTACAGACATGCTGTCCAAGTGAGAAACTTTCAGAGAACTGTGTTCATTTCATTTTGTTGAAGACCATTGGTCATAGTGGAAAGATGGGATTATTGAATATTTGAAAAGGTGAGCAAATATAAAGAAACTTACCTATCTGAATCAAAATCATCCCTAATCTGGTTTAAATGAATAGGTAAGATGATGTATTGGGGGCGGGGCGGCAGGGCAGGGGGTGACTGTAGGCTTAAGAAGTTCTGGCTCTGGGGTCAGACTTGGGTTCAGGTCCCTCTGCCCCACCTGTCATGAGCTGTCATGATGTGGCCATGGGCACATCACTTAACCTCACTATACCTTAGTTTCCCTGACTGGTAACTATGGTTCATGATAGTACGGAACTGAGACATTATTTTAGGGTGAGGTGAGTCATGTAGGGAACACAGTTGGCTGCCTGCCTTGCACGACCTAAGCACCTAGTAGCTGAGTAGCTGGTGTGGCTAAATTTGCAATTGCCAACCTTCAGAACATCTCTTAGGAAGATCAGACACTGCCCTTCAGATGTTGATACATCTCTTTTAAAGCTTCAGGATGTGGACTCTTCAGAGGTATCCACTGCCAGACACACTTTAACCTTTTTGAATTTCTTATACTTTATTGAGCGAGCTTATGATCAAGAGGAGCTCGAGAGCTGAAGCCTTTTGAAAAGGAGCCATCAGGCCTGTCTCTGCTTGCACAAGCCTTGATCGCAGCCTCAGTTACTGATGGGGCCTTTGCTGGAGATGGCAGACCCATCTTATGTATAAAATTACAGGCCCAACCAAGAGAGGAAGTTGTGTTTATCTTCACGCAAGCAGCAGGCATTCCGGCCACTCTTGACAGACAGGAGGCAGATATTGCCAATCTGCTCTTTTCCTGAAACTCCCCACCCCGCTGTGTGTTCTTTGTGAGTTCAGAGGGGTGCCTGCCACTTGGCCTGCAGAGAGACATTCTCTACCTGGCTGTGAGCACAGTTGAGCTCCCTGGAGAAAGGATGTCCAATGGCTATTTTCTCGGTACTGTTGGTCGAGATACTATTGCATCCAGGGGCCAGCATGGCTCCCAGAGAAGGCAAAGATTGTGTTTGTGTCCTCTGATTTGGGGAGCAAAGGGAGAGTGGCCACAGGTGTGGGGAGAAGAATATGTCCCTTCAAAGAGTCCCATGTTTATCCCCCTGACAAAGCCATAGCTAGAGGTCAGTGCAGAAAAACTCCAATAAGAGCAGTTGCAATAATTGAGAAAATAAGTTGGGCAATTATTTCTCTTATTGACATTTGAAGTTCTTTCTTTCTTTTTTTTTTTTTTGGTCTGGTATTTTTCCGGGTACATTTGAGTTCCAATTTGGGTGCTTCTGAAATGTCTGAATATTTTGTGCTGCTAAAATTACATGTGTCTAAAAATGTTATCAGCGATTACACTTATGTATAAGCTCACTTAGACTTCTGCTAGCAAGTTTCAGAGACTGAGGTCACCGCTCCCCATAGCCATTCTCAGAAACATGGCATTTTCAGGTAAAGGTAGAAAACAGAATAATCCAGCCTAGTTAAGCCATCAAGTAAGAGGCCTGCTCTTGAGAACTTTGCTTCTGTCTTGTCAACAAAGAATACTGGGGTTTTGTTGCCATAGTTTCAGTAAAAAATTTGACCTTAGCTACAATAACATACAGTTAGAAAGAACTAGCTAATCGGTTTTCTAAAATTAGTGTTCTCTAGTACATAAACCAGTAAGAACAGAGTATTTAATTAAATATTACACAAGGATATAAAAGCCCAGGGGAATGCAGTCACTTGATTGGGGCAGAGAGAGGAAGGAAACCCATAATCGACCTTTACTGGTCTCTTGCAAGCTAGAAGAACTTTTTTTCTTTTTAATGTTAGCATTTGACTATTTTCAGATCTGTCAGGAATGAATATATAAAGCTGAGAGAATGAAGCAGAACATTCAACGTTATTTCCAGTTGTCCCTTGCAGGGTGCAGACTCACAAGGCAAGAGCTGAAAAGGATGTTGGGCCATTATTCTCTCAAGGACACTTGGTGGTCTCATAGTCAGCTTGGAAAGGAGAGGCACGTCAAAGTTTATTTACTGTCTGAAATCTTAGCCATTAGGTTCTAGACTTTAGTTCCTTTGAGTGCTGAGTGTGTGATTAGGGGACCAACACCCTTTGTTCCCTCTACCCCACAATTAGTTAGGCTTTGAGTGCTGATTGCTGCTGCTGCTGCTAAGTCGCTTCAGTCATGTCCGACTCTGTGCGACCCCATAGACAGCAGCCCACCAGGCTCCTTCGTCCCTGGGATTCTCCAGGCAAGAACATGAGTGGGGTGCCATTGCCTTCTCCATGAGTGCTGATTGAGCTCCCCCAAAAGGATCTGTAAGTAGATTATGCAAAATTTGGCATTTCTTGTCACCTACCTATTAAGACCCCCTGCCTTAGCTGATCTTTTGGTGATGGCTGAAAATGTTACTGATACTGTGTCAATCCAGAAAACTGTGTTAATATTTCTGGAGTGAAGTAGGTTTCAGGCTCTGTAGTTTCAGGACATTTATTTGGATCCCTGGGGCATCCCTGTAAAGTGGTAAAGAATCTACTCAGTGGTGAAGAATCCGCTGGCCAGTGCAGGAGATACCGGTTTGATCCCTGGGTCAGGAAGATTCCCTGGAGAAGGAAATGGCAAGCCACACCAGTTTTCTTGCCTGGAAAATCCCATGGACTGAGAAGCTTGGAGGGCTACAGTCCAAGGAATCAAAAAAGAGTTGGACACGACTTAGTGACTAAATAACAGCAGTAACATTTAGATCCCTAGTTGACATTCTTGTCTAATTTTTCCACTGCCTGCTATGGATACTACAGGGGTGCAGTTGAGTTCATCTCTTTGCCAGATTTATTACTGGTTGAAAACATGGTTCAGGGTTTTCTGGAACTTCCATTGTTGCATCTTCTTATCAATAACATTGTGATGATTGTTCTCTATTAGTTTCATTTTTATGATTTCAGCCTTTTCTACTTGGAAAAAAAAATCCTGTCATAGAATTTGAAGTGTAGGCCATATTTAAGGGGCTAATTAAATATGAACTTTTTCCATTTGATTTTTTTTCACCATTTTGCATGTTTCTGTATTGGTGCCTTAACTATTACAATGGAAAATATGTCCTTGGCAAGACTCAGAAACGTAGTCTCAAAGGTCATTGGATTATGCAAGCTTCTTGACTATTTACGAGGTCATCTACCTGAACAAATAGAAATGGTCCGTGCCCTTAAGGAATTTGCAATCTTAGGAGAGATGAGTGAGGAATACTTTAGGGATTATTCTTGGAGAATGTTGAATCCTAGATACGGTTTTTATTCCCGTGATGTTCATTGTTTCCATCAGATCAGTATGCCCACATCATTTGAATTTGTCTTAATAATAGCTTAAGAAAAATTACAGTTAGAGAGCTTTCTGAAAAGTGACAGCATAGGTTTTAAAGTACTTCCAATTGACCTAGCTTTCACTATCCATGTGTTCTCAGGCCTTGGCGTTAATGCGGATAACTAAATTGATTATAGTTAGCAAATGCCATTGAAGAGGTTGAGTGTCTGTTTGGCTGGTGGAATGGTGAACTAGTCAGGACTCTTGGTTGTGAATAATATAGCCAGCTTGAATTATCTCAACATAAAGGGGCTTCCCAGGTGGCATTAGTGGTAAAGAACCTGCCTGCCAATGCAGGAGACATAAGAGTCCTGGGTAGGGGGAAGATCCCTTGGAGAAGGAAATGGCAGCCCATTCCAGTATTCTTGTCTGGGAAATCCCAGTGAGAGGGGAGCATGGTGGGCTACAGTCCATGGGGTCGCAAAGAGTCGGACACAACTTATCCACTAGACAACAAAACAAAGGGACTTTTTACTGGCTCAGATAGCTCCTCCATTGCATGAAGGGCAGGGGTGCAGCGGGGGCTCGGGAGTGGCCCCGTTCAGGCTCCGAGCACCTTCAGCAGCCTGCTCCTTGTCTCTGCTCTCCCTGCACATCCATAACTTTGTGCTCTTCCTTGTCCTCATCAGTTTTGGTGTCAGCGTTGTACTGTGCTCCTATAACACCTTGTGCAGTGTTCCCTGGAGTTGTTTCTCAATTCTTTGGGAGAGTTTGTGTAGCACTGGAATTACCTCTTCCTGGAAACTATAAAAACCTTTATGTTTTTTTATGGCAAGATAAACAACTTACCAGTAGACCATTTCTTTTTGTCCCTAAAGGGCTGTTTCTCCTTGGGTCAGTTTTACAAGTTGTCTTTTTCCAAGAATGTAGACATGCCCTCTCAATTTTCAAACCTGTAATATCCTTTTATTATCTTGTTCATCTCAGAAGTGTCTGGTTTCGTCCTTGTGGTAGGTTTAACCGTCTCCCTCTCTCTTGTAATGTCCACTTTGTAATCCCCAGAACCTGTGAATATATTACCTTATTTGGTAAACGGAACTTCACAGACATGATTACATTAAGGATCTTGAGATGGGAAGATTATCCTGATGTAATCACAAGAGTCCTTATAGGAGGGAAGCAGGGGGTTGAGGTGAGTAGTAGATGATGTGAGGATGGAGTCAACAGGAACTTGACTGACTATGAGCCAAAGAGTGCAAGAAGCTGGAAAAGGCAAGGAAATGGATTCTCCCTTGAAGTCTCTGGAAGGGATGCAGCCCTGCTGATGGTTTACTTTTATTGTTTTTAATGTTTATAATTTATTTTTTAATTGAAGGATAATTGCTTTACTGAATTTTGTTTTCTGTCAAATCGCAACATGACTCAGTCCTAGGTATACATATGTCTCCTCCTGCTGGAGCTCCCTCCCATCTCCTTCCCCGTCGCACCCTTTTAGGTTGATACAGAGCCCCTGTTTGGTTCCCTGAGTCATACAGCAAATTCGCATTTGCTGTCTATTTTAGACATGGTAATGTAAATTTCCATGTTACTGTCTCCATACATCTCACCCACTCCTCCCCTCTCCCCAATTCCATAAGTTTGTTTGCTATGTCTGTTTACTTTTAAGTTTCATGATTTTGAGAGCATTAGACGTGTGTTACTCTAAGCAACCAAATTTTGGTAGTTGGTTACAGTATCAACAGGATTACTATAATATTCCAATATTATATATTTGTTTGCTCTCTTCTGGATAAGTATGGGCATGTTGGGGCTTCCCTCATAGCTCAGTTGGCAAAGAATCTGCTTGCAATGCAGGAAACCCGGGTTTGATCCCTGGGTCAGGAAGATCTCCCAGAGAAGGAAATGGCAATCCACTTCAGTATTTTTGCCTGAAAAACCCCATGGGCAGAGGAGCCTGCGAGACTATAGTCCGTGGGGTCACAGGAGTCGGACACGACTTAGTGACTGAACCACCACCCTTGGCGTGTTTCGCTCTTGTGTCAGTCATCAGAAGGGCTTCCCTGGTGACTCAGATGGTGAAGAGTCGGCCTGCAACTCAGGAGACCTGGGTTTGATCCCTGAGTTGGGAAGATCCCCTGGAGGAGGGAATGGCAACCCACTCCAGTAGTCTTGCTTGGGAAATCCCATGGACAGAGGAACCTGTCAAGCTCCAATCCCTGGNAATGGATAAGAAAGCTGTGATACATATACACAATGGAGTATTACTCAGCCATTAAAAAGAATACATCTGAATCAATTCTAATGAGGTGGTTGAAACTGAAGCCTATTATACAGAGTGATGTAAGCCAGAAAGAAAAACACCAACACAGTATACTAATGTGTAGATATGAAATTTGGAATGATGGTAATGATAACCCTGTATGCAAGACAGTGAAATATTCAAAGATATATAGAATAGTCTTTTGGACCCTGTGGGAGAGGGTGAGGGTGGGATGATCTGAGAGAATAGCATTAAAATCTGTATATTATCATATGTGAAACATCACCAGTCGAGGTATGAGACAGGGTGCTCAGGGCTGGTGCACTGGGATGACTCAGAGGGATGGGATGTGGAGGGAGGTGGGAAGGGGTTCAGGATGAGGAACACATGTAAATCCATGGCTGATTCATGTCAATATATGGCAAAAACCACTATAATATTGTAAAGTAATTAGCCTCCAATTAAAATAAATAAATAAAATCCTTTCATCAACATGCTTGGCCTTAAATATGCACATAACATTAAATAAGTACTGTTAGAATTTTTATGTTTTATGATGATCATAATTGATGATTAATTAAATTCTATGTGCTTGTATAACATTTATTTGTTGGAAGATTTGACTTACAAAATAAATAAATAAAAATAAATACACTACTGTAATAAATCAAGCACAGTTATAATGCATATATTGCAATAATCTGAACTGGATATTTTATTGATGGACAAGTTTGAACAAATTCCCTTTTTATATTTTGATACCTTATCCTGTATCTTGTATGACTTTTCCTCTCTCATGAGAAAAAAGCAATGAGTTTAAATAAAATAAGTCCTATTAAAATCTGAAGAAATCATGAAGAAATAAATTTCATATATTAACACAAATAAGATGTAATTCTAGCAAAACTTTTTATGAGATAACTGTGTTTACAGTTGTACCTCCTGGGCACTTAATATCTTCATGCTGATATTAAGAGTTAGAGAGGTATCAGATTACTAACCATCCTCAAATGATATAAGAAACATGTGGTAGGGGATCAGACCTACCATTCATTTTGTATTAGAGAGATTATATTAATAAACAGGGCTAGAGGCTCATATCAGACTGTAGGCAAAATGTTACTCTGTCCTTACTTTAATATGGTATCAGTTCCAGCTCTAGATCTTCCTGATCAAGGGAAGAAAAAAAACACAGAAACAAATGTACACTCACACATATAGAAGAACAAGATTGTAACACATGAATATTTAGTAATATTGTCTTGAGGTCATAAGATAGCACAGAAATTTTTTCAAAAAATCTATTGAAACATACAAAAATGTGTGTGATCTTACTAGACCAGTAAATAGGAAGAACTTTATAGTATAATATGTTTATGTTAGTTAAGTTCTCAAATTAGTGACCTTGAAATATAACTTAGCAAACCAGAGAGAGAAGAGCAAATAAAAGGCCAAGAAAGGAAATAATAAAGACCAAAGTCAATGTGTAAAGAGCATAAATTCCATTTCACGCCAGTCAGAATGGCTGCTATCCAAAAGTCTACAAGCAATAAATGCTGGAGAGAGTGTGGNCTTCTTCTGATTTACTTCATTTAACATAATGCGCTCAGGATTCATCCATCTTGTCCCTGATCAGTATGCCCTCCTTTTTCATAACAGAATAGTACTCCATTGTGTGTGTGTGTGTGTGTGTGTGTGTACACAGAGACATACACACACACTACATCATTTTTATCCATTCATAGGTTGATGGACACTTCGATTATTTCTCTTTGTTAGCTATTGTGAGTAATGCTGCAGTGAACGAGGGAATAAAGATAACTCTTAAAGATAGTGATTTTGATTCCTTTGCATATATACCCAGAAGTAGGGCTGCTGGGCAGATGGTGGCTTGAACCCAGGTTCCACCAACTCCAGAGCCTCATTTCTTAATGCTGTTTAATTTCCTTTTGACTATGGTCATTTGGGCCTCCATATGATGAAATATTTTGGCTAAAGCTTTGATTTGACTTTTAAATAGCCATTTGTGCCTTTTTAGCTTAATTTTTTTCTTTAGTATTTGAAATTAAGCTTATGAAGTAGGAAATGGCAACCCACTCCAGTACTCTTGCCTGGAAAATTAAATGGACAGAAAAGCCTGGCGGGATACAGTCCATGGGATTGCAAAGAGTCGGACACGACTGAACATGCACACCCTCCCTTATGAAGTGATTTTGTTGGAGATTTCTATTTCCTACAGATTATTTTTGCAGATTCAGTATTTTTCCCCTCTATCAAAGTTATAGTGCATGGCTATGACTCATAAGTTTGGATGAGGGTAGGGTTGTTCTCTGTTATTCTAAATGTAAACATGGATCAGGAAATTCATGTAGATGTATACTTCACGTCTCTCAAAATGCAGTGGTTTCAGCATTCATTGTAAATTCACTGATGTTCATAAATGCATGGTGTGAATCCACTGAGTTTTAACATAAGCTTTGCTAGAACTGCATAAGCTTCTCCCGTCACTCCCCACCTCCTCTCCTATAAGAACATTTTCTGCCCACTCTGAATAAGTTTATAGATACGTTTGAACAGCCCTCAAGCAAATGAACTTCTCAGTTCAGTTTAAAAATGGGGAAAAAAGGCTTTGGAATCTATTTTCTGAGTGAGAACTTCTTTCATGTGACAGATTTAGTATGTATAAAACATAGGAAGAAAAACATCTTAATTGAAATTAAAGCCATTCTGTTAAATGCTTGATATGATAAGGGTTTGAAGAAAGTGAAGGATATGCTAAAGGCAAATAGCGTGAGGAAAAAAAGAAAAGCAATTAGAAACTCCCAGGAAAAACTAAAACTGAACTAAATATGAAATATATTCATACTACTTTATCTGATACGCTTTGAACAATATTATATGATCGTAATAAAAACACAGAATCAATCTGTAGACAAAGTAGAAAGCTCATGGTTTAAAAACATTATCACTAATTAATCCTGATGATGTAAACATTATATAAGGTAGATGATAAGAGATGGAAAGACACGAAGTGAAGGAGGACCACAGTCATATCACAGCACACAGTTAAGAGCTACTGAAGGTGGTGGAGCAGCAATTAGAAGGGGCTACATTTAAAAAATAAGTTAAACATCCACAGGCAAGGAAATGCTAAAATAGTCTTTTTAAGAAAGAAAAACTACTAATAAATAATAAACAAAAGAGTTAAAGAATGCCTCCTGTCTGAGAGACGTTTAGGGAAGGTGGCTTCTGATGCAGGATGAGGAATTTTTGCTTTTCCTTACGATTTTTTAAAACTTTTTTTCTGGTGGAAATTTCCAAATCCCTCCAAAATAGATACAGTAAATCCTCTGAACCTGTCTGCCAGATTGAACACTCCCATGTTTTACCATTTTTATTTCATTTATCTTTTTTTTGTTTTTCTTTTTGGCTAGGATACTTAAAGAAAAAGTCAGACTGTTTCACCTGTAAAACAGCTGTATCTCAAAATAAAAATGATATCTTAGATCAGTTCAGTTAAGTTGCTCAGTCGTGTCCGACTCTCTGCGACCCCATGAAGCACAGCACGCCAGGCCTCCCTGTCCATCACCAACTCCCGGAGTTCACTCAAATTCACGTCCATCGAGTCGGTGATGCCATCCAACCATCTCATCCTCTGTCGTCCCCTTCTCCTCCTGCCCCCCATCCCTCCCAGCATCAGAGTCTTTTCCAACGAGTGAACTCTTCACATGAGGTGCCCAAAGTACTGGAGTTTCAGCTTTAGCATCATTCCTTCCAAAGAACACCCAGGGTTGATCTCCTTCAGAATGGACTGGTTGGATCTCCTTGCAGTCCAAGGGACTCTCAAGAGTCTTCNTGGGACCAGATGCCATGATCTTCGTTTTCTGAATGTTGCACTTTAAGCCAACTTTTTCACTCTCCTCTTTAAGGGTGGTGTCATCTGCATATCAGCACGGTATTATTACCTCACCTGATACAACTAATAATTTCTATTATTACCTTATTTAATTTTCTGATTTTCTAAAAAATGTTTTAATAGTTATAATGTCCAAGTGAGGTTCTAAACAAGGCCCCCTCTTGTACGTGGGCATATCTCTTCAATCTCTTTCCAGTCTCTTCAGACTAGTTTCTCTTTTTTTTTTTTTTCACTATGCGGTTGACTTAATGAAGAATATTCAATATTAAATATATGTGTCTGAAGCACTTCTAGTACTTTGGCTACCTGATCCGAAGAGCCAAGTCATTGGAAAAGACCTTGATGATGGGAAAGATTGAAGGCAAAAGAGAAGGAGACGGCAGAGGAGGACATGGTTAGGTAGCATCACTGACTCAATGGACATGAAATTGAGCAAACTCAGAAACAGTGGAGGACAGGGGAGCCTGGTGTTCTGCAGTCCATGGAGTCTGCAAAGAGTTGGACATACCTTAGCAACAGAACAGTAGCAACATGAAATTGATTCAGTGAACAATATTTGACATTAAAGATATGTGCTTGCATTAATTTGACTGAAAACTTTAAAGCTTTATATAGTTAAAAGCCTTAATATATTCTCCTTAACTTTTGAGTATATTTTAGTAAAAATTCCTTTGTAATGCTTTAACATCTCTAATGCAGGAGTGTTTATTTATCAATTATTTTGGCAGAAATTTTGCTTACAAAAGTGAATAAAAATAATTTTTTCCTCAAAGATTTTCAGATTAGTCATTGAAGGCAGTATGTGGACATCCCTGCTGAGGCATTTTGCCNAACTTTTGAGTATATTTTAGTAAAAATTCCTTTGTAATGCTTTAACATCTCTAATGCAGGAGTGTTTATTTATCAATTATTTTGGCAGAAATTTTGCTTACAAAAGTGAATAAAAATAATTTTTTCCTCAAAGATTTTCAGATTAGTCATTGAGGGCAGTATGTGGACATCCCTGCTGAGGCATTTTGCCATATGGAATTGTAATTATTCTTTTTAGCTAATGGACTCCTTACTAGGTGCCAGCCACTAAGTGCTTTAAATGTATTATTTTATTTAATCTTTACTGTACTCTTTGGGAGAACCCCCAGTGTACAGACAATGGACTTGAGACCCAAGGGGACTGAGTAGCTTTGTATGGGGTCATCTAGGTTAGTTTGTGACTCAGCTTGTATGTGAACAAAGTCTTCTGATGCTGGGCCCTGAGCTCTTAATCACTACACCATACAGGGCCTCTTAGTTTTGAAGTCCTAGTCACCTCTTCTAACAGACAGCATCATATATTGGTTCAAGTATGGGTTTTGGAGCTTCATTGCTTGGTTTCCATCTTAGCTCTGGTACTTAATAGCTTTGTGACCTTGAATGAGTTACATAATCTGTGTCTCAGTTTCTCCATCTGTGAAATGGGGCTAATAATCCTGCTCCATAGGCCATTATGACTTAATGATTTAATGACGACTTCTTAGTAAAAACCAGGAACAGCATGTGTCACATACATAAGCAAAAAATTAAATGACTGCAGCTGGAAGCACTGTGCTTGACTTAGCGTGTGAATGGAGGGGTGAGTGGTAGAGGACAAATAAGAAAACGGAGAAGCAAAGTGGGCAGTGTCTTCTTTCAGTTATCTCATCAGGGAAGGAATCTCTTAATGTAATGAGCTTCTCTGTTAGATTCATAATATTTTGTTGGTAGATTTCTTGATGCTTAATGTTCATGTCAGTTTTTCTAACCATTTCTTTTCGTTTTGTTTTTGTCTTCTTTTTTCAAATCATTTGAATTATCAGGAACCATAAAAGGCAACTATTATGTTCAGCTTTTGGTAGAAAAAGAGAGAATGGGGTTTAGATTTTCTTGTCAAGAATAAAGAAAAAAATCTTAGTCACATTACAGAGTTGAAATCGCAAAGGCTCTGGAGGCACAGATAAGCTATAGTGTCTGGAGAGTAGATGCAGCTGTTTAGCCTCTGTCACATAATCTATCCCCAAAGTCTCATGAAGGGAAGCAGAGGTGACAGTGGATGATAATGTGACTAAGCAGTTAAGGATGGCTCCAGAACTTCTTACTTGGTTTGACTGATTTTTTTAACCTGTTGAACTTGGCTAAAATGCAGTTGTTTATAATCTGGAAGACGAGAGCAATATGGAGACCAATGAATTGTTTCTAAGATGGCACTTGCTGTGTTGCAGATGTAGGCTGATAGGACTTTAGGTCACCTGTGGATTCTGCTGGAAATGTACATAGAATGAGGTGGAGAGTCTTGTGTTTAATGCCTCCTGATCCATTTCCAGCAGCTGACCTGGTTGGTTGTGATGTCCCGATTACTGTTGTGTAATAGGTGTTGCTGCTGCTAACTCGTTTCAGTCGTGTCCAACTCTGCATAGACAGCAGCCCACCAGGCTCCTCCTTCCCTGGGGTTCTCCAGGCAGTAATACTGGAGCGGGTTGCCATTTCTTTCTCCAGTGCAGACATGCATGCTAAGTCGTGTCTGACTCTGTGCGACTCCATGGACAGCAGCCCGCCAGGGTCCTGTGTCCGCGGAATTCTCCAGGCAAGAATACTGGAGTGGGTTGCCACACCACGTGTCTTTTCGATACATAGTATCAGATGGAGGGAGATGATCTTCTTGGTCTAGTAGCTGATTGTTCCTGAAATTGGTAATGATGTGAGTGAAATTCCATCTTGCAGCAGAAGGAAGTGACCTCATTGGGAAGGACAGTGTGGAATTGCCCATTATCCACCTTTATTCTCCAAATGGCATATGACCAGTTCCTGTGACCATAATGGTCTTGTGACTGAGTGGTTAATGATGGCTCCAGAAATCTTCTCTTGACTTGATTTCTTTTCTAACTTCTTGAACCTTACTAGTACATAATTATTTAGCATTTGTGTACTTATCAAAATACATGTATAGCTTCATACTTACTAATATTTTTGAGTCTAGTGTGATAAACTGACCAAAACAGGAAAAAAAGAAAAGAATGCCTATTAACTTTATCTCTGATTTTTGGATCTGGTGTGAATTTTGGACAGTGTTATATTTGCCAGGTGGCCAGTGGTAAAGAATCCACCTGCCAAGCAGGAGATGGCAAGGTGTCGATTCAATCCCTGGGTTGGAAAGATCCCCTGGAGAAGGAAATGGCACCCCACTCCAGTATTCTTGCCTGGAAAATTCCATGGACAGAGGAGCCTGGCAGCCTACAGTCCATGGGGTCGCAAAGAGTTGGACATGACTGAGTGATTGAGTACACGCACTTGCCTAAGCGTTTCTTTTATTCATGGCACTGGTTTGTAATATTTATGGTTTGAATGACTTAAAGGTTTATTAATTTTTTTGACTGTATCTTTAAAAGACATGAGTAATAGACTTTCCAATAACTATTTTAAAACACAAACAGATAATTGTTTGTTTTTCTATAAAGGTCACATTTAGGATTCAGAGCTTGTGACTCTGAGGATGGCAATTTTTCTTAGAACAATTATTTAGCAAGTTGAAATGGATAGCTCCTAGGTCACTGACATTTATTCAACTTTGATTTTAATGCTTATTTACTTTCTTATTGTATTAAACATTGGAATTTAGGTGCATCTTTTCAAGATGTCTTTATGTTCTATATCTCTTTAATTGGGTTTTTATAGGAACTATTAGATTGAAATATTAAGTTTCAACAAGTAGCTTTGCCTCTTGAGTTATGATAATCCCCAATTTTATTAAAACCTTGTTTTGTGGTAATAGTGAAGTGAAAGTGGCTCAGTTGTGTCTGACTTTTTGTGACCCCATGGCTATACAGTCCATGGAATTCTCTAGGCCAAAATACTGGAGTGGGTAGCATTTCCCTTCTCCAGGGGATCTTCCCAACCCAGGGATTGAACCCAGGTCTCCCGCATTGCAGGCAGATTCTTGACCAACTGAGCTATCGGGGAAGCCTTGTGGTAACCATATATATATATGTGGATATGTGACATGTTTATATTACCCTGAGCAAATTGTTTATAGGAGGATCATTCAAATATACATTTCCAATATCTTAGCTTTTAGGTTTGCTAACTCTATAGATGTTGAGACTTTCCAGAATCTTATCATTGTACCAGCTAGTGGTTCTCCCTTGAATAAACTGCAGGACTTTGCACCTCAGTGAAAATAACTCACCTTTGAAGGCAATACTCAATTATTCTTTCAAAAAAATCATTAAGTGTCTGCCAAGGACTGTGTGCCGTGTTTATCACTGGGGATATAATATTGAATGAGACAAGTCTCTGCCCTCATAGAACTTATATTCTAGTGGGATGAGATTAACACCAGCAAGTAAACAATAAATAATAAACCAGGTACACAGGAGAGTGCTAAATGCCATGAAGAGTATAAAATAAGATGGTAGAATGCACTGTGGCCAGGATGGAGTGGTGTGGCCAGCCCTGAATAGAGTGATGAGGGAATCTTCTAGAGAAGGTAATGTTTGGGTTGATATCAAAGTCTAAGAGGGTCCAGCCACGTGAGCTGATGAGAGATGGTGTGCCGATACCAAGAACACTCAGGGTGAAAGCCATGAGTTAGGTGTTGGAGAAATAGTTAGAAAGCTAGTTGTCAGGGAGCCCATCACCATGTCCTAACCGATTCCCACTAACGGGAGTGTGCAGGCCCCTTCTTGTTGCTGTGTTTAGTCGCTCAATCATGTCCAACTGTTTTGAGACCCCGTGGACTGCAGTCCACCAGGCTCCTCTGCCCATGGGATTTCCCAGGCAAGACTAAGAGTGGGTTGCCATTTTCTTCTCCAGGGAATCTTCCCAAGCCAAGAATCAAACCCATTCTCCTGCATTGGTAGGCAGATTCTTTACCACTGAGCCACCAGGGGATCCCGCACAAGACCCTGCAAGAAGCAATTTGGTCCTTATCCAGATGTTGAGAAGTATTGGGTTGGCCATAAAGTTAGCTTAGGTTTTTCGCAAGATGGGATGGAAAAACCTGAATGAACTTTTTGGCCAGCCCAATATTATGTACATGGAGTTTTGCTAAGCCTTGCAAAAGTTCAGGTGACTCAAGTTTGATTTCCTACCTAATTGTAGGATCTTTTGCCCCCATCCCCCAAGTCATGTGGATTTCCAGCACCCCGTTTTGCTCACTGTTTCTTTGGTGAGGGGAGGAAACTGCACCAGATTTGTTTATCTATTGTGTTTTGGGTAACTGTGAACCGACAGACCAACATACTTGCTTTCAGAATTTGGTGGGGTTCGTGCTTGGTTGTTTGTTTGTTAACAAATTAGAGTTTTTAAAGAGAGTATGTTAGTTTGCTAGTGCTGTTGTACCAAAGCACCACAAAACATATTGCTTAAACAATAGAAATCCACTGTCTCGCTTAAATTAAGGTGTTGGCAGCTTTCTGAAAGCTGGGGAGGAGGAAATCTGTTTCCACTGTCTTTTTCTCCTGGCTTCTGGTGGTTTGCTCTTTGGTATTCCTTGGCTTCTGTTGTATCACCCAGATCCGTTCCTTCACCACATGGCATTCTTCCTCTGTCCGTGTGTCTGCGTCCCCAAATATCCCTTTTTTATGAAACACCAATCATACTGAATTAGGGCCTACCCTGCTCCAGTCTGACCTCATCTCTGCAGTAATCCAGTTTCCCAAAAAGGTCACATTCAGAGGTGCTGGGTTTAGACCTTCAACGTAGGAATCTGGGGCAGGGGACACAATTCAGTCTTTAACAGGATTGTGTGTAGTTTGACTGAATTCATTGTTTGTCACAAATGGGAAAAATGAACAATGTCTGCAGATTTCTTGAAGCTGTTTAACCCACTTTTCAGTTCAGGCACTGGGAAGCCATGGCTCCTTTTTGATTAATAGCAGCTTAGTGTTTATTGAGCACTCACCAGGGTCCTTTATGCTAAGATCTTGATGTGTGTTGCTTTGTTGAACCCTTGTATGCACTGTCTGGAGATTATTCTACAATCAACCTCACTTTCCCTGGAGGGATCTGAGGCTTAGTTGTATGAGGAATCTTGGGCTCTGGTGTCACCACAGCAGCTCTTGTTTCAACACCATTTTTCATACTTATCTGTTAAAAAAAATTTATTTATTTTTGGCTGCACGGGATCTTCCTGGCTGTGCTGGGTCTTCGTTGCTGCACATGGGCTTTCTCTAGTCATAATGAGCAGGAGCTACTCTCTAGTTGCGGCACTTGGTCTCCTCACTGTGGTGGCTTCTATTGTTGTGGAGCATGGGCTCTAGGTATGCGGGCTTAATTGCAGCACATGAACTTAGTTTTCTTGAGGCATGTGGGATCTTCCCGGACCAGGGATCGAACTCACGACCCCTGCGTCGGCAGGCAGATTCTTAACCACTGAACCACCAGGGAGGTCCTTTCATACACAAACTTAAACTGCTAGCCTTGGTGGAGTACTGAGAGCCACCAAGAGCGCTAACAACACCTCTAGGTAAAAGGAGTTTCTTGTCTTCCTCGTTGTATTCCGCAGCTGTTCCATGCCTCCCTTGGGCTTTATACTTGAAAGATCTGTCATTGGGCATCAGGGCTGTGAAGATTAATTAGTTAATATTTGTGAAGCACTTTGGAGATGAAAAGCTCATGAACGCTAAGTAGAATTAAATTTGGTCTCCTGGTGCCAAGAAATAAACAGTTCTTTCTTGCCTGCTTGGGGTCAAGAGGTCACCTTAAGATGCAGGAGAGCCTGTCCAAACATTGAACAGCCTGTATTGATTATCACTCCCCATCCGGAGGAGGTCTGAATGGTACCCTGATTCCCTTTGAACCTAGATTGGATTCTGCAGGCTATTGAACAGTTGCCTCTCTGGAAAATAAAAAAGGTGATCGATATGCAAACAGCTTTTAAGTTTTAACAATTTAAGGGAGTTAAATTGAGTGCAACCCCAGAAATTCAGAGGCGAATGTCCAAGTAGTGTGAAGAGTGATTAAGTATATTAAGGCTGGAAGTGACACAGTTCAGAATTAAGGTTGCTGTTGTTTCTTTCTCCTTTTCGTTTGTTACAACTTTGGCCCAAGGTGTGTGCCAGAAAGTTCCAAAGTCTCACTCTTAATGATTTGAGTGGCTCGGTGTTGGCCCTGCCTTGTCTGTTGTCCTTCCTGGTAGTCAAAATCCTATACAACAAGCTGTAACATATCCTCAAATGAACTTTGGCAAAGAGTGTTTGACGATGGAGGAGAAGATAAATTCACAGAACAAATAACTATAAAAAGGCATGACTTGTAAGAATTTATAAGCGACAGTTCAGTTCAGTCGCTTGGTCGTGTCCGACTCTTTGCGACCCCATGAATCTCAGCATGCCAACCCTCCCTGTCCATCACCAGCTCCCGGAGTTTGCCCAAACTCATGTCCATCGAGTCAGTGATGCCATCCAGCCATCTCATCCTCTGTCGTCCCCTTCTCCTCCTGCCCTCAATCCCTCCCAGCATCAGAGTCTTCTCCAATGAGTCAACTCTTCGCATGAGGTGGCCAAAATACTGGAGTTTCAGCTTTAGCATCATTCCTTCCAAAGAAATCCCAGGGTTGATCTCCTTCAGAATGGACTGGTTGGATCTCCTTGCAGTCCAAGGGACTCTCAAGAGTCTTCTCCAACACCACAGTTCAAAAGCATCAATTCTTCGGCGCTCAGCTTTCTTCACAGTCCAACTCTCACATCCATACATGACCACTGGAAAAACCATAGCCTTGACTAGACGGACCTTTGTTGACAAAGTAATGTCTCTGCTTTTGAATATGCTATCTAGGTTGGTCATAACTTTCCTTTGAAGGAGTAAGCGTCTTTTGATTTCATGGCTGCAGTTACCATCTGCAGTGATTTTGGAGTCCCCCAAAATAAAGTCTGACACTGTTTCCACTGTTTCCCCATCTATTTCCCATGAAGTGATGGGACCAGATGCCATGATCTTCGTTTTCTGAATGTTGCACTTTAAGCCAACTTTTTCACTCTCCTCTTTAAGGGTGGTGTCATCTGCATATCAGCACGGTATTATTACTGCACCTGATACAACTAATAATTTCTATTATTACCTTATTTAATTTTCTGATTTTCTAAAAAATGTTTTAATAGTTATAATGTCCAAGTGAGGTTCTAAACAAGGCCCCCTCTTGTACGTGGGCATATCTCTTCAATCTCTTTCCAGTCTCTTCAGACTAGTTTCTCTTTTTTTTTTTTTTCACTATGCGGTTGACTTAATGAAGAATATTCAATATTAAATATATGTGTCTGAAGCACTTCTAGTACTTTGGCTACCTGATCCGAAGAGCCAAGTCATTGGAAAAGACCTTGATGATGGGAAAGATTGAAGGCAAAAGAGAAGGAGACGGCAGAGGAGGACATGGTTAGGTAGCATCACTGACTCAATGGACATGAAATTGAGCAAACTCAGAAACAGTGGAGGACAGGGGAGCCTGGTGTTCTGCAGTCCATGGAGTCTGCAAAGAGTTGGACATACCTTAGCAACAGAACAGTAGCAACATGAAATTGATTCAGTGAACAATATTTGACATTAAAGATATGTGCTTGCATTAATTTGACTGAAAACTTTAAAGCTTTATATAGTTAAAAGCCTTAATATATTCTCCTTAACTTTTGAGTATATTTTAGTAAAAATTCCTTTGTAATGCTTTAACATCTCTAATGCAGGAGTGTTTATTTATCAATTATTTTGGCAGAAATTTTGCTTACAAAAGTGAATAAAAATAATTTTTTCCTCAAAGATTTTCAGATTAGTCATTGAGGGCAGTATGTGGACATCCCTGCTGAGGCATTTTGCCATATGGAATTGTAATTATTCTTTTTAGCTAATGGACTCCTTACTAGGTGCCAGCCACTAAGTGCTTTAAATGTATTATTTTATTTAATCTTTACTGTACTCTTTGGGAGAACCCCCAGTGTACAGACAATGGACTTGAGACCCAAGGGGACTGAGTAGCTTTGTATGGGGTCATCTAGGTTAGTTTGTGACTCAGCTTGTATGTGAACAAAGTCTTCTGATGCTGGGCCCTGAGCTCTTAATCACTACACCATACAGGGCCTCTTAGTTTTGAAGTCCTAGTCACCTCTTCTAACAGACAGCATCATATATTGGTTCAAGTATGGGTTTTGGAGCTTCATTGCTTGGTTTCCATCTTAGCTCTGGTACTTAATAGCTTTGTGACCTTGAATGAGTTACATAATCTGTGTCTCAGTTTCTCCATCTGTGAAATGGGGCTAATAATCCTGCTCCATAGGCCATTATGACTTAATGATTTAATGACGACTTCTTAGTAAAAACCAGGAACAGCATGTGTCACATACATAAGCAAAAAATTAAATGACTGCAGCTGGAAGCACTGTGCTTGACTTAGCGTGTGAATGGAGGGGTGAGTGGTAGAGGACAAATAAGAAAACGGAGAAGCAAAGTGGGCAGTGTCTTCTTTCAGTTATCTCATCAGGGAAGGAATCTCTTAATGTAATGAGCTTCTCTGTTAGATTCATAATATTTTGTTGGTAGATTTCTTGATGCTTAATGTTCATGTCAGTTTTTCTAACCATTTCTTTTCGTTTTGTTTTTGTCTTCTTTTTTCAAATCATTTGAATTATCAGGAACCATAAAAGGCAACTATTATGTTCAGCTTTTGGTAGAAAAAGAGAGAATGGGGTTTAGATTTTCTTGTCAAGAATAAAGAAAAAAATCTTAGTCACATTACAGAGTTGAAATCGCAAAGGCTCTGGAGGCACAGATAAGCTATAGTGTCTGGAGAGTAGATGCAGCTGTTTAGCCTCTGTCACATAATCTATCCCCAAAGTCTCATGAAGGGAAGCAGAGGTGACAGTGGATGATAATGTGACTAAGCAGTTAAGGATGGCTCCAGAACTTCTTACTTGGTTTGACTGATTTTTTTAACCTGTTGAACTTGGCTAAAATGCAGTTGTTTATAATCTGGAAGACGAGAGCAATATGGAGACCAATGAATTGTTTCTAAGATGGCACTTGCTGTGTTGCAGATGTAGGCTGATAGGACTTTAGGTCACCTGTGGATTCTGCTGGAAATGTACATAGAATGAGGTGGAGAGTCTTGTGTTTAATGCCTCCTGATCCATTTCCAGCAGCTGACCTGGTTGGTTGTGATGTCCCGATTACTGTTGTGTAATAGGTGTTGCTGCTGCTAACTCGTTTCAGTCGTGTCCAACTCTGCATAGACAGCAGCCCACCAGGCTCCTCCTTCCCTGGGGTTCTCCAGGCAATAATACTGGAGCGGGTTGCCATTTCTTTCTCCAGTGCAGACATGCATGCTAAGTCGTGTCTGACTCTGTGCGACTCCATGGACAGCAGCCCGCCAGGGTCCTGTGTCCGCGAAATTCTCCAGGCAAGAATACTGGAGTGGGTTGCCACACCACGTGTCTTTTGGATACATAGTATCAGATGGAGGGAGATGATCTTCTTGGTCTAGTAGCTGATTGTTCCTGAAATTGGTAATGATGTGAGTGAAATTCCATCTTGCAGCAGAAGGAAGTGACCTCATTGGGAAGGACAGTGTGGAATTGCCCATTATCCACCTTTATTCTCCAAATGGCATATGACCAGTTCCTGTGACCATAATGGTCTTGTGACTGAGTGGTTAATGATGGCTCCAGAAATCTTCTCTTGACTTGATTTCTTTTCTAACTTCTTGAACCTTACTAGTACATAATTATTTAGCATTTGTGTACTTATCAAAATACATGTATAGCTTCATACTTACTAATATTTTTGAGTCTAGTGTGATAAACTGACCAAAACAGGAAAAAAAGAAAAGAATGCCTATTAACTTTATCTCTGATTTTTGGATCTGGTGTGAATTTTGGACAGTGTTATATTTGCCAGGTGGCCAGTGGTAAAGAATCCACCTGCCAAGCAGGAGATGGCAAGGTGTCGATTCAATCCCTGGGTTGGAAAGATCCCCTGGAGAAGGAAATGGCACCCCACTCCAGTATTCTTGCCTGGAAAATTCCATGGACAGAGGAGCCTGGCAGCCTACAGTCCATGGGGTCGCAAAGAGTTGGAAATGACTGAGTGATTGAGTACACGCACTTGCCTAAGCGTTTCTTTTATTCATGGCACTGGTTTGTAATATTTATGGTTTGAATGACTTAAAGGTTTATTAATTTTTTTGACTGTATCTTTAAAAGACATGAGTAATAGACTTTCCAATAACTATTTTAAAACACAAACAGATAATTGTTTGTTTTTCTATAAAGGTCACATTTAGGGTTCAGAGCTTGTGACTCTGAGGATGGCAATTTTTCTTAGAACAATTATTTAGCAAGTTGAAATGGATAGCTCCTAGGTCACTGACATTTATTCAACTTTGATTTTAATGCTTATTTACTTTCTTATTGTATTAAACATTGGAATTTAGGTGCATCTTTTCAAGATGTCTTTATGTTCTATATCTCTTTAATTGGGTTTTTATAGGAACTATTAGATTGAAATATTAAGTTTCAACAAGTAGCTTTGCCTCTTGAGTTATGATAATCCCCAATTTTATTAAAACCTTGTTTTGTGGTAATAGTGAAGTGAAAGTGGCTCAGTTGTGTCTGACTTTTTGTGACCCCATGGATATACAGTCCATGGAATTCTCTAGGCCAAAATACTGGAGTGGGTAGCATTTCCCTTCTCCAGGGGATCTTCCCAACCCAGGGATTGAACCCAGGTCTCCCGCATTGCAGGCAGATTCTTGACCAACTGAGCTATCGGGGAAGCCTTGTGGTAACCATATATATATATGTGGATATGTGACATGTTTATATTACCCTGAGCAAATTGTTTATAGGAGGATCATTCAAATATACATTTCCAATATCTTAGCTTTTAGGTTTGCTAACTCTATAGATGTTGAGACTTTCCAGAATCTTATCATTGTACCAGCTAGTGGTTCTCCCTTGAATAAACTGCAGGACTTTGCACCTCAGTGAAAATAACTCACCTTTGAAGGCAATACTCAATTATTCTTTCAAAAAAATCATTAAGTGTCTGCCAAGGACTGTGTGCCGTGTTTATCACTGGGGATATAATATTGAATGAGACAAGTCTCTGCCCTCATAGAACTTATATTCTAGTGGGATGAGATTAACACCAGCAAGTAAACAATAAATAATAAACCAGGTACACAGGAGAGTGCTAAATGCCATGAAGAGTATAAAATAAGATGGTAGAATGCACTGTGGCCAGGATGGAGTGGTGTGGCCAGCCCTGAATAGAGTGATGAGGGAATCTTCTAGAGAAGGTAATGTTTGGGTTGATATCAAAGTCTAAGAGGGTCCAGCCACGTGAGCTGATGAGAGATGGTGTGCCGATACCAAGAACACTCAGGGTGAAAGCCATGAGTTAGGTGGTAAGACTGTTGGAGAAATAGTTAGAAAGCTAGTTGTCAGGGAGCCCATCACCATGTCCTAACCGATTCCCACTAACGGGAGTGTGCAGGCCCCTTCTTGTTGCTGTGTTTAGTCGCTCAATCATGTCCAACTGTTTTGAGACCCCGTGGACTGCAGTCTACCAGGCTCCTCTGCCCATGGGATTTCCCAGGCAAGACTAAGAGTGGGTTGCCATTTTCTTCTCCAGGGAATCTTCCCAAGCCAAGAATCAAACCCATTCTCCTGCATTGGTAGGCAGATTCTTTACCACTGAGCCACCAGGGGATCCCGCACAAGACCCTGCAAGAAGCAATTTGGTCCTTATCCAGATGTTGAGAAGTATTGGGTTGGCCATAAAGTTAGCTTAGGTTTTTCGCAAGATGGGATGGAAAAACCTGAATGAACTTTTTGGCCAGCCCAATATTATGTACATGGAGTTTTGCTAAGCCTTGCAAAAGTTCAGGTGACTCAAGTTTGATTTCCTACCTAATTGTAGGATCTTTTGCCCCCATCCCCCAAGTCATGTGGATTTCCAGCACCCCGTTTTGCTCACTGTTTCTTTGGTGAGGGGAGGAAACTGCACCAGATTTGTTTATCTATTGTGTTTTGGGTAACTGTGAACCGACAGACCAACATACTTGCTTTCAGAATTTGGTGGGGTTCGTGCTTGGTTGTTTGTTTGTTAACAAATTAGAGTTTTTAAAGAGAGTATGTTAGTTTGCTAGTGCTGTTGTACCAAAGCACCACAAAACATATTGCTTAAACAATAGAAATCCACTGTCTCGCTTAAATTAAGGTGTTGGCAGCTTTCTGAAAGCTGGGGAGGAGGAAATCTGTTTCCACTGTCTTTTTCTCCTGGCTTCTGGTGGTTTGCTCTTTGGTATTCCTTGGCTTCTGTTGTATCACCCAGATCCGTTCCTTCACCACATGGCATTCTTCCTCTGTCCGTGTGTCTGCGTCCCCAAATATCCCTTTTTTATGAAACACCAATCATACTGAATTAGGGCCTACCCTGCTCCAGTCTGACCTCATCTCTGCAGTAATCCAGTTTCCCAAAAAGGTCACATTCAGAGGTGCTGGGTTTAGACCTTCAACGTAGGAATCTGGGGCAGGGGACACAATTCAGTCTTTAACAGGATTGTGTGTAGTTTGACTGAATTCATTGTTTGTCACAAATGGGAAAAATGAACAATGTCTGCAGATTTCTTGAAGCTGTTTAACCCACTTTTCAGTTCAGGCACTGGGAAGCCATGGCTCCTTTTTGATTAATAGCAGCTTAGTGTTTATTGAGCACTCACCAGGGTCCTTTATGCTAAGATCTTGATGTGTGTTGCTTTGTTGAACCCTTGTATGCACTGTCTGGAGATTATTCTACAATCAACCTCACTTTCCCTGGAGGGATCTGAGGCTTAGTTGTATGAGGAATCTTGGGCTCTGGTGTCACCACAGCAGCTCTTGTTTCAACACCATTTTTCATACTTATCTGTTAAAAAAAATTTATTTATTTTTGGCTGCACGGGATCTTCCTGGCTGTGCTGGGTCTTCGTTGCTGCACATGGGCTTTCTCTAGTCATAATGAGCAGGAGCTACTCTCTAGTTGCAGCACTTGGTCTCCTCACTGTGGTGGCTTCTATTGTTGTGGAGCATGGGCTCTAGGTATGCGGGCTTAGTTGCAGCACATGAACTTAGTTTTCTTGAGGCATGTGGGATCTTCCCGGACCAGGGATCGAATCCACGACCCCTGCGTCGGCAGGCAGATTCTTAACCACTGAACCACCAGGGAGGTCCTTTCATACACAAACTTAAACTGCTAGCCTTGGTGGAGTACTGAGAGCCACCAAGAGCGCTAACAACACCTCTAGGTAAAAGGAGTTTCTTGTCTTCCTCGTTGTATTCCGCAGCTGTTCCATGCCTCCCTTGGGCTTTATACTTGAAAGATCTGTCATTGGGCATCAGGGCTGTGAAGATTAATTAGTTAATATTTGTGAAGCACTTTGGAGATGAAAAGCTCATGAACGCTAAGTAGAATTAAATTTGGTCTCCTGGTGCCAAGAAATAAACAGTTCTTTCTTGCCTGCTTGGGGTCAAGAGGTAACCTTAAGATGCAGGAGAGCCTGTCCAAACATTGAACAGCCTGTATTGATTATCACTCCCCATCCGGAGGAGGTCTGAATGGTACCCTGATTCCCTTTGAACCTAGATTGGATTCTGCAGGCTATTGAACAGTTGCCTCTCTGGAAAATAAAAAAGGTGATCGATATGCAAACAGCTTTTAAGTTTTAACAACTTAAGGGAGTTAAATTGAGTGCAACCCCAGAAATTCAGAGGCGAATGTCCAAGTAGTGTGAAGAGTGATTAAGTATATTAAGGCTGGAAGTGACACAGTTCAGAATTAAGGTTGCTGTTGTTTCTTTCTCCTTTTCGTTTGTTACAACTTTGGCCCAAGGTGTGTGCCAGAAAGTTCCAAAGTCTCACTCTTAATGATTTGAGTGGCTCGGTGTTGGCCCTGCCTTGTCTGTTGTCCTTCCTGGTAGTCAAAATCCTATACAACAAGCTGTAACATATCCTCAAATGAACTTTGGCAAAGAGTGTTTGACGATGGAGGAGAAGATAAATTCACAGAACAAATAACTATAAAAAGGCATGACTTGTAAGAATTTATAAGCGACAGTTCAGTTCAGTCGCTTGGTCGTGTCCGACTCTTTGCGACCCCATGAATCTCAGCATGCCAACCCTCCCTGTCCATCACCAGCTCCCGGAGTTTGCCCAAACTCATGTCCATCGAGTCAGTGATGCCATCCAGCCATCTCATCCTCTGTCGTCCCCTTTTCCTCCTGCCCCCAATCCCTCCCAGCATCAGGGTCTTTTCCAATGAGTCAACTCTTCCCATGAGGTGGCCGAAGTATTGGAGTTTCAGCTTCGACATCAGTCCTTCCAGTGAACACCCGAGACTGATTTTAGGATGGACTGGTTGGATCTTCTTGCAGTCCAAGGGACTCTCAAAGAGTCTTCTCCAATACCATAGTTCAAAAGCATAGGGGCTTTAATATTTTCCAGTAGTCAGATATATTGGCATTTTTCTCTATTGTTAATTTCATTTGTAGTGTCCTTTTAACTCTCTCCCTGCTTGGAGATGATTCTGCATGACACTTTTTATATGTCCACAGGCAGGAGATACTGAGCCAGCATTTGTTCAGGTAACTGAAAGAAATGACATTAGGAGCCAAATTGGAAACTGAATCTTGGACTTCTAATGACTATTCTTTCCTTCTCTTGTTGGATAGATCTTCTGAGCACTGCCCTCAACTTTGGTATTTAACAGTTGCTTTTCCAAAGGACAGTGTATTGAATGAACCCTGACTATTTATCAACAATCTTTTTATCTTTTTTTTTTTTTGCAAAGGATCTGTTTTCCCAGAATATATTGACCTTTATTCCAGTATTCTCTATGAGCAAGCCTCTGTCTGTTGAATTCAGCTCCTAGAACCTCAGCTTTGAATGAATAAATAGGTAAGGTGAGGAATCAGTGACAGTTCCACCAAGAATGAGACTGGATAAGGTCAGAGTTGGGAGTGGAGAGACATAGCCAGTGGTATTTGGGTCAAGAGACAGACAGATACACAAGCACATACTGACTGCACAGGTAGAGCTATTTCCCAGGTTCTTAACCTCCTGAACCCAACAAGAATGGCTCCTATTCACTCCCCCCTGCATTTTTCCACCTGTCTAACCCGTGTGACTCTGGACAGTTACGAACCTGCCCTGGTTTTGGCCACTACTAGATATTCTCCATGGGCTTCCCTGGTGGCTTAGTAATGCCTTTGAATTGTGGTGCTGGAAAAGACTCTTGNGTTCACTCCCCCCTGCATTTTTCCACCTGTCTAACCCGTGTGACTCTGGACAGTTACGAACCTGCCCTGGTTTTGGCCACTACTAGATATTCTCCATGGGCTTCCCTGGTGGCTTAGTAATGCCTTTGAATTGTGGTGCTGGAAAAGACTCTTGAGAGTCCCTTGGATAGCAAGGAGATCCAGCCAGTCCATCCTAAAGGAAATCAGTCCTGAATATTCATTGGAAGGACTGTTGCTGAAGCTGAAGTTCCAGTACTTTGGCCGCTTGATGCTGAGTCATTGGAAAAGACCTTGGTGCTGGGAAAGATTGAGGGCAATCAGGAGGGCAAGAGGAAAAGGGAGTGTCAGAAGATGAGATGGTTAGATAGCATCACTGACTCAATGGACAAGAATCTGTGCAGACCCTGGGAAATAGTGGAGGACAGGGAGACCTGGAAAGCTGCAATCTGTGGGGTCACAAAGCATTGGACATGACTGAGCAACTGGACAACAGCAATAACAGATACTTTCCTGGCACCCACAGCAGGTTGAGACATTTTTACTCTCTTAATTTCTCCTCAGGAGACGGGCATGCTCATTAGATTGCTTTCTTATCCTGTCTTCCCTCTGTTCCCAGTTCAGCTCTCTTTCTCCTAGATATGTATTTTGGGAGGTAATTCAGGATAGGTGCAAATTACCTGGGTTTGAATCCTGGCTTTGCCACCTAGAACATTTACGTAGACTTTGGGGAAGCTATTTAGCCTCTCTCTCAATTTCCTCATCCGAAAAATGAGGGTATTAATAATACCTATTTGATTACAGGATTAGATGAGATAATGTGTTCATCTCTTAGGGTGTAGCCTGTAATGTATTCAGTTAGTGTTAACTGAAGAGAAGGTATATTGTCCTATTTATTTCCTTCAATTCTAACCTGGGTAACATTGGATAGTCACTATCTGTTTTGCTTTGTGGTGGTTTAGTCATTAAGTCATGTGCAACTCTTTGTGACCCCACGAACTGTAGCCCGCCAGGCTCCTCTGTCTATGGAATTCTCCAGGCAAGAATAGTGAAGTGGGTTTCCATTTCCTTCTCTAGGGGATCTTCCCCATCCAAGGGATCGAACGTGGGTCTTCTGCATTGCAGGTGGATTCTTTACCAACTGAGCTTTAGTTCTTCCTTTTTTATTTGTTCCTGTACCACTGGTGATAAGAAAGTCCTAATTGCTGATAGATCAGTTCCTTGTTGAAACTTGTAATACTCCAGGTTGAAAGTGAGAAGATAAAACACAAGAAGATAAATTCCCTTTTCTTGTAGCTTAGTGTATCAGGAAAAGAGATATGCCAAGAAAGGATTACAGTGTAGTGTAGAAAGTGCTAGACCCCAAGAACAAACCAAGATTAGAGGCAGAATAAAGGAAGACAATGTTGAACTATATGGAGTAGATTTGGGAGCAAGGGTTCATCATGGAGGGCTTCACTGAGGATGTGACACTTGAGCTAGTTCTTTTTAAAAATATGTTTTTATGTCAGGCTGCCCTGGGTCTTCTGTGCTGCATGAGTTTTCTCTTTGCAGCACATGGGCTTTTCACTGCAGTGGCCTCTCATGTGAAGCGTGGGCTCTAGGGCACTCAGGTGTCAGTGGTTGTGGCATGTGGGTTCCGTAGTGGTAGCTTCCAGGTTCTAGACTTGTGGCGCATGGGCGTAGTTGCTTCGAGGCATGTGGAATCTTCGCAGATCAGAGATCAAGTGCATGTCCCCCAAAATGGCATCCAGACTCCTCACCACTGACTCACCAGGGAAGCCCTTGAGCTAGTTCTTAAAGGATGAAGAGGCATTTTCAAGTCATACAACATAGGAAGAACCTCACAAGTAAGACAGTAGACATACAAATAGCATTGGGAAGACTATATAAGAGCAGCAGTGATGTATGTGGCTGGAGGGAAGGTTGTGGGGTCATGCTCCAAGGAAGGTGAGATTGGGCGATCAGACACCCAGATCATGGAGAGTGTTGCGGCAGGGAAGCAGCTTGGCCTTTACCTTTAGTCAGGGTTGCAGTTAAAGGGCTTTGGCAGAGGAGTGAGCGTGCATTTATATTTGCATTTTAGGTGGGCAGCCATGCTAGCATTATGCATAAGATGTGTGGGGGAGGAATGATTTAGAAAGCCAATGACTGTAAGCATGCTGGACAGTATGGATGTGAGATGGTGAGGGACCTGGGCTGGTCCTCTCCTGTGGAGAGGAGAGAAATCAAAGAAATACTTTGACACAGGACTCAGTATCTGATGGGTACGAGTGCTGATGGAGAGGGAGCCTCTGGAAACATTTCCTGAGTTTCTGCCCTGGCAGCTTGATGGAGTGGTATGCACTCCAGAGGGAGCATGGGAGGAGAGGATGAGGCTCCGTTGACTCCGTTTAGGGTTGTGTTCTGTAGCCAATAGGCATGGAAAGGGAGTTTGGGTGTGAGATGGGGCTGAATTCAGGCACACGTTCAGAAGTCAGTAGCAGATGATACTTAAAAATTGGGGGGATAGATGAGATGGCATTGATAAAAGAAGGACAGAGGAATAAAACCTGGAGATTCAAGAAATCGCAATATCTGGAGGAAGTAAAGAGAAGGTGGAGGTGGGGGAACCCAGGGGCAGATGCAGTGGGGGGAGATGCAGAGCATGTGGGAGAGGATGAGATCCTGGGTGCCAGGAGGGATCAGAGGTTCAGCAATGAAGGTTCAACATCATCATCACCCCTACACACCAAATATGTTGAAGTGAGAGCTTCCCATTGGATCTAGCTGATGTGTGGTCCCTGGCGTGCTGGTCCTTACTCTAGAGTTTTACGTGAAAACTTTTGGGTGCAAGTGACGTTTTGGAGAAACACAGAAGACAAAAAGCCATCGTAAGCTTTGTGAACTGAGACACAGTGAAAACTAGCTGTCCTCTACTCCTGAGGTCTGTACTGCTCTTCAGGACCTGTGCATGCGTTTATGTTTGTTTCTCTTCTTTTCCTTCTCCTCCCTCCCATTCCACAGAGCTTTGTTGAATACGGATTATATGCCAAGTACTGGGGGCTGCCAAGCTGAGTGGAGACAATAGCCCTTCTCTGGAGGTCCTCTCCTCTGAGGGTGGAGATAGTGGTATGCATTAATGGCGATGGAGTGTGTCTTGGGCTAAGAGGGGTGGGGATGGCTTCAGTTGGGGTAGGTCTTGCAACATGGGTAGATGGTAACCAGAGCACTTCAGCACAGCCAGTAGAGCCTGCCACATCGAGAAGATGCAAGAGGCCAGAGCTTGAGTGAAGAATGTGGAGTTGTGTGGCTGGAGCGGAGGGTGCTTGGCTCCCGATGTCAGGACTTGTTACAGATGAGGCCGGAAATGCTGATGAGGGCTGTATGGGACAGGTTCTTTTATGCTCTTTTCAAGACATGGACTTTGGAAGAATCCTTAAAAACGTGAAATTGTTTAGTCAGAAAAAGTCTTAAAAATCATTACGGTTTGGCTTAAAGAAAGTTAATTCAGGTGATAATGTGGAAGAGGTGTTTTCTTACATCCAGTCTTTCATATAAAATGTAAAATTTGATTTTAAAGATGTTTTGTTTCAAGCATTATGATAGTATATGTGTATATGCATTAGAGAAGGAAATGGTACCCCACTCCAGTATTCTTGCTGGGATAATCCCATGGACAGATGAGCCTTGTGGGCTACAGTCCATGGGGTCACAAAGAGTCAAATGCAACTGAGCAACTCACACACACACACGCATATGTATACATGTCTATAAAATGTATTTCTCACAGTGTGACATTATAACATTATAGCAGCAATGCTTTTATACATATTTAAACAGATGATATTCTAGGTTTCTATAAGTGAAGTCATTTTTGTGACCACTTTTTCTATAGAAAAATGAATAAGAGTGTCAGAGGACAAAACTTTGTGTGTGAGAACTATACACTAAAAGATCCTAATCTCAGATCTCTGATGTCTTTTAAAAATGTTTATCTTGCTCTCTGTGTATTATGAGAAATTCCAGAATTCATGATCCCTAAGCTGGAAACCTATGATTCCATGTGTTGGCCATCATAGGTAACAAAGCTGTATTATGGATGCCTTTCAAAGGTTGCGTGAATGTTTTGGTATTTAAGGAACAGATCTTTGAGCTTGTCATGGGAGTCACATAGTTTTGGAACCAGTTTTTAACCTTAAACTTTGCTCACATTAAACTCTAGAATGCTGTGGTTTTTTAAGACCAGCTGCTGAATGCATTCAGGCATATTTAAGTTTTCTGAATGGCTATTAAAGACCTTAAGACAATCAGACTCAGGTTCAAGGAAAGGACCTCCTATAGGAATTTAATATTTTTAAACTGTGAGCTGACCATGGACTTGTATTTATTGGTATTCTTGACTCCAGGAGTCCCAGGGATAATTGCTAAGGGTTTTGTTGCTATTTATGTTTTCTCTTTTCCCAGTTCTACAGTTGAGCTACCCTTCAATTTGAAACATTGCATATTTTCACACTTCAGCTTTAAGGCTTACTATTTCAATGTACAATACAAATAGTTACTGAGGGAAAATGACAAAATTTCAAACTTGATCTGAGGCAAATAAGTTGTTTGTTGACCTTCTTTCAATCTTCATAAGTTCCTGAGCCTCGTGATGTTATCAGAATAAAAGTATGGACTGTTGAAATATTCATTTCAATTTACTAAGAATTTTTGTACTTATTATAAAATAGGCTTACATATTTTATGTTCACAACTCTATGTTCATAATTTCTTACAGTCTGTGAATATTATTTATGAGAGCTGTACTAACTTGAGTTTCCTAAAATCATTCTCTAATGTTTTTGGAATCAATGTACAGTTTGACGTAACAGTACAAATAGACTGTGTAACCACTCACTGAAGATAAATGATGTTTTTATGCGGAAAGAATAAGACTGTTTCTTGGTTTTCAGCCACGTGGATAGCAAATCATGAGTTGAAGAGTCTGAATACCTAAGTCTTTTTTTTCCTATTTATTTAATAGAGCTTTTCTGTTTCTTTTTTCAAGAAAATTTTTCATTGGAGGATAATTGCTTTACAAAGTTCTGTTGGTTTCTGCTGTACAACAACACAAATCAGTCATAATTATATATATATATATATATATATATCCCCTCCCTTGTGAGTGTCCCTCCTTTCTCCTGTCCCACCCCTCTAGGTCATCACAGAGTACCAGGCGGGCTCCCGTGTAATACAGCAATTTCCCATTATCTATCTGTGTTACAGTTAATATTGTATATATGTCAATACTTTTTCTCCTTTCTTCCCCTGCTGTGGCCACAAGTCCATTCTCTGCATCTGTGTCTCCATTCCTTCCTTGCAAATTGATTCATTAGTACAGTTTTTCTAGCTTCCATATATATGTATTAATATACAATATTTTTCTATTTCTGACTTATTCTAGACAGTAGGCTCTAGGTTCATCTACCTCACTACAACTGACTCAAATTCATTCCTTTTTATGGCTGAGTAATATTCCATCACATCTTATTTATCCATTTACCTGTTGATGGACAGCAAGTGAATACCTCACAGTCTTTTATTTTATTTGTTTCTCTCTTTATTTATATGTCATTTACTTTGCCATGACTGTAAAATTGTAGGTAGTTCTACAGTAGTTGGGGTTCGTGATCAGTCAGATCATGAACCACCTAGATATTTTCAAAGGTCCTTTTTTTGTTCTGTCAATTACTTTTTGTCTGTGTTTGGCCATTTTGGGGGCCAAGTTTGTCCTCATTTGTCAGTCTGAAAGTGTTAGTTGCTCAGTGGTGTCCTGCTCTTTGCAATCCCACGGACTGTAGCTGAAAGTGTTAGTTGCTCAGTGGTGTCCTGCTCTTTGCAATCCCACGGACTGTAGCCCATGGGAGCCCATGGGACTGAGCCCATGATGGGAGCCCACGGGACTGAGCCCATGTAGGCTCCTCTGTGTTTGAGATTCTCCAGGGAAGAAGAGTAGAGTGGGTTGCCATTTCCTCCTCCAGGGGATCTTCCCGACCCAGGGATTGAACCTGGATCTCCAACCTTGCAGGCAGATTCTTTATTGTCTGAGCCATCAGGGAAGTGCTATTGTCTATGATGTATCGGTTATCTTCACTACATAGTGACTTGCTCCATAGCAATTAAAAAACCTTACGGGCACACAGGGCTTCCCAGATGGCAAGGTGGTAAAGAATCCGCCTGCCAGCGCGGGTGATGCAGCTTCAGTTTCGGGGTTGGGAAGATCCCCTGGAGAAGGAAATGGCAACGCAACAGTCAGTGTTTACTGCTCACGTGTCTGGTGTCCCTGAGGTCCTGCTGATTGGGTGAGTTGCCTGAGTGCCTAGGGTTAGCTGGCTGTAGGATGGGGTGAGGTGACTTTGCTCCACCACACCCATCTCTCCTTCTTTATCAGTCTTGGCAGTAACAGTGGATCTAGAGAACCAGCCCCACCTTGCTGCTGCTGCTGCTAAGTCGCTTCAGTCTGTCCGACTCTATGCCACCCCATAGATGGCAGCCCACCAAGCTCCGCTGTCCTGGGATTCTCCAGGCAAGAACACTGGAGTGGGCTGCCATTTCCTTCTCCAATGCATGAAAGTTACAGATCCGTAAAGCCTCTACTTACATCATGTCTGCTGACCAAAGCCCAAAGTCACGAGGCAGCCCAGAGGCCAGCCCACCCATGGAAGATGGGCACTGCAAGGTTACAAGGCAGAGGGCATGGCTCCAGAGAGAAGTGAAGAACCGAGGCCAAATGTTGCAGTCCGTCATGTAAAATATAGAACTTTTGATTGAGACCAATTGTTTTTTACTGCTTACCCATCACATATATTGTCTGCTTGCTATAGCATTTTTGAAAGACATATTTATTTGGCTGTGTTGGGTCTTTGTTGCAGTCTTTTCTTGGGGTGTGCAGGCTCTCTTGCTCCACAGCAGGGCTCTTAATTTCCCGACCAGAGATTGAATCCACATCCCATTCATTGCAAGGTGAATTCTTAACCACCAGACGGCCAGGAAGTCTCCTTCCTTTAGGATTACATCAGGGATTATTTGGTGGTAAAGAACAGAAACTCATTCGAGTTGCCTTGAAGGTTACTGCAAACAGAACAGGCAAGCTCACAGACGCAGAAAAGTAGAAAACCAAGAACCAACAGTTCTCGTGGGTACTGCGACTGCTAAAGAACTTGAGGCCATTTTGTCTGTGAGAGTCTGAATAGCTTCTCTTCTCTCTGCTTCTGTTTCTTCTCTCTTGCTCATGACCCATCATGGACTCTTCAATGCCAGTTCTTCATGGCCTTTCAGTTCAAGCACCCATCATCTCTCTGTCTGAATCTGTCAGTCTCACATTCCTCTTCTGGCCTCCTGCTCGTGGATCGGTCATTCTTGGGTCTACTATCTCTGTCTCCCAGGGCTGAGTGCTCAGATTTTTATCTCTGTCTTTACTCCTTCACCTAGTGCGTTGGTCTAATCCCATGATTTTAAATACTGTGACAGTGCTGATGACTCATACATTTCTGTCGCCAGCCTAGACTTTCTCCCTTGAACTCCAGACTCAGATAGACTGTATCTTATTCCACATTTCCACTTGGATATATCTTACAGGCATCTCAGACTTAGTCCACTTGATTTCCTTCTTATAAACCTTCACTGCTCAGACTTTATCAGTAAATGGTAATTCCAGTGTCCCATTTGTTTAAGACTTTTTCTTGGAATTTTTTTAAAATGTTTGGTCATGTATTTATTTTTATATGCATATACTACAGTTCTAATATGTATATAGTATCTATATTATAAAAGGAAGCAAAATTGCAAACTTAATATGCTACAGATGAAATCTGTAGTCTTGTTCTTTAGGATGCTTCGTAATTTCATTTATGGCTATCTTAAACACAATAGGTGCTTCAGTTCAGTTCAGTCTCTCAGTCGTGTC
>SJYV01048281.1:811709-1020527 GCA_006410875.1 Neotragus pygmaeus | reverse complement strand
ATTGGTTAGTTTTCTGTGATTGTGGTTTTCAGTCTGTCTGCCCTTTGATGGAGAAGGATAAGAGGCTTATGGAAGCTTCCTGATGGGAGAATCTGACTAAGAAGGAAATTGGGCCTTGTTCTGATGGGCAGGGCCATGCTTAATAACTCGTTAATCCAATTTTGTGTTGATGAGTGGGGGTGTGTTCACTCCATGTTATTTACCTGGGGCCAAACTATAGTGGAGGTAATGAAGATAATGGGGATCTCCTTCAAAATGTCTCATGCATGCACTGCTACATTCAGTGCCCCCAACCCTGTAGAAGGTCACAACCGAACCACATCTCTGGCCAAGTCTCCTGGACATTCACAGCAAGTCTGGTTCAGTCTCTTGTGGGGTCGCTGCTCCTTTGTCCTGAGTCCTGGTGCACTCAAAGCTCTGTTTGTGCCCTCCAAGAGTCTGTCTCCCCAGTCCTGTGTAAGAGATGTCAGAGACATATGCTCAATCCCTGGGTCAGGAAGTTCCTGGTGTTGGGAGCCACGTTAGGCATTACTGACAAAATGGAAGTACAGCCCCAACTCTCTCTCCTCACCCTGCAGGCACAGTCCCGGGATGAAGGAGTTAGGTTTTATGATTCTGACTTGTTCTTTCCTTTCTCTGGTTGAGTAGGCTGGAAAGAATATGAGGTGCTTATTGTTCTTGAGAGAAGCATGAGAAAGCACAAAGCCTTCTGCAGTTGTGCCCAGAATATAATCTATAAAGCAACGATTGACACTTGTTCAAGGATTTTTACAAAGAATGTCCCAGGATGAGCATGTAGGCTGCAGCTTGAGGCCACGGGAAGCATTGCTATCTGAGACCTGTTTGTGAGGGGAATGTTTATGGCAAAAGAAGTTTGCTGAGCTTAGGGTTTGGGAATAATTAAGAATGGCTAGAAGTCGTTTTAGGAGATAGTGATATTAAGATGCTAGGGGCAAACAGATTTAGAAAGATAGGAAATAAACTGAGGAATGTAGCATGAGTTACAATGTAATAACAAGTTAAGTATAGGGCACATAAGATAAAGTAGATAATAGATAGTAAAGCCGATTCTGAGAGAATCAGTGAAACAGGAACTCTATTTATAGGGCAACAATGATTTCTGAAGACAATAAATCTGGGTAGGGAAAACTAAAAATGTCNGTTACAATGTAATAACATGTTAAGTATAGGACACATAAGATAAAGTAGATAATAGATAGTAAAGCCGATTCTGAGAGAATCAGTGAAACAGGAACTCTATTTATAGGGCAACAATGATTTCTGAAGACAATAAATCTGGGTAGGGAAAACTAAAAATGTCCAACCTCTGATCTAATGTTTTGTCAAAATATAGGAAAAAGAACCTGAACCTTGAAATAAACATGTAGTCCCGTACTTTGAGTCAGAGGCTATATCATCCCCCGCCGACACCGCTCATCCCTTCAGGCTGATTCCCTGGCTGCTGGAGCTGGACTCTGGCACGCTGGAGGAAACCACGCCACCTACTCTAGTACTCTTGCCCAGAGAATCCCATTCATATGGGTATCCGTTGGGCTATAGTCCATAGGGTCTCAACAAATCAGACATGACTGAAGAAACTTAGCATGCCTATAAAGTATAATAAAATCAGCCATTATTATATTCATTTTACAACTATAGTAAATTAATAAGATCACATATATATGTACACTCAACAAGGAAGGTTTCAGTTTCAGTTCTTTCTAATTCTGAATATACGTCATCTTACTATGGTTCAGATTCTCCTGTTATTTATTATATGTTCAGTATCTTTTTTATTTCTCAACACTTTAATAACTGAACGCAATTATTTTTAAAGAAGCCATTCAAAAATTGAAAGATCACCATCGAAGGATAAAATACAGTGCATGGGAATGGACTCACCTAAATATAGTCAGTTGATTTTAAACAGAACACAAAGACAATTCACGCAAAGATGACAGTTTTCTCAATAAACAATACTGGAAGTGTTGGACATTCTTATGCAAAATAATCAACCTAGACAAAAATCTTACAACTACAAGACGAATTAATTATATGTTACTTCAAGATTATCTATCTATCTATTCTCTCATTCAAAACCTTGTTACTGGAAGTATACAAATACCTGAGCAACTGGCCTCAAATTAGAACAGATTTCGTGGGTAATCCCAGTTGGAACTTTTGTGTCAATTGCATCACAATGTAATTTCTCCCTCTCCCTGCTTCCATCACTCTTCTACAGGGGTTATTCCCAAGAGTGTTCTTGTAAAAACATCCATCACTCAATCTGCTTCAAATTTTTTTCTCTAGGATTATAACCATCAGTTCAGTTCAGTTCAGTTGCTCAGTCATGTCCGACTCTTTGCAACCCCATGAATTGCAGCACACNTAGAAGCCACACTGGTTTCTTTTTCTGCTCTCCATCTCAATCCTATATTAGTACATAAGTTAAGCACATCCTGGTGCAGAAAGTCTTGAAGCAGAATAGCATTATTACCTGAACCTCTTCCAACAGCCAACGCCAGTGAAACCACACATTCCGTACACATTTTGGAATATTAGCCCTTTCACTTCCGGCTCATAGTTTGTTTATAACAAGCAGAAGGAGAAAAATTATTACTCTCAGATTGCTATCATGCTTGACACTATCGGGCTTTTTAAAGGTTGTAAGTGAATAAATTGAGCCTTTGTGTAGGCGTGTTTCTTTTTTAAGTTGTTTGATATGAGGGTAAAAACTTAATTGCATAAGATTCTATAGAAAACAGATTCTCTCTGAAATCTTTTTAAGTGTGATTTTCTCATCTTTTGAGCGGTAGTATTGAAGAATACAAAAAATCATAGGGAGATTTTCTGTTCGACCTTCTCAATTAATTTCCTTCCATTGTGTGTTGGCCTCCATATTCAAATTAGAAATTTCCATGGCTGATTACAGGGGCATTAGTGTTATTGTTATTCCAGATTCCATTGACACTTAAAATTGCAGAACTTGGCGATATCTTTATAATGAGAAAGGACCTTGGTACTTAACGTTGCCTAGTGGTTCAGCATTCTCTGATGGGCTCAGCTGTGGGGTGACTGACGTTTGAATCCCGCTTCCTTAAGGATGTCTGTGTTCAGTAACCTTCCAGTCAACATGTGTATGTGAGATTTGACCATATCAGTTCAATTCAGTCACTCAGTCGTGTCTGACTCTTTGCAGCCCCCCACCTCTTTGCAGCACGCCAGGCCTCCGTGTCCATCACCAGTTCCCGGAGTTTACCCAAACTCATGTCCATCAAGTTAGTGATGCCATCCAGCCATCTCATCCTCTGTCGTCCCCTTCTCCTCCTGCCCACAATCCCTCCCAGTATCAGAGTCTTTTCCAATGAGTCAACTCTTCACATGAGGTGGCCAAGGTACTGAAGTTTCAGCTTTAGCATCATTCCTTCCAATGAACACCCAGGACTGATCTCCTTCAGAATGAACTGGTTGGATCACCTTGCAGTCCAAGGGACTCTCAAGAGTCTTCTCCAACACCACAGTTCAAAACCATCAGTTCTTTGGCACTCAGCCTTCTTCACAGTCCAACTCTCACATCCATACATGACCACAGGAAAAACCATAGCCTTGACTAGACGGACCTTTGTTGGCAAAGTAATGTCTCTGCTTTTATGGCCCCTCCTAAAGACCGTAATGAAATATGTAGTATTTCCAAGGAACAACAGAAGAATTAGAAAATGACTACATCTCAACAGGTTTTTCTTATTGTAGACTTTTTTGGGAGGAGTGCCGTTTACATTTTTCTTGTGTAAGCAGGGAGTCCTTATTACTGATCTGTGTAGAGACAGATCAAATGAGGTAGATGACAGTGAACTTGACATTGTCATTGAGAGGATAGGACTCAAGGGGTCAAGGTATCTTTTGTTTAGCTTGTAGTATTGAGGCTTCTGTCCTTCTGACTATAACAAAAATTTGACTCTTGTGACACTGTTGGTTTTGACCTATAAAAGTATTTCATTTGGTTCTACCTAATTTTATATTATTCCATGGCTATTAGGACCTGTACATTTTGATGCTAAGAAGCTCCGTTTGTGCAGTGACTAGGAAATGACTGTGCTATGGTTAGTCACTCGGTCGTGTCCAACTCTTTTCAACCCCAAGGACTGTAGCCGACCAGGCTCCTCTGTGTATGGGATTCTCCAGGCAGGAATACTGGAGTGGGTGCCATGCCCTCCTCCAGGGGATCTTCCCAACCAAGGGATCGAACCCAGGTCTCCCGCATGGCAAGCAGATTCTTTTTCCTGTCTGAGCCACCAGGGAAACCCATGAAGTTCCTGGCAGGGTTCAAATTGCCTGGGTTGATTTCTAGCCCAACAGCATCAGCTGTTTAATTTTGAGAAGGTTACTTAACCTCTCCCAGCCTTGGTTTTTTCTAAAAGATGTGTCCCTCTGGGGATGAAATGAGATGATGTTGTGAAGTCCTTACATAGTACATATAACATTGTAAAGCACTTAATAATAGTAGTGCTACTGAGCATTTGTTGAGCTCTATTAATACTCCTTTCACATAATATAATACCTTGTTAATATCAATAAATATTTCTAAATACTTGTTTTATATATTATATAAAATAAATGTTACATATTATATAGCTTTAATGTCTAGAATACTAGGTTAGCATCTATTAGATAAAGTAGATCCTGTAACTTGACCAGAGCAGTCTTCATGGAACACTTTCCTCCTTTTAAGGATGAATGGTTGGGGGTGGTTGGCTGTTGGCTTGAGGGTGCTTAGAGAGAGGAAATACTGGTCAGTCACTGACTGAGTACATCCTTCACTGGTGTTTTCCCTTTAATAGAAAGAAAGTCTATTACTGATCTGAGTTCCTTTCTGTAGGAAAGTTCACTTTAGACAGTGACACTGAGCTTGAATTTTTACTTTAATGATAAGAGAATTGAAAAGTGGCATTCTCAGAAGGTACGGTGGGTTCTTTCCAGTATTACATGAAATGAGGTTTGACATAGACATTAAAGTGGGATTATTTGCCTTCATTGCTTTGTCTTTAAAGTACCCTCCTACCTTCTGCAGATTACAAGAATATTTTGTCTGGATTGGATAATTAGGTATAACTGCATTTGGAATGTTGAATCAAGGTTTGTTTTGTTTCGTTTTGTTTTGTTTGAAGCCATGTGATATGTTGCAAGACCTCCTGATGGAGAATCTTAATGGTAATAAACATTAGTGAGGAGGAAGGGTTAAGGTTCAAGTCAGTTAAATAGAAATAGGTTGGTTGATGGTTCAGAGAAGTGGTTTTCAAATTTACTCATGCAGTTGTTCCTTAGGGCCCATGTCATATTTTCAGAGGGAAGTCAGAACAAGAGAACCCCACAAGTTCCCCACATTTTTCGTTATAAAAACTACCAAGCCTAGTTACCTAATCTGATGTTCGTGGCTGCAAGACTAAGTGCCACAGGGAGGTTATAGAGACTGGAGAGCTCACTGCTCTGGCCTTCTACAGCTCACTGATGTGGTGAGTGAAGGAGGTGGCTTTCACCTTTCTATCCCACTGTTAATAATTCCCCCACAACTGTCTTTATCCCCAGCCCCTTGCAGGGACAGAGTTTCACTGACTGAACTAATGAGAACAGATTCTTCCTGTGGACAAGCCACAGGGGCTGAACTGAGCATGCTCAGCTTCTCCCAGTCCTCTCATCCCTGAGCGGGACTTCTCCTGCCAAGAAGAGAAATCAAGGGGGACGGAGAGAGGCTTACGAGTGTCACCCTTGGGAAGACTCCTCTACAGAGGGAAACATCAGGCAAGAAGAATGAAGGTTCCCACCCTGTCCAGCAAATATTTATTGTTTCTCTAAATACTAAGCAGTATATTAGATGCCAGAGCAGTTCATTAAACTCTGTACCTCTGGACTCTGTAACCCTTAAGATTTAAATGTGTTGATCCTGGAATATAAACCAGTCCACTCTCCCCCACAAAAAATTCAAAGTAATTCCCCCAAGAAATGTGTAGAAGCAACCCAGATCTGTTCTGATAGCCCAGTCATCTGGCAGAGTGTTTTTGTCAAGGCAGCATCAGTGAGGTGGGAGGAGGAATGTCAACTGACAGTCCTTCTTGAGCTCCGGAGAGGTCATGAGATTCCTGTCCAAGGGGCCACCTGTATGGATGAAACACATCTACAGTGACACTCTGTGCTCATGTCCCAGGGTTAGTCCGGTTGGAAGGCTCAAAACTCTGAGGAAAGCCTTCTTTGTTGTTCCCAGACTGGTGTTGTATTATGTTGGTCATTTTTACATAATTTTAGATTGCTTGCCATAGTCTATATAAACTGCTTTTAGGAAAATTTAGCTTGGTTATGGTAGTCTATATTGGGAACCGTCCCTCCTCAGTATTAAATGAGTCTAGGACAACAGGCAACACCCACCCCATTACAAGACTTTTTATGAAGCAAACATCTATTTTTGCTTTGTGCAGACTCCACTGTATGAAGGGCTGAAAATAACCAAATGCTCAGAAACCATTTGTGATGCAAAAATGACTGTAGGGGGAACCATGTTGCTTGCTGCCCTGGTTATGAGTGACTAGTATAGGTCAGAAATTGTGCCCTACAACCAGTTTTGCTAGGTCATTCCGAGGTTTTTTCCTGGTGGTGGAGGGACCTGCAGTTTTCCCTGTGGACCTGAAATGTCATTTTGCCTACATAAACTGTTAGGGAAGCTGAAAATAATTTAGACAGGCAGGCTTTTTTTTTTTTTTTTTTGATTGCCAAAAAGAAATAATTTAGTGTTTGAGTCTTGAAGTTTTTTTAGTTTTTTTTTTTTAAGGACTTAAAGAGAAATGGAAATAAACAGACCACAGGTTAGCGTAATCAAGGGCAGGGTTGTTAATGCTTTTTCTTATCTTCACCACATTTCCTAATGCTGACACTGTTTCTTTTTTTTTTTTTTATTGGACTACAGCTGATTTACAGTGTTGTGTTAGTTTCAGTGGAGTTACAGATGTAGATGATGCCATTTCTTAAGCTCTGCCACGTGCGAGGCTTGCAGACTCCAGTGTGCTCTTACTGGGCTGAGTCGAATCCCCAAGGAGTGTGTTTGCCAGTGTTCTCAAACCAGCGTCAGAAATCAAGCTTTGCACACAGAGGATATACGCTTCTGATTTTTCATCAAGAAGGCAAATTCCCTCTCCCCCTAGCAAATATGCAAGCTTTTAGATCCAGAAAAGTTGGAGCAAGCCAAAGGAACAGCTGGTTATTTTAATGCCTCAGGGCTATTTCTGCCTCATCTATAGCACAGTTCTTTACTCTCCCCACTCCCCACCCACTACCACAGTCTGAGCATCAAGATGACCCACTTCTCTGGGTGCTGTGGAAAATGGCTACTTGCCAACTCCATGTCCCACCTGGCCCAGAGGTGCCTTTAGAGATGGATGAACACCTGGGTGCCTCTCTATAGCATTTTTTTTTTAATTGAAATACAGTTGAGTTACAATGTTGTATTCGTTTCAGGTATATAGCAGAGTAAATTAGTAATACATATACATATATCCACTCTTTTTTTTTTTAGATTCTTTTCCCATATAGGCCATTATAGAGTATTGAGTAGAGTTCCCTGTGCTAGACAGTACATCCTTATTAGTTACTTATTTTATATATAGTCATGTGTATATGTCAGTCCCAATCCGTTTCCTTCCACACTGCCATCCAGTAGCATGGTGATTTGTGTTATCATCTCCAAACCTCAAGGAAAAAAAAGATCCAAGTTGATAAGTGATTGGTCCAGTTGCATTAGAAGGAACTGATCACAGAGGACTCACATTCTGGATTTCAAGGGACTAGATTGGACATGGCATTTTCTCTGAGTCTCTTAACCTTTTCATGACTGTGAAAGTTCCTTACCATCTGTTGGATTTTTATGTGAGATGATGAGCTTTCAGAAACGTAAAGGACTCAAGGAAAGTGAAAGCAATACTAGACATTCTGGAAAAATTTCTGGAATGTGTCCTCCTTCTCCCCGTGATGTGCATGCTTTAGGGCTGCTGCCTCCTCCACTGTTAAGAAGTCCGTCCGTGAACTTCGGGCTGGTCCCCTGAGAAGCTGCAGAAAACATTGGCAAAGTGTAAATCACAACCCTAAGGAGAATTCTTTTTACCTCCAGCCCTTATTTGAGCAAACTCTGTCTCCAGTATTTATTTACAATTCATCTTTAGCATATAAAAGACTCAAGGCATAAGGGGGGAAAGAAAAGATTTTATAAAAATCAAGCCATTTCTCCTGTGCTAAGACAGGAAATTGGATTTGGAACTTCTTTGGAAGCAAAGAAAATGCAGTTAAATAAATGTTTAAACACAAGTAGTCTCATAAATATTTTCAGTGGGGGACAAAAAAGAAAATTCACTGGATAACCTTATCTACAATAATGTCTGATTATGTCAAATTTTGCGATAAAGCTGTTCACATATGACATAGAACAAAAAGTTAGGATTTGAATTACACCAAAGACTTGTTCAGTTTGAGTTACTAGTTTCACAAGAGAACATTCAGCCGCTCAGCAAGTTTGAAACTTCTGAAAGTGGCAGGGGCTGGGATCAGTGCATTTATGGGCCTCTCCTTGGCAAAGGATTCTTCCCTCTGTGGTTTCTTCACATTTTCTCTCTGCATTTGCAATCCGTGCTGTAGGATGGGATCCTCACATTTCTGTCATCCAACTGGCTAGTTTGAGGAAAGATACAGCTTTAGCCTGCACTTCCTTGGCTTTTCGCTTTCACTTGCCTTATTTGGTAAAGCTGTGGGCTTCGTTGTTCCTGGAAAGGGCTGTTTCACCAGTTTCCAGGACCATTTCCCACTTGCATCTAGTTCAGAGCTGGGAAGCAGGGCTTGCCTGCCGCTCTAGGGTGTCCGTTCAGAGCTGGGGCAAATGCAAGGTTGGCGTGTCCTTAAGAATCCTCAGTGTATACAGGGCTGGTGGTGATACATCCCTCACTAGTGAGATGTTTGTACGTAATGTATATAGTGCAGCGTAAACTTCCCTTTGAAAGTGGAACTCTGGAAAGATGCTGGCTTTTTAGCTTTGTCCAGAGCCTGGGATGGGCATGCCCTTCTCATTTTCCCCTGTATCTTGTCATCTAGATGACCTTTCCCCTAATTCTTATTTCCGGTTCTGCTTTTTTCCAGCTCTTTTGGGGCTTTTTCCTATCCCTTTTAAGGAATAGATAATTTTGCTCACCCGAGAGTGCCACATCCCAGGTTTTAATAGAGCTCATGGCTTAATATTATCTTTTCATGTTATTTAAAGGGAAACTTANCCTGGAGTTTCCTCAAACTCATGTCCATTGAGTCGGTGATGCCATCTAACCATTTCTGTCACCCCCTTTTCCTCCTGCCCTCAGTCTTTGCCAGCATCATGGGCTTTTCCAAAGGATCAGCTCATTGCGGTGGCTTCTCTTTTTGCAGAGCGTGGGCTCTAGGGAATGCGGGCTTCAGTAGTTGCGGGATGTGTGCTCTGGAGCAGAGTCAATAGTTGGGGCACATGGGCTTAGTTGCTCTATGGCGTGTGGGATCTTTCTGGACCAGTGATGAAGCCCACATCTCCTGCATTGGCAGGCTTATTATTTACCACTGAGCCACCAGGGAAGCTCCGATCCTGCATTTCCAACAAGAGCCCAGGTGATGCTGAAGCTACTGGTTCTCAGTCTTTGTTTTGAGTAAGCGGTGCGGAGACCAGTGCATCTTGACTCCGCTTCTTTTCCTTTTCAGACTAATTGAGTTGTATCTCACTGTGGCCAAAACGTGTGGCATCCAGCAGCCTACTGGAGGTGATTGCTCCTGGGATAAATCTGAGAAAAAAGGGAGCCGAAGGGAAGGGTACTGAAAGGGAAACTGCCTTAGTTGGGAAAGAACTCGATAAAAGGGCAGGTATTCTTAATTAGTAGCTTAGTATCTGATCTTTGTCACTGAAGGCTGCACATCAAGCTGCCTGGAGTCTTCCTGAAGACAGTTTCTAGCTGCAGAGGTTTTTAACACCTCTCATCTAACTCTGTTAAATAGCCTGCTGGGATCCAAAATAGAAGCTGTGTAGGGAGAAGCTCCCTAAGCATACCTCAGCTGCCAGGCATGCTCTGTATTGACTTTTTTTCCCCTTGATATGAAATCAGCCATATCTCAAAGCCCTCCAAGATATTTGGTTCTGTCTGATACCTAATGTTGACTCCTGTTGAGCATCCCCATCCAGTGATCCCTAGCCCTGACTGCCAGCGGAATCATTTAAGAGCTTTCCATCCTATATGGAATAGATAACTGCAGTTGCTCTATAAACACTAAGATATTGATGCAAAGGCATGTCTCCTTCTATTTATTCCCTTCCTGACCCTAGCTCTTATCGGATGGTACATATTTTTTCTCCGCGTTTTCTCACATATGTGTGTATCTTTCTTAAGTCTATTATTGAGTGTGTATTTTAATATTACAATGGGTTTTTCTTTCTGTTTTGGCCAGCTTGCATAGCATGTCAGATTTTAGTCGGATCTTAGTGCAGGAATTGAACCCGCATCCCCTGCATTGGAACCTTGGAGTCTTCACCACTGAACCATCAGGGAAGTCCCTACAGTGGGTTTTTTAATCTCTGTTCAGAACAATAATGAAGTCCCTTTTCACCTGGCTTTGCACATACCCTGTTCGCCAGCTATTATTCACTTGATGGCTGCTGTTCAAAAGATCCGAGTGAGAAAGTGTAGCTAGATGCCTCATCCAACCTCTTANACAGTGGGTTTTTTAATCTCTGTTCAGAACAATAATGAAGTCCCTTTTCACCTGGCTTTGCACATACCCTGTTCGCCAGCTATTATTCACTTGATGGCTGCTGTTCAAAAGATCCGAGTGAGAAAGTGTAGCTAGATGCCTCATCCAACCTCTTACGGGGGAAAAAAAAAAAATCAACAATCAGTGGGAATTGTTTGCCTGGCTATACCTCCCGGGTCTCCCTATCTCTCCTCCCTCTTTCTTATCATCTTAGTCTGGTCCAGACCTTTGTTTTTGGCCCTCGTCTCTTCTCTCCCTATGTTCATTCTCTCAATGATCTCACCCAGTTTGGCGAGGTTAAATAGTCTGACCACTAACAAAATGTTTCTCCAGCCCCCATGTACCTCCCAAGGGCTGAAAATATACCTCCAACTTTCTTAGTGACTATTCTATTTGATTGGTTCTCAGAAGCATCTTAAACTTTGAATCTGTCTCAAACAGCATGTTCTTCCTGCCCCAACCCTGGTGTTCCCCAGCTCCGTGTATTGGTGACTCTTTTTGTTNGCTGAAAATATACCTCCAACTTTCTTAGTGACTATTCTATTTGATTGGTTCTCAGAAGCATCTTAAACTTTGAATCTGTCTCAAACAGCATGTTCTTCCTGCCCCAACCCTGGTGTTCCCCAGCTCCGTGTATTGGTGACTCTTTTTGTTCAGACCACATCCTCACGCTGCCTGATTCCTCTCTGTCCCTCCCACATCACATCTTAGCAGCTGAGACCTTGCAATGCTGTCACTCTTATTCCACTTGTGCCTGCTTTCCACCACCTAGCCTACAACTTCCATCATCTGTTACTTGCACTGGTGTTTCGCAGACTTTTCCATGGATGTTAGTACAAGAAATACATTTTCTCTTGTAACCTAGGAAACATATTCATATATGTCTGTATGTCTGACTGGAACAAAAAGTTCACACCATAGCACTTTAATTTACTGTTTGCAGTGTACCCTGATAATTCCTTTTCTTTTCTTTTATGAAAAATAAGGTAATTGAGACCCACTGATGTGATTTCATGACAAAGTTTCAGTTACGTTCCACAGTTTGAAAAACACTAGTCTGGATCCTTGTGGTTGGAGGTGATGTGCAGAGCCAGCGACCTTGTAGCTCCTTGTCAGGAGCTCTTCAGTAATAACTATTTCAGCCCCTCTGCAGGCCTGCTGGGTCATACTCTGTGTTGAAGGGGATCCGAGGTGACTCACCAGTCCTTGAAGTTCGAATGCTACAGTATGGACGACTGCTCTCTTTCTTCCGAGACATGCCCCCTGACACCCTCTCCACTGCGCATGGGGCTGGAGTGGTCATTAGAAAACTCTTTGGGGTCAAGTATTGCCCCTGCTTACCGGGCTTCTCAGCTCACTTAAAAGAGAATCCTACAGGATGCTCCATCAAGCCAGGTTCTCAGCCTTGGCTGGCTGCACAATAAGAGATAGCCTGGAGAAATCAAAAAAGGACAACAAAAAACCCCTTAGTGCCCAGGAGGCATCACAGAAGAGCTGGATCAGAACATCTGCATGTGTAACCAGGACTGAGAACTCTATTTGACGGAGTCCAGTTCCTGGCTCCGTGCAGCTCCCCGGCTCACTCAGCTCTAACCGTACTGGCTGCTTTACATTTCTGTGCACACAGTGAGCTAGTTTCTGCCCCACAGCCTTTGTCCTGCCCGGAATTTGTATCTCTCTCCTCTTTCCTCCAGGACTCATACTCCCTTCCCTCATGTGTCCCTCATGCACAGATGTCACTACCCCAGAGAGACCTACCCTGACCTTCCTGCCTGATGACCTTGATCCCTTTAGCTGCTTCATCTCTCTCCATGCTTTATTATTCTTCATAGCAGTTATTATTCCTAATACTATGTTTGCCATTGTTTTCTGACTTGTTTACTCTTGCTCTTTTCCCTCCCTAAAATTTAAGCTATGTGAGGAGAGACACCTTAATCTGCTGTGATCATCACTGTGTCTCTAGTACCTAGAACAGTGTCTGGCCCAAAGGAAATGCTGAATCAACGTTTGTGAATGAATGAGAGAAGAGAAAGTGGATGATGGTGTCATGGTTTTTCTGGCTTTTCATCACTGAATCTGCCCTTGCTATTTTAAGACAGTGAAGCAAAAAGAGTGCCTCTCTTGTGACTTTGGTCCTCTCCATGTGTTCTTTTTTCCCCTAGCATCACCATATCGATCAGTTGACTCTCCATGTATTTTGATTCAGGATGATGTTTCTTTGATTCTTTCTAAGAAGTATAAACAAGAAAAAGAATGAATGGCAGCATAAGCTAATTATTTCCCTCAAGTGACTTGACTATGCTCACATCAGCAGATCTTTGCCTTGAATTGGTTTTGCTTTTGAGGGGAGTGTTTGGAAGAGCTTTTCATTCAACCTGAGCATTTAAATTTTTTTTTTTTTTTTTAAGAAAAGCTTATGATGGAATAACAGAAACCTACAGCGCTTACTCTGGCTTGAGTTTGGTAGTGAGGTATTCATTTAAATGATGGTTCTTTCGACTTGAGTTTTTAAAGTCCTCATTTGGAACAGTGTCAGTTTAATAGATCTGACATAACTCTGTTACATAATCGGACTTTTTAAAGATGCAAATTGAAAAGGCATTGCAGTTAAGGTTTAGAACTTCTTTTATGTTGCATGCTTTGAGGATTGGTCTTCCTGCTTTTCATCTCTTACTCTTGATCCCTCCTTCAGTAGGTTAATTCAGAGCTGGGGCTCTAAAGAGTTTTTCAGCTAAAAACAGAACACAGTGAGGATCATGTCTTTGTGTAATAATGACAAAATTTGAGTTGAGGTCAGGGGACTGTATCATTCTTACGTAAACGTGGCTGGTGCCTCCCTGTCATACCTGGGAATGACGGTCAGGTGTAGGAGTCAGTCTGTGTACTTAGGTTGACTCTCTTGTCTTTGTGTTACATATTTAATCATCATTGGTCTCTCTTATGCATTTTGTATTTTTGTCTCAACACATTGGTAATTCATTGTACCTTAAGTGTTTGCATCAACTTTTGCTCACTACGTATAAAACAGAAAGTCTTCTGTCTACAGTGAGATGTGTTTCTGGCCATTTAAGAGAAGTAGTGACTAGCGACTCTTGCTTTCCCTTTGTGGCCTTTATATGAATCATAATCCTTTAGGGTCAGGACAACCGGAAGTCCCGCTCGTGTAGGAATTTGTTGGCTGATGCAAACCAGCTGGAGCTCAGCTGAAATGATGCTGTACTCTCTGCTTTCACCATGGTTTGTCTCTGCTTCCTGGTGACTTGGCCCCAGGCTCAGGCAGCCTTTTCCTTTGTGGTGTCCGAACTGTGGCGTGCAGCTCTGGATTTGCAGGCTTGTCTCAGCTGGGCCTGGGGAAGGAAGATATCTCCCATTTTCTCCAGCTAGTTAAATCCCACCCACTCAGAGGCCCAGGTTCCTAGCCCTATGACCGAGGTAGACCATCCCCTCTTTGACCAGAGTCCCATCTTCAGATCAGAGAGACTGAGTGAGTGCCATCCAAGCACTGGACTCTGGTGTGTCTGGGGGCTGGTTCCCCCTGGAAATGAATCACATAGTTGGAAGACTTCAGGAATGGGCTTAGCTGTGCCTGCTGTGAGCCACTGACTTCTCTGGTGTCATCATTGGAAAGTGACCCATGGTCTGATAGTGTAGGACACGCTGTGTGTGCTGGGGTGAGAGCTTGCTCAAAGCCAGGAGACCTCGACTCTTGTGACCCTTGCTCTGGCACTTGGTACCCATCTGACAGTATATGTCATTGGTGCTTTAGCTATAGCCTCTGCAGGTGGATTTTATTTCCATGTTTGTGAACTGAGACATATCATTTCCCTTCCTGGAGTTTAAGTGTTGCTCTTATTTATAAATGGGAGGCTGAAATAAGGTCACTCTTCACTCTCAAGCTTTACATCATTTAGGCTCCTCCCTGCATTTTCAGAGGAGGAATGTGAGAGTCCGGGTGAGTGACCTGAGCCAGTGGCAGAGTCTGGTTTACATTTCATACTGGATCTTGATCTAAGAGCTAAGATTAGAAAGAAGTGAACACAGCAGTGAGGCGAATGATGACTTTTTTTTTTTTTTGCCTAATAGCCTTGAATTGGATTCAGCATCATAAATCGAAAAATTCTGTTTAAAGTTCTGATGCTACTTCCTTGGGGGAATATAAAAGTGAGTACGATGGCCATGCTTCCTTCCTTCAGGTGAAGAGAATACTGTAGGAGAGAGAGGGCAACTCTTCTATCATAGTTCTATTATAAAGTGTGAGAAAATAAATACACCTTTGTGTTTATATGAACAGGCTTGTGCAATATTTCAGAAGTATGGGGAGGGATAAATTGGGAGCTTGGGATTGATATATACACACTACTGTATATAAAATAGATAACTAATAAGGACCTGCTGTATAGCACAGGGAACTCTACTTAATACTCAATGTGACGTATATGGGAATAGAATCTTAAAAAAGAGTGGATATATGTATAACTTGATTCACTTTGCTGTACAGCAGAAACTAACACAGCATTGTAAATCAGCTCTAAATGAATTTAAAAATTACACCAGGGGAGCCCAGAGCAACAGCACATGTGAGATGTGTTATTAAAGATACACAGGATGAGGTGGGAGGTGAAACTGGAAATGTGGCTTGAGGCCCCATCACTGTGGGTGCTAGTAGTGTCAGGCATTCAGAATTTGCTCTTGGTCTCTGAAAATTGCTGGCAGAGAGAGCTATGGTCAGCAAGTGTTTCAGAAGGCCATTCTGCAGCGTGCGGTGGAGACTGGAGCTATAGCGGCCAGCAGGAGAGTCCCTGTGCAGGAGATGGGACTGAAAACCAAGGCAGAAAAAGCCCTGAAGGCGGGGTGTCCGAAGGCGGAATATACATGCNCTATGGTCAGCAAGTGTTTCAGAAGGCCATTCTGCAGGGTGCGGTGGAGACTGGAGCTATAGCGGCCAGCAGGAGAGTCCCTGTGCAGGAGATGGGACTGAAAACCAAGGCAGAAAAAGCCCTGAAGGCGGGGTGTCCGAAGGCGGAATATACATGCACTGGGACCTCCCTCCTGGCTTTGGGAGATGTGAGGGGGAGAGAGAGATGTTGAAATCATTTAAGTATTCTTTCCTGATTGACCAGGAGAAGGTGGTGGTGCCGTGAATGAAGGCAGATGGTGTGGAGAAGAAACAGATTTCGGGTGGTGAGAGGGGCAGGGAGTGGGCTCTCAGGCTGGTTTATGTCACCGTGGCCATGAGGCTGATGTCAGCTGCCCATATCCTTGAAGGAGCCGGATGAGTGGGAGCAAAGGTGGAGAAAAATACCAGACACATGCATTCTGCTCTGAAGTTCAGGAGAGCTGTTTCAGCTGGAGATGGAAGTGTGGATGTCTTCAGCCAAGACTCTGCACCGCTCAGGATTAGGGCTGGCTGTTACAGAGCAGAAATACAAGTCACAGATGGATGCTGTGGTGGCAGCTGTCCGTGCTTGGCCTGCGTCCCCTGGGGTCCCCACGTGCTCCTCCGCGGTTTTGTGGGCATTTGCCTCCTACCGCTCAAGCCCCCAGTTTATCATGGGAGGACTGCCTTAAGGCTGCAGGAGCCACTTTGCTGTTAGACATGGAGAACTCTGAGTATCTGAGAGTCTCTACGGTTCCCCACCCTCACTAGGGACTGACTGACACAGAATGATCTAGCAACCCAGCCTCAGGACAGGAAAACAGGAGTTATTGTTCATACCCCAGGTTTCCTCACAGGATCTGGGTGAAGTCATCCTCTAGAACTGGGCTTAAGAGTCCACTCAGATGCTTTCCTCTCTTTGCCGTCTTGCATCCCCCACTTCATTATGGGTTTATTTTGGAAGCATTCCCTTAATAAATCATTTGTATATGAATTCTTGTCCCAGTATCTTCTTCTCAGGGACCCAGTCCAAGGTAGGGGCTCGTCTTTTTTTAACTTTTTATTTTGTATTGGGGTATAGCCGATTAGCAATGTTGTAATAGTTTTAGGTGAACAGCAAAGGGACTCAGCAGTACATATACATGTATCCTGCTGCTGCTGCTGCTAAGTCACTTCAGTCGTGTCCGACTCTATGCAACCCCATAGATGGCAGCCCACCAGGCTCCCCCGTCCCTGGGATTCTCTAGGCAAGAACACTGCAGTGGGTTGCCATTTCCTTCTCCAATGCATGAAAGGGAAAAGTGAAAGTGAAGTTGCTCAGTTGTGTCCGACTCTTAGCGATCCCATGGATTGTAGCCCACCAGGCTCCTCCGTCCATGGGATTTTCCAGGCAAGAGTACCGGACTGGGGTGCCATTGCCTTCTCCAATACATGTATCCATTCTCCCCCAAACTCAGTAGGGGTTCATCTTTATTTCAGGTAAATGAAGTCCAGATAAAGATGTTCCAGGTCCGATGTGGTAGTCATGTGGTTAATGAAAACCAGGCCACTTGTGTCTTTTTACTCTCCCATCCCTAGTGTGTGCCTGTCCTCAGATTGTCACTTTATCATAAGATAGCTACTCTTGCTCCAGCCATCACATTGACATTCCAGGAAATGGGAGATAGGAAAGGGCAAAAGGATGCACCTACCTGCTAACTGAGCCTTGTTTAAAGCCCTCAGCCAAACACCCCTCCCCAAGACCATCTCACTTGGGATGCTGGAAAATGTCTGGGTGTGGCTTTGTCTGTTTGTTTGAATCTGGATCTATTGCCATCCCAATGATAAAGCATTCTGTTAGTGAGAAGAAGGGAGAGTGGTTACTTAGTAAGCAGCAAACAGTTTCTGCTGCAGAAATTAAATTAAAAACTGAGCTTATAGACGGTATTTCCTAGATGAGGAGGCCTAATGTACAGAGAGGTTAAGTATTTGGGCTCTTTGGATTTAGACCTGGTTGTTAGACTCCTGCCCTGCTCTCATGGTTACATGATGTAGAACTTGAGTCTGTTGCTAAGCCTCAGTTTCCTCTTCTGAAAAAATGAGGATGGTGATGATAATACAGTCTCGCTTAAAAGAGGGTTGTGAGATTTTCTTAAAGTAGATAGTATATAAGAAATGTTTCACATAGTACCTGGTATGTATTAGTTATTTGGGGCCAGCATATGTGGGAAGCAGGGGCCTCAACTTAAAAATGTTTTTAAGAGGGAAGATGGGGGTGGTAGTGAAGAGACCTAAAGAGCAGCAATGAGACAGAGAGAGGGGGGTTGGAAATGGCAAGGGAGTAAACACTTCCAGGGGAGGATGCGGGAAGGTGTCAGATTATGCCTAGACTGGGGAGGATGAGATCTGAAAAGTCAGTTGACTTTAGCCTCTAGGTCACTGATGATCTTTGGGAAAATTTTAGAAATGTGGCTGGGGCAAAATGTTCTTTTGAAATAGAAGGGCAGGTATGACCCTCATATCATCAATGGTCAGTGTGTGTTTTTCCTTGGATTTTGCTTAAGCACACCCTGGCCTGCCATCCCCCCACTCCAGTGATTACGTTGAAACCAGAAATTAAATCCAGATCCCCTGCTTTATGAGAGCCTTGCTTGCATGCCAGTTTAATCACTTAAATTGGCACTGGTATCTGTATCTTGCTTGTAGGTAAGTCTTGACAGTAAAACTCATTTATAAGCCAAGAGATGAGAACAGTGTTCTTTAGGGTTTCTTGTGAAGAGTCTACCTTTGTGGTTGAAAACCAGGTTCATCAACAAATAGATAAAATCTTTGTGTGAGTTTTCATTCCTACTTTTAATAATGTTTATAACTGCCCCATATGTCATCATCTTTGATTACAAATCTCAGACTTAGTATCAAGTGAAATGATACTCTCTTATTCCTGTTAAGTGGTGTTTGTACTCTGCTGATCTCGTTTTTATAGGTGGCAGAGATGGAACATGGGGTTTGTTTATGTTCAGGGGAGTTTAGTCACTGGTCACAGATGGGTTTTCAATTCTCCAAAGCAGCCCATCACCCTAATGAAGGTGTGTGAAGTGTCACCTTTCCGGTTTTTGAGTTCTGTGGGTTAAATGACTGCCTCTTTGCTAGAATCCTTTTAATTTTGAAAAATGGAGATCTCTCTCCTCCTCACAGTTTTAGCTTCTTATGATCAGAACTCCTCATTAGCTGCTGGGCCTTTCCACAGTTACCTTTCATTTGTGTACCTTGTCAGGGTTTAAACCCAGCAACTACTCCATGCTTATTACACAGGACAAGACAGAAGTCACTCTGTGGGGAAATGGGAATGTGGTTGAAACTCACATTAAAGCAACCTGACCTCACAGTGTTTCTCTGGGTCAGTGAAAAGCATGTAACTTTTAGAGGTTGGTATTCTCGGTGTGCTGATGTGTCATCAGGGCTTTGCACTTAATTTATTATATTTAGTAAGCCTGAGTGATGCCTGTAGAGCAATCTGTGAGTAAATGAGCTCAGAGACCATGAGGGCAGATGAGTAAGTAGGAGTATGTCCTGTCTGAAGGGGTCTTCTCACTCACCTCCAGCCACTTGTTGCCCGCGTCGCCAATTCTTGTTTTTGTTTGTCTTTTAATAAAAAGCTGGACATGAGGATTTTTATGTGAAATTGCCTCCTTTTAAAAATAGGAGTGTTTGAAACACTGAGCTAGCCAGAGAGAACATGGTCCGTTAGCCGGATTTGGCCTGAAGTCCACCAGCTGGCAATTTTGGCTTAGGATAATGCTCTTAAGTGAAACTACTATTGGTTCAGCAGATGCGTTCTTAGGTCAGAGCAGTGAGCAGGGTTTTCTGGGGTGGGGAGTGGGGGGTGTGTAGGTGATGAGATGTCACTTGACCCCTGTGCAAGTAGATCAGTGAGGCAGTAATCCAGGGTTGTACCTGAGAAGCATTGTGAGAGAGAGTGGGCAGGTGTGTCACAGGATTTCCAGGTTGGCGAGATGACTTCTGGCTCGCATCACCAAGGAAAGCGGGCATTTGAGTTCTGTCGGGATGGACCAGGGAGCTGTTCTAGGTACTGAGGAGCACAAAGAAAGTGGCGGACCTGAGACCAAGCTGTATTCAGGTCCATAACCAGGTTTGGCTAGAGGTCAAGTCATGATTAATTTTTACCTGGGGGTTCTGATGTGTTGTGATATGGAATCCTCCTTAACTGTGCTCATGCAGGCTGCTCCTCCTTGCTCAGCAGCTCATTCCTTGCTGTGTGGTTAGACTCCAAAGTACACAGAGTCACAGTGGTCATCTCCCTTGTGTTAATCCCTGTGTTTGGTTTTGCAAACATCCACAGAGACCCATGCATTGGGAGGCTAATGGTGTTAGTTGACTTTCAGATTGAAAGCACAGTCTCCATAAACCATCTTGGAGCTCGCCGGTCATGTGTTTCTGTTACTGATTCCCACTGAATCTTCTTTTACTTTTATTGATATTAAAAATGTCTTGTATTTATTTTTAAACTTTGTAGTTTATATTGGAGTATAACTGACTAGCAATGTTGTAATAGTGTCAAGTGAACAAGGAAGCAACTAAGCCATATATACATACATACATACATGTATCCATTCTCACCCAGACTCCCCTCCCATCCAGCATGCCATATAACATTGAGCAGAGTTCCCTGTGCCATACAGTTACCCATTTTAGATATAGCACCCTGTACGTGTCTATCCTAAACTCTCTAAGCCTTCCCCTCATCCTTCCCGCCTGCAAACGTAAGTTCGTTGTCTAAGTCTGTGAATCTGTTTTGTAAGTTCATTTGTATCATTTCTTTTTAGATTCCGCATATAAGGGATGTCATATGATATTTCACCTTCTCTGACTTACTTCACTCAACATGACACTCTCTGTCCATCCATGTTGCTGCAAATGGCATTATTTCATTCTTTCTAATGGCTGAGGAATATTGCATTGTATATATGTACCACATCTTCTTTATCCATCCCTCTCTTGATGTACATTTAGGTTGCCTCCATGTCTTAGCTAGTGAACATTGGGAATCTTTTTATTCGGCAAATAGCAAGACCTTTCAGCACCTGCCCTAGGTCTACATGACTGTGCATAGCCCTGGATAGCAAGGAGTGCTAAAGCTTAAATTCTCCTCCCGGTTCAGAGGTGTCCCTTTCTTCTCACCCCTGGTTGCAGGGAAGCAAACTCTTTCGATTACTGCCTGTCGTGGCACTTATTCTGCAAACTTCCTGTGGATGTTGCTGCTGCTGCTGCTAAGTGGCTTCAGTCGTGTCCGACTCTATGTGACCCCATAGAAGGCAGCCCACCAGGCTCCACCGTCCCTGGGATTCTCCAGGCAAGAACTCTGGAGTGGGCTGCCATTTCCTTCTCCAATACATGAAAGTGAAAAGTGAAAGTGAAGTCATGTCCAACTCTTCGTGATCCCATGGACTGCAGCCCACCAGGCTCCTCTGTCCATGAGATTTCCCAGGCAAAAGTACTGGAGTAGAGTGCCATCGCTTAAATCCTCCTAAAAAGGTTGTGTGATTCTTGAGGGCAGCAGGGAGGTTTTTTCCCTACTTGGTTCTGTGGGTCAGTTTCAGGAAAACTCAGCTGGACCAGAGGATTAAAAAAAATGAAGGTGGAAAAGTTTTAGGAAACACAGTTGTGGTCTCCCTTTGAAGATGTTCACAAAACATGGGAGTAGAGTGAAGGCTCTGGCATGTCTTAATAAAGAAATAGCTTTAACTTTGTCTAAATCAAGTTTTCCAGAAGAATGTTAGAGTCCAGCTCTCGGTTTGGAGTGTCTCGGTTCAGGAGTGATCTCACGTAAGGTCCTAAACTTCCCTGAACCTCACTTTGCTTGGGAAACATTGTCAAGTAGCTGAGTGTCCTGCCCCTCCTGGCTGTATCTCTTCACTGTGTCCTACAGAGTGGCTTCCAAACCTAAAGGTAGTATTCAGGCATCATCTAATCAGTGCACAGGATCATTAGTAATGAGTTTCTCCCCCCAGCCATCATGCTTTGGTGTTATGTAATGCTGATGCATTCAGCTCATATCCCTATATTGCTGGTATCTTACTTAGTGAATTAGGGTTTGTTCCCCAACACACACAGCTTTATACCTGAATCCGTGTTGAGGTGTGATGAGGTTTGTTTTGTCTCTTCCTCTGGCCTATTGAAGCCTGTTTATTTTCAGCAGTGTTCTTAAGATCACTCCAAGCCTCATGTCATCTACACCTTCAGTACAAAGGAAAAATCTATTTTTGGAGAAGTCTGTTGAAGTGAAGCGTGCTCTCGTTTGGAGAATAATATTGATAATATGTACGGGGAATTTTCTAGGTGTAAACATTTCATCTTGGCTGCACCACTCAGATGTGGATCCTTGATGATTAGCCCCATTTTACAGGTGGGGATATGGGCTCTTAGGTTAAGTCACCTGAAGTCCCACAGCAAGGAGGATTTAGAGCTGGTACTGAACCCAAAGTCTGTCTTCACAGCCTCTCTGTCCACATTTGCAAAGCAGCAACCTGTGGGCTGACTTCTGCTCTCACTAGTTTTTGTTTAACCTGCATGATGTTTTAAAAATTGAGTTTGGGGTTCGTAAATGCACACTATTTATGAGTGGCTAAGCAACAAGATCCTACTGTTAGGACAGGGACTATATTCAATATCCTATGATAAACCATAATGGAAAAGAATATGAAAAATAATGTGTGTGTGTGTGTGTATATACACCTGAATTACTTTGTTGTACAGTAGAAATTAACACCACATTGTAAATCAGCTATACTTCAATAAAATAAATTTTAGGAAAGGGAAAAAATGAATTAGTTGGCTCACCATGAAAGAAAATTGCATGCTTTATATAAGAACACAAAATTCTGGCTTTGGGGGAAAATTCAGAAGATCCAGCCAGTTTTAATGAGTATTCTCAGATGGCAAATTGGTCAGAAACTGACAGTTTTTTTTTGTGAGGGGGAAAGCGCTCCACAGTTCACTGACATACCTTCTTTTCCTGTGGTCTTCGCCTTCTTAAAATTCTTGAGTGGTTGCTGCATGCTGTTTGGGTTGTGATGCCATACTTCTGGGGCCAAGAAAAGTAATGAAGATTTTCAATTGCAAGTTGAAAATGAAACGGAAATGAAAGTTATTGAATGAAAATAATTGACTGAAGCCCTCACCCACCCAGACAGTGGTGGCAGTACAAAAGAGTATTTTACAATACAACTTTTTTTTTTTTTTTCACAATTGCAAGCCCTCAGAGCCGTGGCGTTACTTCCCTGGTACTAGCATGAGTCAGATATCCTCTGCCCTGAATTGATCTTGGGCTTGACAGTGTCAGATTGGCATGTCAGCATGCACTGTTGTGAGCTAGTGGATATAGTTTTTGTGTTACTGTAGTTTTATATAGCTTTCAGTTCAGTTCAGTCATTCAGTTGTGTCCGACTCTTTGCGACCCCACGAATTGCAGCATGCCATGCCTCTCTGTCCATCACCAACTCCCGGAGTTCACTCAGATTCAAGTTCATCGAGTCAGTGATGCCATCCAGCCATCTCATCCTCCGTCGTCCCCTTCTCCTCCTGGTCCCAATCCCTCCCAGCATCAGAGTCTTTTCCGATGAGTCAACTCTTCGCATGAGGTGGCCAAAGTACTGGAGTTTCGGCTTTAGCATTATTCCATCCAAAGAAATCCCAGGGCTGATCTCCTTCAGAATGGACTGGTTGGATCTCCTTATTGAGGTATAATTGCCAGAAATTAAACTCCACATTTAAAAAGTGTATAATTTGATAAGTTTGGACACATGTGTATACCCATGAAACTATCACTAAATTAAGATATTAACCACCCCTAAAAGTTTCATCCTGCCCCTTTTTAATCCCTGTTCCCTCCTTCTTTACCCCACCCTAACTCCTACCTGAGGGAACTCTGCTTCATCACTGTAGATTAGTGTGTATTTCCAAGAATTTTATGTTTAAATGACATCATACACCATGTACTCTTGTCCAACTTCTTTTCATGAACCATACCTATCTTAAGATTCATTCATGTTGTGGTTCTATCAAAAGTCTGGTCTTTTTTTTTTTTTTTTCCACTGCTGAGCACAGTCCCATTGCATACCTCAGTTTATCCATTTAAAGCAGATTTTTGGACATCATGACCCCAGTTTCTGGCTACTCATCATGCTCCCTCATAGATTTGGATTGGCATCCAGGATCTCTGAGGTCTTATGTAATCCTGTGATTCTAAGGAGAAGCCAGCCTTGGTCCTATGGGTGGCTTTGCTGGGGAAATGTGCATGTGGGCTCTTTGAAAGTCGACAGGCTGGAGTTCAGCAACAACGGCTTCTCTACCGACCTTCCTATTTTGTGTGTTTTTTTTTAGAAGGGTTGAAATAGCTTCAATTTTTGGCTTCTAAATTGAGAACACTTTCCTGGCATTTGTCAACTGTATGTTGCCTGTGTAAAATGATAGTCTGTGGCTGTTAGAAAATTGTAGTGTGGCGATTATGGTGTGAAAGTTAGTATTCTGGACATATAAAGTTAATGGTGGTAGACACGTTCCTTGGGAAAAGGTCAAAATAATATCAAAATAGCTAGCTTCTATGTCTGTCACCCTAAGACTGTTTTGCTCTCCAAAGATGAGTTCAACAGAACGTCAGTAGCCATCACAACAAAGGAGTCGAGAAATAAAAATGAGAGTCCCNTCTTAAGATTCATTCATGTTGTGGTTCTATCAAAAGTCTGGTCTTTTTTTTTTTTTTTTCTACTGCTGAGCACAGTCCCATTGCATACCTCAGTTTATCCATTTAAAGCAGATTTTTGGACATCATGACCCCAGTTTCTGGCTACTCATCATGCTCCCTCATAGATTTGGATTGGCATCCAGGATCTCTGAGGTCTTATGTAATCCTGTGATTCTAAGGAGAAGCCAGCCTTGGTCCTATGGGTGGCTTTGCTGGGGAAATGTGCATGTGGGCTCTTTGAAAGTCGACAGGCTGGAGCTCAGCAACAATGGCTTCTCTACCGACCTTCCTATTTTGTGTGTTTTTTTTTAGAAGGGTTGAAATAGCTTCAATTTTTGGCTTCTAAATTGAGAACACTTTCCTGGCATTTGTCAACTGTATGTTGCCTGTGTAAAATGATAGTCTGTGGCTGTTAGAAAATTGTAGTGTGGCGATTATGGTGTGAAAGTTAGTATTCTGGACATATAAAGTTAATGGTGGTAGACACGTTCCTTGGGAAAAGGTCAAAATAATATCAAAATAGCTAGCTTCTATGTCTGTCACCCTAAGACTGTTTTGCTCTCCAAAGATGAGTTCAACAGAACGTCAGTAGCCATCACAACAAAGGAGTCGAGAAATAAAAATGAGAGTCCCACTTAACTTCTTGGTTGGGTCGTACAACTCATGAAACCACATCATAATTTTGTGGCCTTTGGAGAAATTCATTCAGTGTTACAAGTTGCGTTTATTCCTGGAAGAGAACTTCATCAAAGCTAACTTTGCCAAGTATGTTGTCATATCCATTGTTTAAAAAGTTATTGACAGTAAAGAAAAGTAGCCTGGGAATATAATCTCACACTGCCTTATATGTCAGCAAGACCCATTCTGAAGACTTTCCTTCTTCTCCCTGTATTTGAAACGTTGGGTTTTCAGACCCAGTATTTTGGCTCACATTCTTACACACTAAAGTGCAGTATAGCTGGTGTGTATATGTGTGTGTGTGTGTGTGTGTGTGTGTGTGTATACTCAATCATGTCCAACTCTTTGTGACCCAATGGACTCCTCTGTCCATGGAATTTTCCAGGCTGCAGTGGGTTGCTATTTCCTACTCTAGGGGATCTTCCTGACCTAGGGATTGAACCTACGTCTCTTGAAGCCTATATGTGTGTGTGTGTGTTTAACTTTCAGAGAAATGATGCTAATTTTAGATTTTCAAATATCTTTAATTGTATTTGTAGACTTTCTTGGTGTTTCTAGAACTTTTTTAAAAATAAATATATTTTTCTTCCCTTTTATTGGTGGTAGTTGAGTGTGGGAAGTGTTAGGTGGACATTGATTGCCTGTTAGAAGTAAAGGGGAAGGAAACCCATGATTGGTGAGTCAGTTGATTTTCAGCATAGTTACCAAGACAAAAGGGGTAAATGATCTTTTCAGCAAGTAGTAATGAAACAACTGGATTCCCAGATACACAGGAAGGAAGCTAGACCCTTACCTCACACCATACACAAAAGTTAATACAAAATGAATCAAAGATCTAAATATAAGAGCTAAAACTGTGAACCTCCTAGAAGAAAACATAGGTGTAAATCTTCACAAACTTGGGTTAGGCAGAAGTTACTCGATGCAATCAATACCAAAAGTATAAGCAGCAAAATGAAGAATAGGTAAACTGGATGTCATCAAACTTAAAACTTTCAAAGGAAATTATGAAGAAAGTGAAGAGACATCTCACAGAAAGAGAGAGAATGTTTGCAAATCATTTTTCTGTTAAGCACTAGTATCTGGGAACTCTTAAAATTCCACAATCAAAAAAAACCTCTTAGAACTACATAGCAACAAATCCAGTTTGAAAATGGGCAAAGGATTTGAACAGAAATTTCTCAAAAGAAAATATACAAATGGCATGGAAATATACAAATATACAAATGAGCATTATACAAATACACAAAATATACAAATAAGCATGGAAAGATGCTCATATCATCAGTCAATAGAGAAGCGCAAATGGAAACCACTTGCATGACTAAAGTAATAAAGGTATTGGGGAGGATGAGGAAAAACTGGGACCCTCATACAGCTGAATCTGTAAAATCACACAACCATTTTGTGAAAGAGTTTGGCAGTTCCTCAAAAGGTTGAATATAGTTACCATAATAGCCAGCAGTTCCACTCCTAAGTACATGCTCAAGAGAAGTAAAAAAAATATGTGCATAAAAACTTATACCGGAATGTTTCTAGCAACTTTATTCATAATAGCTAAAAAGTAGCAATGCTCAAATGACCATCAACTGAATGGATAAACAAAATGGGATATATTCACACAGTGGGCTATTATTCAACCATAAAAAGATTGACTTTACCAGCAAAGGTCCATCTAGTCAAAGCTATGGTTTTTCCAGTAGTCATGTACAGATGTGAGAGTTGGACTATAAANCTTTCTATACTTAGCACAGTATTAAAATCCAGCAGAACTTTAATTTTGTCCCGTTGTGCCGTCCAAATAGCAAAGGGCAATACAGAGCCGCTGAAGTGCAGAATTTCAGAAGGTTTCTTTAACATCCCATTTGAATTGCTTAATTTAATTTTCACTTAGAATCAGTTGCTAAGCAACTGGGGAGGCAGGACAAAATCAGCAAGGCTAATTTGGTTCTGTTACTAGTGTGTTAGCATTGCTTATATTTACATAGATGGTTAGTTGTAAAAATGCTTAACCCAGTACAATGCTCGATTTTATCCAAGAAAAATAGTTACTGTGGAAGTTACAGCAAGACTTTAATTGGATTGACAGTGTTTCAGTTCACAGTCTCATCTTAGGTGAATAGAAATTATCTGAAATTTTGAGCCTGTTGGTGGTCCATTGGTTTGTTAAGTGGGGTGCTTGACTTGGCTGTACTATGAACAATTGTAAAAGGATGCTATCCATTGCATGCCAATCCCTTGGTATTATAGATCCAGTTGATCCTCAAATCGACTTAAGTCAAATTATTGAGGGGGTGGTAATGCATATCTTTTAGCTATCATCATATGAATTGTTTTAGAGGGAAAAAAACAGACAATTTTCTCAGTATCTTCTTACTGATGAAAATTGAAATTATTAACCTCATTGACTCTAAAGTAAATCATATATCAAATATGAATACTGATGACTTAAATGTTTTGAATTTTTTGTATGATGTCATACGCTTATCAAGGAGGTCACGGTGGCCCAGTACACATGCCACCCTCAATCCTGTGTCAAAGATAAGACGTTTAATGCTGGCCAATGGTCTCATGGTTGTGTGTGATTGTTCTCAGGGCCAGTGGAGAGTTTACATGGTTCAAACTGGTAGAAAAACTGTGTCTTTCAGTGATGTTGTGAAGTTGCCACTGATGGAGTAAGTAACAACGACCTGTGACTTTCACTGGAGATGGAGAGAGCAGTCCTATCTTTTAAACCAGTTTCCTGCCCTGCCCCTTGTTCTGTATAGACCTGGATAGCGTCTTTCATGTGCACTAACAATTAGTTTCAACAGATGAATTATAGTCTTAATAAAGATGGCTTTTATATGTACCTTATAACTGCTGTGACTGCATAGAAATATGTAATGAAGAAGGAGATTTGTAGAAATAGGAAAGTACCTTCTATTTCTACAGTTACATGATTTCAGTTTTTTTCTGAATGATATCAAGTATTTGTACTGGACTTAGTAAAAGTTCATGGATTCCAACTAGAAGAAAGGGTGGTTTGAATTAGAGGAAAGTCTTATTGTCTACGGGCTTTCCAGGTGGCGCAGTGGTAAAGAATCCACTTACCAATGAAGGAGACACAAGAGACATGGGTTCCCTCCTCAGTCCAGGAAGATCTTCTGGAAAAGGAACCCACTCCAGTGTTCTTGTCTGGGAAACTCCACATGAACAGAAGAGCCTGGTGGGGTCACAAAGAGTTGGACCTGACTGAGCACAGACACTTATCGTCTATGTACTTGAGAGCAAATGAGTATTTCCCGCTCTGAGATCATTGTTTGGCTAAGACAGTAACTAGGTATTTACTTTTCCTGTCAGAAAATGTTTCTGTGGACAGATAAGAATAAGTGTATAGTTAGGAGACTGAATTTCTTTAAAGGCTTGGTCTGATCTACTTTCTGAGTAGTTTTTCCAGATCTGGGTGTTAATTCCAAATTTATTATTAATGTACTCTATAAATACCATTTGAAAATCCTTTATATCAAGTGGTAGAATTTTTAGGGAATGAGTATAAATTTTAAGATTAGTTTTTTAGAAGTCATTTCTAAACGTTTTTGATGGCGTATCTCTGTGAAAGATGTTACATGAAAATATCCCTAAACTTTGTGTATGCATGTGTGTTTAAAAGTTATATACATGTGTTACTGTAATAATGTATACTTTAGAAAAACAAGCAGGAAAATAGACAAAAAAGATTATGATTAAACAAAGTAATGCAGTGTCCTCTTAATCATGATTAGCACACTATCAGATATATGAATGCTTAAGGCACGTGAATGCTTTGAGTAAAGTTTATCATTAGAGGCAACATGTTAAGTATTTTAAAACAGTTTTTAATATCTGGGTGTCTTTTTTCAGACCTTCTTAGATCATCTTTTTTTTCCCCCCTTTTTCTGGTTTGTGGGGTCTGCATTACTACTGTCTTTGATGTTTTCATTTCATTGCAGGCATCTTTTGAAGCCACTAGTCCATTTTGTGAGTTAATTCTACTGTATGTGCTAAGTTGCTTCAGTTGTGTCTGACTCTTTGCGACCCCATGGACTGTACCCTACCAGGCTCCTCTGTCCATAGGATTGTCCAGGCAAAAAACTGGAGTGGGTTGCCATTTCCTTCTCCAGGAATCTTCCCGACCCAGGAATTGAACCCGCGACTCATGTCTCCTGCACTGGCAGTTGGGTTCTTTACCACTAGCTCCATCTTCTACTACACAAAACAGTGTAAAAAGTCACAAGCCCAGGCAGCCCTAAACGGAAGCATATCACCATGCATTGAGAGAGAGGGACAAGGTACAGAATGTCTGAGGGCAAGTTCGTCTATTTTCTTTCTACTCCCCAGAGAATTAAAACAACACTCAAGAAACCATTGCCCAGGGAAGTGCCTCCTAATAAACCTCTGTTTTTCTAAAAATTTTGTTGAATTGAGGAGAGTTGGATTTATATCCAGAAATGCTTGTACATATTGTTATTGCATATGATGCAAAGAGCTGACTTATTGGGAAAGACCCCGATTCTGGGAAAGATTGAGGGCACGAGAAGAAGGGGGTGACAGAGGATGAGATGGTTGGACGGCATCACCAACTTAATGGACATGAGTTTGAGCAACTCTGGGAGATAGTGAGGGCAGGGAAGCCTGGCATGCTGCAGTTTATGGGGTCGCAAAGAGTCGGACATGACTTAGTGACTAAACAACAACAGCTGTTGTTGGCTTCTAGTGAGAATATTGCCCTTAAATTTGTTCATTATAAGGGAAATGTGATAACTCTAGGGCAGCATCAAGAGTTCTGGATTTGGACTCTGAGTCCCAGCTATGCTACTAACTGGCTGTGTGACAACAAACAGTTGACTTTCTAAAAGTTTCATTTTCCTCATCTCTATTCTCACACGATGGTGATGAGAATTAACCATCAGAGGAGAGGTTTGTAAAAGGGCTTTGCAACTTGTCCCTTATATTTAGATATCATTTATAATGCTTTTATGAAATAGACAAAATTTTTTCTATAGGTTGAGTGTATACACATACATTCTCAGTGACAATTTTTTGCTTATTTGTTTTACTTCTAGATTGCCTCTTTAAACTATGTCCCATGAATCGCTACTCTGCCCAGAAGCAGTTCTGGAAAGCTGCTAAGCCAGGAGCCAACAGCACGACAGATGCAGTGCTGCTCAACAAGCTGCATGTACGTACCGCGGGGGGACTCCATGGCGAGGTCTCATGAGCCGCCACATGGGTGTGTCTGGGTGGAATGGGTTGAGAAGATGAGTTTTGCAGCCCTTCAGCTCTGGATAGTGACTTTCATACGTTCTTTGATAAAGGGATAAAAGAGATCCTCTATGATCCTAAAGGAAAGGTGGGTCTTGGGCAGCCTGAGATGTCTTGAGGGTTACTTTCCTCAATCATTTCTTTTTTTTTTTCCTCAGCCATTTCCTTTTCAGAATGGCTTTGAGTAGAGTACTGGTTATGAGCACAAGCTCAGCAAGCGAACTGCCTAGACTGGAATGCTAGTCCACCCCTCACCAATTGGTCATCTTGACTGAATTACTTGGGTCTTTTGTGCCTCTGTTACCTCATCTGTAAAATGGGAATGATAATAATATCCACATCAGGAGTTTGTTGTGAGGATTACATGAAATGAACCATGAAAGGTTCTTGTTGATAGTGCCTGCCATATGAAAAGTGCTCAGTAGATTTTAGGTGCTATCGTATTTATCTTGTCTGTTGGTTGGCATATCAAAGAGATGCTCATTCCACAGCCACTGTGCTGTGTGACCATAAGCAAATTTTTGAGCCTCTCTGAACCTTTGTGTCCATCTGTCAAATGATGACATAATTCTTCTAGTGTCTGGATGACCTAATTCTGTGAGGCTTATTTATCTCTGTGGAACTTCTTTGCAATGTGGAGAAGAAAGATATCCAGTGTGGTATTATTTAAATTTCAGTCCATTCCACACCCCGCATTCTGCTTTATTTTTCTACTTGTCACTTCCCATGATCTTTCCAATTTATTTATTAGCTGTCTATACTGATTAGAATGTAAACTACACAAGGACAGAAATATGTGTCAGCTTTACTGTATCCCTCTCTCTTGCCTACAACATGGGGGGCACTCAAATATTTACTAACTGGATTTTTAAATATCTTTCTCGGGCGATGATCATCAAGGACATACAGTATCTGTGAGCACATGGGGCTCATGCCTGCCCGGTTTTTGACCAGTAAGTGGCAAAGTCACAGCCAGCTGCACAGGGTAAGGTGGGACTCACGGAGGGGACTCCTTTACTCAGCACATGCTGCGTTAGATGGAGCTGAGGGCTCCGGGCATGATGAGAAGACCAGGTCCCTGATCTCCCTGAGCTGAGCCTCTAGTGTAAGGATGCACACGCACACATTGCCTTTAAAATGAAATGCATGCCTTGTGTCTGCTGCACCCTCTGGGCATCCGAGAACTGTCCTCACTATGCTCTGGCCAGACTCACTCTACTTCCTTTCCTTTCATTTGTTTTGGAGCACCACAGACTCTTAACAGTCTCAAGATATTAGCGCTTACAGCTTATTCTACTGAGAACATCCTTCTCCTGACTTTGCCTCAGTTAAGATCTCTGCCTCCTTCGTCTCTCAGTGCAAGTTATCTCAGCAAAGTCTCTCTCCAGCTCCTTATCTAACCCTCGTCTTGCTTCCCTGCATCATGCACCCTGTTTATATCTTTCTCAGCACTNGCCTCAGTTAAGATCTCTGCCTCCTTCGTCTCTCAGTGCAAGTTATCTCAGCAAAGTCTCTCTCCAGCTCCTTATCTAACCCTCGTCTTGCTTCCCTGCATCATGCACCCTGTTTATATCTTTCTCAGCACTCATCACAATCTGCAGTTATATTAAATAGTCCCCTTAATTATCATCTGTCACTCAGTAGAATGACAGTCCCACAAGGTGAGGACCAATGTCTGTCTGGTTTACTACTCTATCCCCAGTGCCTTGTAATAGCGTTTGGCACATAGTAAGTGCTCAAGAAATATTTCATGAACGGATGAAATAAAACTCTGTGCTCAGTGATGGTGGTAAAGCTCTGGCAGTGACTTACCTTCTGGGAGCTTAATAGCTGACTAAGAAATAGAGGTAGTGACACAGCTGTGGCAAATACTATTATAGGGCAAACCACCAAAGCTTTGTGAGCACCTAGNACGGATGAAATAAAACTCTGTGCTCAGTGATGGTGGTAAAGCTCTGGCAGTGACTTACCTTCTGGGAGCTTAATAGCTGACTAAGAAATAGAGGTAGTGACACAGCTGTGGCAAATACTATTATAGGGCAAACCACCAAAGCTTTGTGAGCACCTAGAAAGAGCTTCACTGGTGGCTCAGTGATAAACAGTCCACCTGCAATGCAGAAGATGCACGTTCGATCCCTGGTTTGGGAAGATCCCCTGGAGAAGGGCATGGCAACCCACTCCGGTAGTCTTGCCTGGTGACAGAGGAGTCTGGAAGCTCCATAGTCCATAGGGTTGCAAAGAGTCAGAAATGACTGAAGCGATTGAGCATGTGAAAGGAGCTCCCAAATCCTCTCCTGTGAATAAGGGTGAGTGACGTGGTAATCAGGGAGGACTTCCTGGAGGAAGTAGAGGTGACAAGCCTCACAATGAGGCTTTTTTGGCAGTGAGAGAGTAGGAGAAGGAAAAAAAGCAGAAAGAAAGAGATCACTTTGGAGGCTTCCAGGACTGCATCATTATTTTAACAGTTTTAGGGCAGATATTCTCAGCCTCAGCAGACCCATTTCTCCCTCTGAATAGCAAATATTATTAATATGTAACTGTATGAACAGGAAATAAAAGTTATAAATATTATAGCCTCTCAAGATAACCAAAGTTTGAAAATGAATTGTAAAGGTAAAATAGAAGGAAAGGTATTTTATTAAGTTACTGCTTAGGCACAATCATTCTAGAGGACATAAGAAAATAAATGCTTGTACCTGTTTGTATAAACCCCATGAATAAGGCAGCCAAAGACCGTGGCTGATGTAGGTCTCTAGTTCCAGTGGCCCAAAAAGCATGTTTTCTATAAGGTGATTTTTCAAAAATGGTCAGCATTTCTTCATAATGTTACAAAGAATGCATAGCACACTCTTCTCTTTATTAAAGAACACTCCCATTTGGGGGAAATTGTTAATAATAACATTAATTAAACCATGCAAAACTGTGCTTTGTGTGAATGTGTAAAGTGGAGTTAGGGACTTGGTAGCCGGGACTGCCTTCCAGTGCTGGGGGAGGGCATGTCTGATCCCTGGTCAGAGAACTAAGACCCCCACATGCCATATTGGGCAGCCAGCAACTTTAAAAAATAAGTAAATAAAAGACATTGCAAAAACCACAGAGTTGAAAACTCCAATTTTAAAGGTGACTGAGAACTTTGAATTGCTTACTAAAAAAACAACAAATGTTCTCTTTCATGCTGTTCTTGCTTTAAATAGATTTTAAAAGGGAACCAGTGCTGTCCCCTGATTTAGGATTTACTAACGTGACTTTTGGGTCTTAGTTACTCTGTGCAGTTTCTACTTTCCTTGCTTAGTTGGACCTTTTTTTTCCCCCTCGTGTCTGAAAGTCATTCACATGTTCTAGTGTCATCATTAAAATGCTGTATTTTGGGAAGCTGCTTGCCTTTGGGGGTGGATGGCCGGTCTCCAGGGGGTTTTCATTTTTATTTTTGTCAACTACTGTGGAGCACCCCAATCAAAGGTCAGATTATTTTGAATTAATGCCATTTAAGGAATTAGTTGTCTAGACCACTTTGACTTCCTTTTGCCTAGGCTATGCAACATGCCACCAGCTCTCTGAAGGACAATGACATCTAGTGGCTGGTCGCTGTGTGTGTCTGTTCTTTCGTAGAGAACTGGATGCTAACCCCCCGGTCATGATTTCCCAAGACTCTTGGCAGAATGAGGTTCCCCTACCCTTAGCAAATCATGTCATTTGTTCTTCGGGCCTTGACTGCATTTCCTGACAGCATTTCTGTCTGTTACCTTGAAATAGCACCTGCATTGTTTTGGTTCTGAGAAATGACCTGTTACCTGAAGCTGGGAACAACCAGAGGAGTGATGAGTCTTCACTGTCTTTTGAAGCCTGGGTCCTGCATTGCTTATTTTCAGAAGCCTTAATTCAATATCATGTTACGTAATTCAGAGTTTTTTGGCCTTAAATAACCTTTCCCCACTGCTCCAGTGACCTCTCTGTGGTAATGTGATCATGGTTTCTCTATTTCTGAAATAAAATAACAGGTGACTGTGATGGGATTGGCCTTGATGTTGCTTAGGGAAACACAGTAATGTCCATGGTGAATAACGGTGGTAGAGAGCATAGCATAGAGTGCCATTTCTTCCTTAGAAATTCGGAACTGTCCTCAAGTCATTGTGCAAGGGAAAGAGCAACAGGTACTTGATTTATTGGAATTCCTAAATATTGAAAAGGTAGCACATTTAAGGTGGCTTTGTCTTTTATTTTTAAATTAATTTTTCCTGGAGTGTAGTTGCTTTACGATGTTGTGACAGTTGCTACTGTACAGCAAGGTGCATCAGCTATAGGTTTTCATGTATCCCCTCTTTTCTGGATTTCCTTCCCATTCAGGTCCCCACAGAGCACTGAGTGGAGATCCCCGTGCTGTGCAGAGGTTCTCATTAGTTATCTGTTTTATACTCAGTAGCGTATGTGTGTCAGGCCCACTCTCCCGATTCATCCCACTCTGCCTCCCCACCCTTAGTGTCCGTACGTTTGTTCTCTACGTCTGTGTCTCTATTTCTGTTTTGCTCATAAAGCTTTTTAAAAACTCAGGCTTCTTGCCATGGAGATAGGATGAAGATGTTTCTGAAAAAATGATGTGAGTATTGTAAGAAGTGAATTTCAAAAACACATGAGTAAGAAAAGAGGAAAAAAATGGTATGCTCTCTAAATCTTACACTTCAAAGATAATCTTGGTTTTTGTATTTGGTGTGTGTCCCAGTCTCCAACCCCCTATTATTCCTGTATCTCTGTATGTTAAAGTATTAATGGGGGCATGCCGTCTCACTTCTCTTCCTTTCACCTGCTTATTTCCCCACTTACTATGTCATGAATAAACAAGTAGTTCTGTATTTTTCTTGGCTACTTGATAACTCCATGATATAGCAGTACTGTAATTTTAGATAGGCAATCCCTATGGAGTTCAGAAATACTTAGGATCCTGGCAATTTTTTTCCATTCGGGGTGGGGGGAGGCGGAGTGGTTATGGCCTCTTGTGCATGCCTGTTTACTTCTTAGAAGAAATTCCTGGAAAAAGGATGGCTAAGTCAAAGTTATACCCATTGACCAACTTTTTGGTGGATATTGCCAGATTATCCTTCAGAAGGGTAGTACAAATCCACCGTCTTAAAGTGTGGACTCATCTTTAGAATACAGTTGAGAGATTTAATATGTTTTTTCCAAGGTTAAAGCAACCTTGATCAGTGGGCCTGTGTATAGGTTGTACCTTATTGCCTTTTTATCAACCTTTTGCTTTACGTGTTAAACTAAAAATCATGATGGATTTTTTTTTTTTTCCTGAAAGCCAAATTATATGTCAGTTATATCAGTAAAACTGAAGGAAGGGAACTAATTTATTTCGTGGAGGGAGTTACCTAAAGACTGACTTTTAAACTCAACACATATACAGTATTTATGCACTTAGTAAAAGATGACATGAATGGGAGTTTTCTCCTTAAAGAGCCCTTGTAGCAAAACTGAATTCTTAGAATGGTTCATAAACTTAATTCATGAAATGTTTACTTAGTACTTATGTGTGGGCTTAGTCATCATTAAATCTTTTAATGAAGTTTCAGATATGATATTTGATATTCTTAGATATTTATTTTCCAGTTGTATATTTTCACTTCTGATTTTACCTTTTGCATGTTTTTAGGGAAATACCATTTAATCTTTAGAGCTACTGGTGTTTAATTAGTCTTAAATAAGAAATCTGGGCCTTCTTGGTGACTAATCTGACATTTTCTTTTAGATATGCCAGTGACCAATGGATGACCACTTTTATCCTTAATCTGAGCATAGGCAGGAACTTAATATTTTAGATTAATATTTCTTAGATTGAAGCCACTAGAAATCCTTGAGAGTCAGAGGGATATCCACGAGAATTTTCCCTCTTAATCAGGAGCCCTTATATTATTTAAGTCCAAGAAGCACTACTTTAAGATTTTCTAAAGGTGAATCCTTTCAGTGTGACATGTTGAACAGAAAGAAAAAAAGCCTGTTTGTTGGGAAAATGTTGTTATATTTTCCTTAATTCATTGATTTTTCCACCCTTTGATTTTTTTTTTTTTTCTTTCTCCAATTTCCTTTTCTTATTGGCTGAGAACTGCTTGGCAGAAAGAATAAATGGCTTTCTCCAAAGTATAAACCTGCCTTCTAAGTAGATTCAGTCCACTGGTGTTTTTTTCTTTGGAAAGTACCTGTGGTTACTGGAGAGCTCTCTGGAGAGGGTACAGCTTGGGCATGAAAGCAGGGAGAAGGGAGGTGGGAGGAAGTGAAGGGAAGGTGTTTGTGAAGAGGAGAGAGTGGGGGAGAATCTAGCCCAGGGCGGTTGCATGCCAAGGATGGCTATGGTGTCTGCACTGCTATTGTTTCTGGATGTGTCTTGAAACCGGTAAATATTATCTTTTTGTACCTGAGAACAGCAGACTGGTAACTAATTCCAAAAGAGCAAGAGGGAAGCCTCTGAATAGACCATTGTTTTAAAGGGTTGAGATACATAGGGTAAACTTGCAGTCATCTGTACTGTTCGAACATAGGCAGACCCTTACCTTCCTTTAACGTGCTTTGTTTCCGGTTTAGGATTGCTGCCTGCAGTTTATTTTTCTCAAAAGATATGCCTTCCTAAAAATACTTATCTTCCTGGTAGAGGCAGAGTGGATGCTGAGCTTAATGGAAATGGGAAGATTCTTCATCCAGCCAACTTAGTCCACTTTTTGAAATTCTCATCATTAGGACATTTCCTAGTTACAGAGAGTTATGCATAACAATCACGGTTAAAATGTGTTGAATGCCTGTTTGGTGTCTAGTATGCATTTTCTCTAATCTCCATGATGGGACGGGGGAGCTTATTTTTGTCCTCGTTTTGTGGACGAGAATGCTGAGTGAGGCTCAATGAGATTAAATAACTTGGCCAAGAAGGTAAAGTTGGTTTGTGGTAGAACCAAGATCAGGTCTAAAGTGTCCTGTGGAAATGGGGACCTGGGAAGGAAGCCCATTACCCTGTGGCATCTGCTAGCATCTTGTCTCAAGGCCAGGGGAGACTCAAGGAGGAGAACATTGGAAACGATTCTGAAGGATACTACTATTATGCATTTATCATCCATCAGATTAGAGGAAATCCCTGTTATTTTACTTTGGTTTTTTTTACTAAGGTCTGAGTTTGGGAGTCTGGGGTTGGAACAGCAGTTTAATTGCCTGGGATGAAACTAATTCTCCTTGAGCATGGTTATCATATGTTAACAGTCCTTACTGAGTTCTACAGGGAAATGAAGAAAAAGGACTGTGTGGGTTGGAGGCCTTAGCCAACTGTTTTGGAAACCCTCTGTTCACCTGTATCATGTTCACTAGGCTGCCAAAGTTGGGCTAGTAACATCTCCAGCATCATTTGTGACTGTATCAATCTTGAGTTTACCCAAATGTGGGCGTGAGATTGTCACTTACTTAGTAGCTGTGTAATTTTTTTAAATGACAGTATTAAGCAAAATTTCAAATATACATAGTAGTAGAGAAAACAATATAAACTCCTTTTGTAGCCATCATTCAACTAACTATGCCTTGTCGACCAAACTTTTTCATCTCTCCGAGTCTGTTTCTTCTTTATTAAATTAGAATAATCATCTTCTCCTCAGGGAACTACCATGAGAATTACATAAATTATAATTGGTATATAACAATAAAAATTAACACTCCATGAATCCTTCAATGATGAGATACAGTGTTAAGTGATTCCTATGGGTGAAAGTACTGTTTTTATTATCTTACAGAAGAGGTAACTGAGGCTCACAGATGTTAAATAACACATCCAGGTCACAAAACCAGTATTTAAATCCTGTTTATTTTACTCCAGAGCTATAAAAGGGCTATGCAATTTCCCTTCCAATCTTACCCTGTTTTCTTTAAAAATATATAAGCTTTTGACTTAGTCTTACGCTAAGCAGATATCTGTGAAGTCCTTAAAAGAAAGAACACATTTTTGAAAAGTCAAAAAGGCCAACGAGCAAAGGCATAGTGGGTTGGATTGTTAAACCCCTTACTCCTTGCGCGTGGCCTCTGGGTGTACTTAGGTATCAATCTTTACTTATTTCTGTGGTTCCTGCATGAACTGGCTATGTTGGTTCTGCATCACAGCAGAGAAGTGAAACGCATTGTTGCCTCTTTGTGACCACTCTTCCTCCTCCGTAAACAGCATGCTGCAGACTTGGAAAAGAAGCAGAATGAAACTGAAAACAGGAAATTGCTGGGTACCGTGATCCAGTATGGCAACGTAATCCAGGTAGGTCAAAGCCACACTGCTGTCACGGAGCTGAAACATTACAAAGAGTGAAATGAAAAGCAAGCACAGTAAACCCTATTTGGACGCATAAAACTCCATGGAGACAGCCAGCTTATTGGAAAAATTCTGGCCTTTCTTCTGATTAGGCTAGACTCTTTCAATGTGAGAGTCCACGTCTCTCCTTGGAAGCTGTTCATTTAGACCGTCCACATTTTTTAGATGGGAAGCTCCTAACTAGAGAGGAGCCTGACTGTTGAGGTCTTGCCTAACTTGCATTCCTTGAAAGTTCCTCATATTTGGTAAAAACTGATTGAAGGGCTGGTCACCAGAAGTAATAAGAGCAATTCTGTATCTTCAGGTAGAATATTTGATGATGAGTCTCAGGTCTTACCTGATGGGTTATGAGGTTTACCTGTTTATTTCTGGTACCTTTAAGTTTGAAAGGACTAAACACAATTTAAGAAATAGCTACCACAGGTTTTTCTGGAAAGAAAAAATCCACCTGGGTCTGTCCTTGCAGAAAACAGTCTATGAGGAAGTCCAGTGCCAAATACGGCTTTTAAAAAACCGTTAAAAAAAATTGAAGTATAGTNTTCCTTGCCCTCTCCACTCACATCTGGGGGCCCCGGGTGTCAGGAGGCTGCCTCCCATGAAGTTGCCGACTCCATCATTTGAGATGACCCTCGACCTGGAAGGGGGCAGGGAACTGGGACTCCTCACTCTCTGTTCACACAAGTGACCTGCATGAAAACACCCCACACACATCACCCCACACAGGTCGTTAATGTCAGAAAAAAGTCTGATAACACGCATACACCCCTGATAAGGAGATCTGGCTTCAAATACCCCCTGACCCACCAACATCCCCACATTCCACTCTTGGCCTGAATTCGTTTTGCAACAGAGATGGTGGGTGGCCAGCAGAGGCCTGTTTTCCCTTGAGCACCCTGCTCTCCAGGTCCACACCTCCTCTCCTTCCCCGAGCAGCCATCTGCTCTCCAGAGAGGAGGTGGGGCTCAGGACCCTCAAGGCAGGTCCCCGGGAACCCAGCCTCGTGCTCTGGGATGGTCACAGACTCTGTTGTCAGCCCTCGAGTGTCACGCTGCTGCAGGAAGGCCTTTGTACGCTTCTGCAAACATCTGTGCCCAAAAACTCCTGGCGGGGAGGAGTCTCCATGTGGTACCCTGCCCCCGGGGAGAGAGGAGACCTCCACAGAGGCCCTGGGGGAAGGGTGAACGAGCCTCAACAGAGGGCCCTTGGGTGAGAGAGAAGCCTCCATGCAAGGCCAGCTGGGGAGAGAGGAGCCCCCACAGGGCCCCCGGGGAGAGAGGAGAGGAGGCTCCATGCGGGGCAGGGGGGCCGTCTGCTGAAAGAGCTCTGGAGGGGACGAAGTCGCTTCAAGGGACAGCGTGCCCCAAGGCCCAGCCCTACTTCCCTCCAGCTGAGCCAGGGCAGGCTTCACCACTTCCAGTGTCGTCTGGCCCCAGGGATGACAAGTGTTTGCCACAGACATGCTTCGCCTGGGTAGAGGGGCCCTGTCCTCGGCACCACCCCCTCTCTGCATGGACCTGACACCCCTCGGGGTGAGGCAGACAGAACTCAGCTGTCAGATCCGGGAACAACCACCAAACACAAGACACGCTGCTCATCTCTCTGATTCCAGCTGGGAGCTGAACACCGGCAGTCTGGGGTGTCCGGCGGTCTTTCTGGGAGGGGTTAGAAGGGGACCCTGCCCCCTGGATGGGACCCAGGGGAGGGGGTGATGCTCCTGCTCAGCTCAGTAGCCCCCTTCAGCCCCACCTCTGCAAGTCTACAAGCTGCCGGGAGGCTGCTGTTCCCGGCAAGCCCAGGGCCCAAGCATCAGCACACCCACCCACCTGCAGGTGTCAGCTCGTCCTCTCAGAGACAAAGGTGGGGTGTATGTCTCCAGCAACCTGACGGGAACTCTCTCTGGGCTGTTCTCAGCCAAGGCTGGAAAGAGGGTAACCATCCTTCCAAGGGANTTTACAGCAAGAGGATTCATCCTTTTATTTGTTCACTTCTTTCTGTGATATTTTAAAGATAACTTTAGTGATGTTTCATTAAGTCATGACTTTCTGGAAAACCTACACCAAGTAACTGTTAGGTTTTGAAATCACTGCTGATGTTTTCGCAGCAGATTATTATGTTACAGTTTCACACGGTCACAGATATCATTATGGCTCCCAAGTTAGACAAATGCTAGCAAACATTTTGTGCAAGTAATGTGTTCATCAACTTTCTTAAGTTTAGTGCTTAAATTTTCATTAAACATGCGATTTCTTTCCCCTAGAATTCACCGCTGCTAAAGAGTTATTCAAATATTTTTTAAAGTTACCAGATAATAACATAACTAAAAAGTTACAGGTTTAGAGCATATGATAAGTAATAAAACCACTGTAATATGAATTATTCTCTACATACTCTATGGAAGGACCCTCAGTCTCCATTTCCCATACACTTTACATTCACCCAAACCATGAACTTCCAGATGTTCAACCTGGATTTAGAAAAGGCAGAGGAACCAGAGATCAAATTGCCAACNAAGAATAAATGGCTTTCTCCAAAGTATAAACCTGCCTTCTAAGTAGATTCAGTCCACTGGTGTTTTTTTCTTTGGAAAGTACCTGTGGTTACTGGAGAGCTCTCTGGAGAGGGTACAGCTTGGGCATGAAAGCAGGGAGAAGGGAGGTGGGAGGAAGTGAAGGGAAGGTGTTTGTGAAGAGGAGAGAGTGGGGGAGAATCTAGCCCAGGGCGGTTGCATGCCAAGGATGGCTATGGTGTCTGCACTGCTATTGTTTCTGGATGTGTCTTGAAACCGGTAAATATTATCTTTTTGTACCTGAGAACAGCAGACTGGTAACTAATTCCAAAAGAGCAAGAGGGAAGCCTCTGAATAGACCATTGTTTTAAAGGGTTGAGATACATAGGGTAAACTTGCAGTCATCTGTACTGTTCGAACATAGGCAGACCCTTACCTTCCTTTAACGTGCTTTGTTTCCGGTTTAGGATTGCTGCCTGCAGTTTATTTTTCTCAAAAGATATGCCTTCCTAAAAATACTTATCTTCCTGGTAGAGGCAGAGTGGATGCTGAGCTTAATGGAAATGGGAAGATTCTTCATCCAGCCAACTTAGTCCACTTTTTGAAATTCTCATCATTAGGACATTTCCTAGTTACAGAGAGTTATGCATAACAATCACGGTTAAAATGTGTTGAATGCCTGTTTGGTGTCTAGTATGCATTTTCTGTAATCTCCATGATGGGGCGGGGGAACTTATTTTTGTCCTCATTTTGTGGACGAGAATGCTGAGTGAGGCTCAATGAGATTAAATAACTTGGCCAAGAAGGTAAAGTTGGTTTGTGGTAGAACCAAGATCAGGTCTAAAGTGTCCTGTGGAAATGGGGACCTGGGAAGGAAGCCCATTACCCTGTGGCATCTGCTAGCATCTTGTCTCAAGGCCAGGGGAGACTCAAGGAGGAGAACATTGGAAACGATTCTGAAGGATACTACTATTATGCATTTATCATCCATCAGATTAGAGGAAATCCCTGTTATTTTACTTTGGTTTTTTTTACTAAGGTCTGAGTTTGGGAGTCTGGGGTTGGAACAGCAGTTTAATTGCCTGGGATGAAACTAATTCTCCTTGAGCATGGTTATCATATGTTAACAGTCCTTACTGAGTTCTACAGGGAAATGAAGAAAAAGGACTGTGTGGGTTGGAGGCCTTAGCCAACTGTTTTGGAAACCCTCTGTTCACCTGTATCATGTTCACTAGGCTGCCAAAGTTGGGCTAGTAACATCTCCAGCATCATTTGTGACTGTATCAATCTTGAGTTTACCCAAATGTGGGCGTGAGATTGTCACTTACTTAGTAGCTGTGTAATTTTTTTAAATGACAGTATTAAGCAAAATTTCAAATATACATAGTAGTAGAGAAAACAATATAAACTCCTTTTGTAGCCATCATTCAACTAACTGTGCCTTGTCGACCAAACTTTTTCATCTCTCCGAGTCTGTTTCTTCTTTATTAAATTAGAATAATCATCTTCTCCTCAGGGAACTACCATGAGAATTACATAAATTATAATTGGTATATAACAATAAAAATTAACACTCCATGAATCCTTCAATGATGAGATACAGTGTTAAGTGATTCCTATGGGTGAAAGTACTGTTTTTATTATTTTACAGAAGAGGTAACTGAGGCTCACAGATGTTAAATAACACATCCAGGTCACAAAACCAGTATTTAAATCCTGTTTATTTTACTCCAGAGCTATAAAAGGGCTATGCAATTTCCCTTCCAATCTTACCCTGTTTTCTTTAAAAATATATAAGCTTTTGACTTAGTCTTACGCTAAGCAGATATCTGTGAAGTCCTTAAAAGAAAGAACACATTTTTGANTTTATTTTACTCCAGAGCTATAAAAGGGCTATGCAATTTCCCTTCCAATCTTACCCTGTTTTCTTTAAAAATATATAAGCTTTTGACTTAGTCTTACGCTAAGCAGATATCTGTGAAGTCCTTAAAAGAAAGAACACATTTTTGAAAAGTCAAAAAGGCCAACGAGCAAAGGCATAGTGGGTTGGATTGTTAAACCCCTTGCTCCTTGCACGTGGCCTCTGGGTGTACTTAGGTATCAATCTTTACTTATTTCTGTGGTTCCTGCATGAACTGGCTATGTTGGTTCTGCATCACAGCAGAGAAGTGAAACGCATTGTTGCCTCTTTGTGACCACTCTTCCTCCTCCGTAAACAGCATGCTGCAGACTTGGAAAAGAAGCAGAATGAGACTGAAAACAGGAAATTGCTGGGTACCGTGATCCAGTATGGCAACGTAATCCAGGTAGGTCAAAGCCACACTGCTGTCACGGAGCTGAAACATTACAAAGAGTGAAATGAAAAGCAAGCACAGTAAACCCTATTTGGACGCATAAAACTCCATGGAGACAGCCAGCTTATTGGAAAAATTCTGGCCTTTCTTCTGATTAGGCTAGACTCTTTCAATGTGAGAGTCCACGTCTCTCCTTGGAAGCTGTTCATTTAGACCGTCCACATTTTTTAGATGGGAAGCTCCTAACTAGAGAGGAGCCTGACTGTTGAGGTCTTGCCTAACTTGCATTCCTTGAAAGTTCCTCATATTTGGTAAAAACTGATTGAAGGGCTGGTCACCAGAAGTAATAAGAGCAATTCTGTATCTTCAGGTAGAATATTTGATGATGAGTCTCAGGTCTTACCTGATGGGTTATGAGGTTTACCTGTTTATTTCTGGTACCTTTAAGTTTGAAAGGACTAAACACAATTTAAGAAATAGCTACCACAGGTTTTTCTGGAAAGAAAAAATCCACCTGGGTCTGTCCTTGCAGAAAACAGTCTATGAGGAAGTCCAGTGCCAAATACGGCTTTTAAAAAACCGTTAAAAAAAATTGAAGTATAGTTAGTTTAGTTTCAGGTATATAGCAAAGTGGTTCAGTTATACACATACATGTGTGTATATATATATATCTATTCTTTTATCAGACTCTTTCCCATTAAAGGTAATTACAAGATATCGAATATAGTTTCTTGTACGGTACAGGAGGTCTTTGTTGTTTATCTACTTTATATATTGTATTGTATCTGTGTTAATCCCAAACTCCTACTTTGCCTCTCTTTACTAATGCTAATATTAAATTTACAACTGACAGAAGAGTTCCTTCCCAATTTTTCTCCTCTGAGATTTAGAGCAAGAATTCTTGACATGCCTCAGTTGTCTCACTAGCAAAATGGTAATAATAATGGTGTCTGCTGCCTATGATGATTGACAGGGACCTGTCACAGAGTATCCTCTGAACACATATTACCTAATATTTCTTATTTTCCCCTAGATCTTGACATCCACAAATAGGTAATATCAGGTTACACACCACCCAAATCCAACACCTCAACAGGTGCATGGAGGATCAGGGCTACTCATCAGAGTAAGAACGAAGGCTTAGGAATGCATTAACTTCCCCTTGTGTATCATGGCTAGGGGGTGTCAGAGGCTCATGGATCAGACAAGTTATCCCTCTACTTCCAGTAACCCTGGCAGTTTGTAAACCTCCTGGGAGTGTTCTAGAAACTATCTGTGACCCTGGAAAGAGGGATATTGGCAGTTGGCAGTGGCGTCTCATGCTAGTCTATCATGTCTCCAGAGATTGGACAAGCTTCCATATTCCCTTCCATCTTCTCTTACAGCCTGTTGAGTTGGGAAGCTTTGGTCAACTCTTCCTGGTCTAGACTTACTATGGGACATTTCCCATCTAGATCTTCAGTGTTTCCATCTCTTTCATGTACCCATGTGCCAAGTATTAAGAATAGAGTGCTTAGAAATTCAAGGTAGAAATCCATAGCAGTCATGTTTTTCTCAAATGAATTGACAGTCCCCCTAATGGGGTCCTCTGTTAAACTGAGCTATGTCTGTTGTTCAGAAGTGCCCTTCCTTAGATCCACCCTTGTGTCAGGGTATATTCAGACTGCAGTTCTTTAGACCCTTTACGTGGGGTTAGACCCCTTCCTGGTAACCAAGGGCAAGAGTGCTGTTCTATCAGACAGCATCCTTTACCTGAGTGACATCCATCTTGTCCAAGGCTGTTTTGGGGGGGAAATAATTTTCTCCTCCTCTTCCTTCTACTTCTGCTCCGTTTGTTCTTTCTCCTTTTCTAATCATCCCCTTGCCCTAGGCACTTCTGTGGTTCTCTGACTTCACAGGCAGCTCAGTGGTGGGAGGAGTGTTTGATACATATTTTATATGGCTGAAAGAGAAATGGTAAAGATTCAGAGACATGCTGACAGGCACTTTATTCTCTTGGTGGTTTTCAGCTACTGCATCTGAAAAGTAATAAATACCTAACTGTGAATAAGAGGCTTCCGGCTCTGCTGGAGAAGAATGCCATGAGAGTGACATTGGATGAGGCCGGAAACGAAGGGTCCTGGTTTTACATTCAGCCATTCTATAAGCTGCGATCCATCGGAGACAGCGTAAGTGCACATTCCCAGCCCCGGGAGTGCTCCATGCCAGGCCTCCAACCATAACTGCATGCTTGAGTCAACTAGGAGAAATTTAAAGCTGGAGCCAGAGGCTTATCCTGTAGGAGGAGAAGGGACTCACTATGGAAACCAGTGTTTGGGAAACAGGGAAATTTGGAGTGAAGTGTGACCTACATACAGTAGCTCTATTTTTCCTACTGGGCTTCTGAAAAAATTCATACGAGCAGCCCATTACCTCGGTAACTTTACCACAAAGGCTGCTGTCATGTATTACTGTCCTGGGGACTAGCCCCCTCCTATATCAGTGGTAGAGTAGAAATGCTTTGCTATTTGGGAAATAAAGCTAGAACAGAGGATGGAAAAGAAGTAGATTGATAGAGAAGTCGTAGAGAAGGAGAGTGGATTTTAGGATTAGCCTCAGTTGGTCTTCGTCAGTAACTGTGGGTTCTTCATTCCATTTTGGAGCCTGTGGTTGGTTGTGAGCTGCACTCTTCTGAGTAGGGGAGGTCATTAAGTTATAAAGCCCCAGAAAGTTATAAGTCATCCTTTCCAGGGCCCCTTAGAATGGTCCTGATACTTATTATCTACCGTACTGTGTGCTTATGTGGTCGTATACTTACCTATCACTATGTATAAATGCTATCAGCAATATCTCCAACCTTGTTAAGATTCTAAAATAGTTGTTTCTGCCAAAAGAAATATGTGTTTAAACAGTGTGAAATTCTTACCAAAATGCTCAACTAGCCTCCACCGGAAACTGGATTTTGCCATTTTTTAATATTTAAGTATACAAACTCCGGGTAGTTTCAAAATGTTTTAGTTTATATGTGTGTGTATTAAAGTATATACAGTATACCTGAAGCATCTAGTGCCAGGACCCACCACCCACCCCCACCCCAGGCAGCTGGTATACAGCAGTCATCATCAGCTGAGTTTGAGAGAACTAGTCCAGAAAAGCTTACATTCCAGCCAAAGGTTTGGATTTTTTTAATGTATTTAACATAATTATATTCATTTGGAATTAGAGAAAATTTGATAGCATGTCTTCCCCAAATGTATCAAACTGAGAAGAGATGGGTTTTACATCTTAGGAAACCATCCTTCCCATTCTTTTTCCTTCTGCTTCCATAATAGAAGACAAGGAAGGGTGCTTTGTTGTGAACTTCATTTCTAGCATCTCCTTTGCTTTCCTGTCCTTTAAGGTTATCTTTTTATTGGTGCCTTGGTTGAGAAAATTAGATGGTTTTGGATTCTTACCCTTGTAGAAGTGTTTTTTTGAATACTTGTAGAACAGTGTTTTTCAAAGGACAGGGTATCTATCTGTGCATAGGCTAAGATATCAATTTAGTAATTTGTGACTATTATTTTAGAAAGTGAAATAGAATAGATAGTATCAAGCTGTGTTGAACATAATGGGGATAAGATTGTTTGGCGTGGGTAACTTTTGTCTTAGATAAATAGATACGTATATCCGTGCATACATGCATATATGTATGTATACACATATATCTACATATGTATGTATGACCAGGTCATAATAGAAAACATATTTCTTAATATGACTTTTCAAAAAAGTATAAAAGTCTTTGCTTTATAAATGTATAGCTTTATTCTCTCAAAGGTAAAGACTTACTTCAGACAATGTTCTGCTTCTACCCCTAAAACTTACTTATGCAAGTGCCTTAACTGAATCTAACAGAAGTAGGACTTTTTTCTTCCTGCTTAGACTAACTAACTTTGAAAGCATCTTTAGGTAATCAATGACAATTGTGGGCAAAATTTACCTTTAGGGCCTTCTTCTGTGTGGACTCCTACAGCTTCTCCCAAAACTAGCCACTGCTCATTCAGCATGTTTTTGGTGAAACGCTCCGTGGTTTCTTTCCTTTTCAGGTGGTCATAGGTGACAAGGTTGTTCTGAACCCCGTGAATGCCGGCCAGCCCTTACATGCCAGCAGCCATCAGCTGGTGGATAACCCAGGCTGCAACGAGGTAAGAGAAATCCAGTTACGACCTGTGAGCAGCATGTGCTATGGGGGCCCTCAGCCTTCCTGGGACCAGAGCATGGGCGTGCTAACAGTGACTGGAGTCCTGACTCAGGACAGTGTACCCATTTTGCAGGCGAGGAAACCAAGACTCAAAGCCAGATCTGTCACACGAGGCTGTATAAGCCTGTTCAGTCGGTGGGAGGTGATAGTCACTTCAGGCCTCAGTTTGCTAAGCTTTGTATCACTGGGAGACCATTTTTCTAATTTCTTAAACCAGAGGAGGCTCCCTTGTACCAATGCTTTTTGGCCAGAGGGGCACCCTTTTTAATTCGTCCCCTAAAGAGAGAGCGTAATTTCCCTACATTGGCAGCTATGAACACCCCTGCAAGAGTGACATCTTGCTTTTGGCAATACATCTACTTAAAGTAATTGGCAATTACAGGACACAAGGACAGTAGCTTGATTGTGACATGAATATTTGCCTAATGGGGAAAGGCACAAGGTCTGGAGTCAGATATTATGGATTCAGATCTCGAATCTGCCCTTCTCTACCTCTGGGACTGTAGATTCATTACCCAGTTTCCCTGGGCATCAGTTTTCCTACCTCTGAAATGGACATGATGGTTATTGCTATTTTTCAGGGTGGTGGTGGCTGTTGTTTAGTCACCAAGTCACCGTCCGTTTTGTGACCCCATGGACTATAGCCCACCAGGCTCCTCTGCCCATGGGATTCCCAGGCAAGAGTACTGGAGTGAATTGCCATGCCCTCCTCCAGGATATCTTCCTGACCCATGGATCCACCCTGCATCTCCTGCACTGGAAGGCAGATTCTTTACCACTGAGCCACCAGGGAAGCCCTTTTAGGGTGTTGCTAAGGATTAAATATATTAGTGAATATTGGCCCAGTGCATAGAATATCTTTAGTGTACAAACAGTGACTGCAAAGAAGATGTCATTCCAGAAGGGTGAGAAACTTACTTCCTTTAGCCACAGCTGGAATATACATAGTGATTGGTAGAAATTATCCATTTATTACCAGAGACTTCTAACAGGTCAATTGAATGTGCAAGTTCTATGGTCTTAATGATGCCAGTCTTTAGGTTTGGAGGGCTGAAGCACAATCTTGTTTTTTGGACAGAGGTGGGGCCCTTTGGGGCAGGAAGACATAGTTGTTGAGGAATATGTGAAAAAATAACTCTTAAATTTGCTTTGCAGGTCAATTCCGTCAACTGCAATACAAGCTGGAAAATAGTCCTTTTCATGAAATGGAGTGACAACAAAGATGACATATTAAAGGGGGTAAGTTGGATACATGACTGGCTAGGCATCACTTGGCTCGTCTTCAGTTCTCTCTTAAAATGCACTTTCCTTAACCCCTCTGTGTGTCTACTTTCAGGGTGACGTGGTGAGACTGTTCCATGCCGAGCAGGAGAAGTTTCTCACCTGTGACGAGCACAGGAAGAAGCAGCATGTCTTTCTGAGAACCACAGGCCGGCAGTCTGCCACATCCGCCACCAGTTCAAAAGCCCTATGGGAGGTGGAGGTAAGGGTTGGCGCAGGGCAGGCAGGGAGAAAGGACTCGTGGGTTTATAGGAATAAAGTCAGATCCAGGTACTTCAACTACTTTGTTCCAAGGACAAGGGATGACTTGGAATAACTAAAAGAAACACACATATCACGCCTTATCAGAAGGGTGCAGGGTAAGCCAACTCCCAACTGAAAATTTCCAATTTCCTTTCTCTGGGTCATCTGATCATCTCTTGCTTCTGTATTTTTCTTTCCCTTGTTCAGTTACCTATCACAACAACAAGTGATCAAGTGCCTAACCAGCATGATAGTAGGTGAATGCATATTGGTGACAGGATGAAAAGATGCCCAACTGATAACTGGATGGTGAAGATGATGGGAGGCACATTCCTTGTCCTCTGGAGGTGATGAAGGAGTTTGAGGTTGGGCAAGAGTTTAAGAAAGACTTCCTGAAGGCGCTAGCATCTGAGCTGCTACTAACAGGATGACCTATATTTCCGAAAGGAGAGATTAACGGAGTAGATCACTTCTTGTAAGATGCTGATGTGGACTTGGAGAGAGCAGGCAGCCTTGGTTTAGAACTCAGTAACCTCATTTGAGGAGGAGCAGAGGATCGTCCTGCGAAACAAAGCAGAGCTGTTCTAGGAGACCAGATCCTGAGGGGCAATATATCCAGGCTGTAGGAACTTGGGACTTGATTCATAAATCAAGAAACTATTCAGAATATCAGAACCCTACAGAAGTCCCTGTGACTGACTTTAGAAACTTAAAGTACTGCGTCTTCTTCACTTGCAAATTAGTTGAATGAAACATGCAACCTTTTGAGGAGAGTTTCTGCAGTTTAGACCTTGAAAACTTGGGGTACTTACGGGTCTACTTCAGAACATCTTTGTTTTTCCTTATGAGAGAAAACAACTGTCTTAATTTTTACTCCCCCGCTCCCAAAACCTTNGCCTGCAACCCGCAACCTTTTGAGGAGAGTTTCTGCAGTTTAGACCTTGAAAACTTGGGGTACTTACGGGTCTACTTCAGAACATCTTTGTTTTTCCTTATGAGAGAAAACAACTGTCTTAATTTTTACTCCCCCGCTCCCAAAACCTTTTCCAGCCAATTTTCCTTCTGAATAGCCTAGGAAAACACTGAATTTATTCCTTTTTTATTGTTTTCTTGAAGATTTTAGAAACATAAGTGCCCCTTCAAAATAAAAGAAGGAAGACAACACCATGTATTTTATATTTCTCATCATGATTTAGGATTTTCATTATACACCTTCAGCATATTCCCTGTCAGTTTTACGTAGAGTTAATCTTTTCCCATGTGATGTAAGAACTTTACAATAGTATACAGTTGAATCTTGAACAGTGTGGGAGTTAGGAACACTTGGCCTCTGCATGGTTGAAAATCTATGTTTAACTGATAGTTGGCCCTCTGTGTTCATGGTTCCTCTGCATCTTGAATTCATCCAACCATGTAGAACTGTAATATTTAATATTGAAAAATCCATGTGTAAGCATACCCATGCAATTCAAACCAGTATTGTTAAAGGGTCAACCCTACTTCTGTTTCTCCCTTCCTGTCCTTTTGGCGTTATTCTCTTGTGTTTGCTATAAACTCAGCAGTGCATTTTTACTTACTTTGCCTTGTTTAAGGAGTCATTTGTATGCTAAAAACATGGGAAAATGAGAGATTAGGAGTCTTTTATCTACATAGTTGGACTTCCCTTGTGGCTCAGCTGGTAATAAATCTGCTNTGTTTGCTATAAACTCAGCAGTGCATTTTTACTTACTTTGCCTTGTTTAAGGAGTCATTTGTATGCTAAAAACATGGGAAAATGAGAGATTAGGAGTCTTTTATCTACATAGTTGGACTTCCCTTGTGGCTCAGCTGGTAATAAATCTGCTTGCAATGAGGGAGACCTGGGTTCAATCCCTGGGTTGGGAAGATCCCCTGGAGAAGGGAAAGGCTACCCACTCCGGTATTCTGGTCTAGAGAATTCCATGGACTGTATAGTCCTTGGAGTCGCAAAGATTCAGACATGACTGAGTGACTTTCATCCACATAGTTAGGAGCTCCAGCACTTCATTCCTTGGTGTAAATTGAGTTTTCATCTGGAATCATTTTCCTTCAGCCTAAAGAACTTCTTTATCATTTCTTATAGGGCAGGTCCGCCACTGGCCAATTCTCTCAGCTCTCATTTGAAAACAAGAAAATAGCTTTATATTTGTCTGTGAAGATACCTTTATTTCACCTTAATTAAAAAAAATTTTTTTTTTCCTTTTTTGAAATAAAAGCTGCATGGAGATACAATTCATACATCACACAATTCACAAATTTAAAGTGTATAGTTCTCCATGGTTTTTAGTAGATCCAAAAGAAGCCCCGGACTCCTAGCAATCACACTTCATGTCTCTTCAGACTTGCCCCCTCCCCACCTCTGGTAACTCCTGCTCCACTTTCTATCTCGATAGATTTGCCCGTGTTGAACATTTCATATACATGGTATCCTATAATATGTGGCCCTTTGTATCTGACTTTTTTTACCTAGCATATAGTTTTCAGAGTTCATCCAAATTGCCATGCATATCTATATTTAATTTCCTTTTATTGTCAAATAATATTCCGTTGTATGCATACACTGTATTTACCATATTTTATTTTTCATTGGCATTTGGATTGTTTCTTCTTTGGGGGTGTTGTGAATACTGCTGCTGTGAACATTCATATACAAGCTTCTGTGAGGAGTTTCAGTTCTCTCTGGGATGGAATTGTGGGGCATATGGTAACTTCGTTTAACCTTTTGAGGAAAGGCTGCACTATCTTGTTGACACTATTGTATGTTCCAAACTGCAGTGTATTAAAGATTCTGATTTCTTCATACAGCCTTCATTCACAAAAGGTATTTTTGTTGACCATGAAATTTTATGTAAACAGCTTTTTCTTTTCATGCTTGAAGATGCACTATTGCTGTCTTGTATGCATTATTTCCTGTTGTGAATTCACTGGTTTTCTTTTCTTCTTTGTTCCCTTTTCTGTCTTTTTTTTTTGCCTCTGAAAATGAAAGTTTCTCAGTCGTGACTGATTCTTTGTGACCCCATGGACTATACAGTCCATGGAATTCTCCAGGCCAGAATACTGGAGTAGGTAGCCTTTCCCTTCTACAGGGGATCTTCCCAACCCAGGGATTGAACCCAGGTCTCCTGCATTGCAGGGGGATTCTTTACCAACTGAGCTATCAGGGAAGCATTAGCTTTTTGCCCCTTAGCTACTTAAAAAAAAAAAAAAAAAAGCCCTAGTTTTTTTCCCCTAGCTACTTAAAAAAAAATTCTTTTTATTTCTGGTTTATATTTATAATATTATTATGTGTCTTGATGATTGTGAGTGTGTATGTATTTATGCTACTTTGAAGTCTTGAGTTTCTTGAGGTCTGTGCATATGTATCAAAATGGGAAATTTGAGGGTTACTATTTCTCAGGTATTTTTCCAGCCCCCACCAACCCCCATGGACAAACTGGATCCTTTGATACTGTCTGACAGGTCACATGTTTCTGATTCTTGCCCTATCCACTGCTTTATGTCAATATGCGACACATTGTGATGTCTCTGTGTTGAACATCCAGATTCTATTGCTTTCCTTTAAAGAATATTGACTTGTTTTGTCAGACAAAGAAAGTTCTGGATTGCTTTGATCCTTTGGAGGTTTGTTGCGAAGCTTCATTAGGTCACATGTACTGTAGCATTTGTTTTGGGGACTGTGCTAGCCCAGCTCCTAAGATATGACCCTTTCATTGCCTGTACTGAATGCCCCAGGTGTTCAACTAGTCACTCCTCTAGCTGGGTAGGTCAGAAACCTTCTAGCCGTATGTGATCTCCCAGATTGTTGAGCTTACAATTCCCTCTCAGTTTATATTAGGCCTTGGGCGGGGAGGGGAAGAGTCTTACTGTATACACATGCAGCTTGATGTGCAACCAAAGACTGTAGGAGGCCCTGTGCAGATTTCTCGAGTTTCTTTCTGGGGAGCTCTGTATTCTCCCCTCAGTCCTCTTGAATTCTGACGTATCTATTCAACTCACTGAGACTGGAGTGCTCTGTGTGAGTGCTCCTTCCTGATGCTTCCATCTGAAGAGGACCTCCCAGCCAGAAACTGGAGCGGTCATGAAGATNGTCTCTTATACACATCTCAGCCATTAATATACATGTATCCATTCCGCCTCCAAACTCCCCTCCCATCTAAGCTGCCATCACACTGAGCACAGTTCCCTGTGCTGCACAGTAAGTCCTTGTTGGTTATCCTTTTTTTTTTTTGAAATTAAGTGTCTACTTTTAAATGATGGGTGTATCTAAGAAGCCACAACAAGGAACATTAGAAAATATTTGTAACAGAATAAAAATGCGAAGATAATTTAGGATTTGTTGCATGCAGCTGAAACTGCTTGATGCAGTTAAGTACAACAGGAAGTCTTGCATAAGGCGTGAAAACAAATAATGAAAGTAGCATAAAATTTTGTGAAATTTGAACAAAATCTGTACTTTAGTTAATATGGTATGTTAATTTCCTGTTTTGTTTCTTTTTAACAACATAGTATTTCTTTATATTCTCAGAACTGGATTGAAAGTTTAAACCTCATTCAAGTTTTTTTAAGTCACTAAGATAATAAACTTTCTAGACTTTTAGTAGTAACTGCTTCAGTATTCCTGCTTAGAAAATTCCATGGATAGAGGAGCCTGGCCGGCTACAGTCCATGGGGTTGCAAAGAGATTGAGCAACTGAACCACACACACACTATTCCATTTTATATATCTGTTGCGTTGATGGACGTTTAGCTGGCTTGCGTGCTGCAGTGAACATTGGGGTTTTTGATGATGACCGTTCTGATTGGTGTGAGGTGATACTTCTCTTTGTGGTTTCTAGAGCTCTTCTACATGTAGACACATTTATAAAGAAGAACTAATATGTATAACGAAATGGAGTGCATTCCTCATTCACTCTTTTTATTGCTTCTTTCTTCAGCATTGATACAGCACCTAGGACAGTTTAGTAGTGCTTTGGCTAAAACTAACTTATACCATGGCTTAACCAAATAAGGGTTTATTTGTCTCACAAAACAAGTCTAGACAGCCTCTAGCTTGGTGCAGCAATTCAATATTGTTGGAGTTGGTGGTTTTAAAAAATAGTTTTGTCTTTTCTCTCATGTTTGAGACCTGCAGCTATAGGGTAACTTACAGAGCTGTAGCTCTTGTGGTTGCATTCAAAGCAGCAGAAGGGAGGAAGAGGCTGTATTAGTTAGTGTACCTGTCTGCCTTTATGAGAAACAGAACTTTCCCAGGACCACCCAGTAGCCTTTCACTAATGAGAACTGACCAGAACCAAGCCATGTGCTACCTCCAGCTACGGGGAAGTTTGGGAAAACAAGAATTTCACTGGCCGCGCTTCCTCCCCAGAGTCACGTCTGGCTTCTGTTAGATAAGAAAGGAGGCATGGATGTTGAGTAGATACCTACGATATTGCTCCACTCCTTAACAACATTACCTAGCAGCTTAAATATTTAGCATTAAACAGAAACTTTAGTTTGAAAGTGAGCACTTTATGAATTTGTTAATACTTTTCTCTCTTTGCCTTAATTCTGCATAATTTTTAGTAGCACTTCTCATGTTCTAGTTTTCTTGGCGGATAAAGTGGTTCAGCTCAATTCCCTGAGAGAGAAAAAGATCTGGACTCTTTTACTCTTTAATAAAGATTAAATTAAACAGCTTTGAGTGCCTGTTGGGTTTTTAGTGCTTCCACAAAAAGTGGCTACTATTGATGTCACTTTTTTGTTGTCACCTTAGGGAGAAAAAAATTTATGGATAAATTGGCTAATAGTATAAGAATTTATTTGCTAAAAAGCTGGGAAATTATTTCTTGTTTGGGGCTACTGATGGATGCATGGGGAAGATGGAAGCCAAGTAGAATCAAAATGCAATTTAATTTGCTTCTGTTCTGAGATAATTTTTTAGTTAAAAACCTTAGATTTTAAAATTTAAGGAGTTTATCAAACTAAATATTCTGAGTTTAACTATTGTAATTTAGCAGCTCTATTGTAATTGTAATCAGCTATTTCAATCTATTATATGAGTTTATACTCTTGTGGGAAAATACAGGTTTCTTTTTGTGTTTGTTTTATTGTTTATTTGCATGAGGGTGTATTACGTAGGCTAGGTTATGCTGTGGCAACATACATGACCAGAATCTTAGTGGCTTAACATTGACTCCATGAAGTCTGATCTCCATTTCCGGGCTGTTTGGTCCTATGATCCTCACTCTTCGGATAGGATTCTAAATTCAGGAGGACACAGGGCTTGAGTCAAGCACTGTCAGTAAAAACTTCAGCATGAAAATTACATACTCACTTTCACTCCTATCTCATTGGCCAAACTTGGGCAAACGACTGTGTGGAACCTCCAGTTGAGTGAGTTTCTCTAGGAAATCAGTGTAATGTGGATAAGTGTCTATAACAAAGTAGCAAGAGAGAGACAGATACAAGCAAATTACATTGGGAGTCCAAAGAAAAAGCAGTTCTGCTGGGATGCAGGGAGAGTCAGGGAAGACAGCAACAAGTGACTCAAGCATACGGGAAAGAGGAGGACTTCCTTAGGTTTGAATGGAAGAAAGGGCGCTCAGACTGAGGGACAATCACGCTAGAGAATAGTGGTGATGTAGCGGCCAGGAGTAATGGCTTAGATCAGAGAGGACCTTGACTTCATTTAATATTTGTGCAGCAGCAGTCCCTGGTAGGCACTGTTACGGTTTCTGGGAATATCTGACAGTGAACAACAGACAGGAATTTCTGTTCTCTTACAGGGCACGTACTAGTGGCTGTAGTGCTAAGGAATCAGCTTGGGGGGGGGGGCGGTTGTTTGTGGGGTCTTTTTGTTTGTTTGTTTGTTTTTTAGTGTTTTGGCTTTGCTTCACGCAGCATGTGGGATCTCAGTTCTCTGACCAGGGATGGATCTGGCCCCCCTGCCATGGAAGCACAGTGTTCTAACCACTGGACTGCCTGAGAAGTTTCAGGAGTTACTTTTTTATTATAAATAGATTGTAGAGTAAGCAAAGGTATAAACTTCATGCCTATGAATTTTAAGATTCTTCTAATATTTCTATTTTACATGTAGTAGAAGACAGTTGATTTGTGCAAAAGTTAATGTTTTGTCTACCTAACTGTGCCGCACTCCAGAAAATTAATTTTCTGTAAACTAATTAATACATGAAGGGTTGAATTTATGAACATATAAATTAAAAGTGTATGTTTGTATTTAAAAAGCTTTTATAACCAAAATTTGGAATAGTAGTTTAATAACTGTTTTCATTGCATAAATAGTAAAACCACTTGCCATCACCTCATGGTTACAGGGATTTTGTTTTGTGTACTGCTGGGTTTCTGACACTCAGAACAGTGCCCAGCTCATAATTATATAAAATTGATTATACATTATCTTTCAATAAATATTTGAATAGAAGAAAGAAGTTTGGGAGATAAAAATTTCTTGTAATTTAACCACCTGAATGCTACGGTGATTAGTGTTTTGATATCATTTATTTAGTCATTCCAATATTATATTAAGGCTTCCCTATGGCTCAGTTTTAGAAAAGGCAGAGGAACAAGAGATCAAATTGCCAACACCCGATGAATCATGGGAAAAGCAAGAGAGTTCCAGAAAAATATCTATTTCTGCTTTATTGACTATGCCAAAGCCTTTGACTGTGTGGATCACAAGAAACTGTGGAAAATTCTGNTACTGCCAGCCTGCAGCTGAGCCCCATGTCTCACACCGGAACCAGGTCAGGGTTTTTTCTGAGAGTGGTGTGTAGCACTGTTTTGAAGAGGACAGATTCCATTCAAAGTGATTTCTCATGAGTGGAGCTCAGGGAGATGCTCTGGTGTCCTCCAGCCGATGTTTTGTGGGTGTAGATAGAAGAACCACAGCGGGAGAGGGGAGGTTGTTCAGATAGAGGTACAGGGCGTGAGGGCTTCCCAGATGTCTCAGTGGTAAAGAATCCACCTGCCAGTGCTGGAGACTCAAGTTCAATTCCTCGGTCTGGAAGAGCCCCTGGAGATGGAAATGACAACCCACTCTAGTAGTCTTGCCTGGAGAATTCCATGGCCAGAGGAACCTGGTGGGATATAGTCCATGGGGTCACGAAGAATCATACATGACTGAGTAACTCAACGACAACAATAGGGTGTGAGAGGTGGGAATGTGAGCAGGGGGAGACAGAGATGTGGAATATCAAAAGAGCTGTTTGCGTTTTCTTTTCTTTCTTTCCTTTCTTCCTTAATNTAGTCCATGGGGTCACGAAGAATCATACATGACTGAGTAACTCAACGACAACAATAGGGTGTGAGAGGTGGGAATGTGAGCAGGGGGAGACAGAGATGTGGAATATCAAAAGAGCTGTTTGCGTTTTCTTTTCTTTCTTTCCTTTCTTCCTTAATTCATTCCTGTATCCCTCCCTCCCTTCTTTCTTTCCTTCCTTTTTTTTAACAGGCAAAGGTTGATGCCTCAGATGGACTAAAAAAGCATACTTGCCCAGAATCCTAGAACCCAGGCCCCATGGAATGAAATTCTCTCACGCTCTCTCCTTTGCCTGTTAGATTTGCTTTTGTTTTCTCCATTCCATTTGGAGAGGAAGCAGGGCCTCAGCCCAAGCAAAGCAAGATGGAGACAAGGGAAATGGGGTTTTCCTAGTAGATGCAGGTGGATACTGTCATCTTGCAAGGATGTTAAACTTCAAAAATAATCTGGTGCAGAGTCACAGGGCAGAGCACGACCTTGTGAAGCCTGTCAGAGCAGACACCGGGCTCGGCACACTGCTGCAGTCTTCTTCGACAGATGGGCTTTGGAGACTGGTTGCATCTTTACAGTTTTGTGGGAAAGCTTTCATTGTTGTTCATCAGCCTTCATTGTCAGAGATTGTCTTCAGTCTCTGCCATATCCTGCATGTAGCAGGAGAGGCCCCTTTTCCCCCTGAATGGTCCTTGGCAATTGATTAATTAAGAACACTTTTTCAGGGCTAGGCTGACATCTCAAATATTCTTCTTGGCCACATGGGGATAACTGCTTACAAACACTTGGATTCAGGTTTATTTCATTGCATCTTTTTTTCCTGGGAAATAACTGTGTCATCTTCTTGGAGACAGTTTCACTGGAGGCTGACACCACCACCCATAAACCACACCCACAGGCTAAGTTTTCTCAAAGTGTTTCTCCTCTCTCCCACCCACTGCCCAAGGATGTACCACATAGAACACTCTGCCCATGGACAGTTATATAGCATTGCAGCACCACGTTGCTTGAGTGTTTTTGTTGCAACACAGTGAGGCAGAGTATAAACATTCTTGGCATGGGTGGCCAGCTCTCGTCTTTGGTGGCCGCTCTGAAGCTGTGGCACTTCTCCCGACAACTGCTGATGTTCACAATTGCGTCTTCCTCGTTCCTGTGGACAGAGCAGTGATTGTAGCGAGGCAAGGGCGTGGCGTGCAGAATCCTTGACCTGATGACTTTTCCTCCCCAGGTGGACCCTGATCAGGATGCCTCCCGAAGCAGGTTGCGAAATGCCCAAGAGAAGATGGTGTACTCCCTGGTCTCTGTGCCCGAGGGCAACGACATCTCCTCCATTTTTGAGCTGGACCCCACGACACTCCGTGGAGGCGACAGCCTTGTACCGAGGTAGGGGTCCAAAGAGGCTTACCACAAGTGAGTTTGTGTTGCCTGACTGGGTTTCTTGGAGTCCAGAATATCATCATCTTTCTTGGAGCTTTCATACAGGATTTGGTATAGGATTTGTTCTGGTTGCCCATTGAAACTATATCTAATTTTTATTTTTAAAATGGCTCATCGGTTGTAAGTTCTCAGTAGTTGCCTGAGATGTGCTGTGTTTAGGTGAACAAGCCAAACCCTTAAGCTCAGGTAGCTCAATATTTCTAGTTTTTTTTACTCTCTTGCTCCTTTTCCCAAACGAGAGAGATCTCCTGGTGAACTGAATAAACCCTTGAAAAAAAATTCTGGAAAATGGAACATTTGAAATGCAGTCAGTCCATAGTAAATTTTATTAGCGACATTGAGAGATCAGATCAGTCTTCTTCAGTTATTTTAATTAACTTTTAGTTTTGTTGCATAAAAAGGCATTCTAGGGGGAAATAACTGGACCATAAATGAAACAAAAAAATCACTCAACAAAATCAACAAAAGTATTAATAGTGACTAACACTAGAGTGGTGACTTCATGCCATTTATAATGCTAAATGCTCATGTTATATATATAATTTCATCTTCATCAAGACCCCTGTGAGATAAGTAGTAGTATTTACCCCTTCTTAGAGGGTGAAGACAGAGGCTCAGAGAATTGAAACAACTTATCACAACTAAGCGAGCCCCATCGCAGGAATCAGAATCTTAAACATTTAAGACAGACAAGTCCGTTCTGGCAATTCTGACTCTTCAACACATTCTTAGGTAGTGGAGGTCTCACGGCCAGTGGTAGGTTGTGCACAAGGCCCGTCTCTCTGAGGATTCCTGTGTGTTTCATTATTCCTGTGTGTCATTACCATTTAATTGCTCAGCCAGAGTTGGGCTGTGAAAGTGTTAACTGCAGCTTGGGTGCTGTCAGAACTGGAGGAGAGGCTCCTCTTGCACTGGGTCCTCTTCCTGTCCCTCTCAGAGTGATGTGCTGAAACTGTCTGCACAGAAGAGAACCTCACGGGAGGCCACTGATTACCGTTCAGTACAATGATCCCTGGTTCCTGCCCTCTGCTGGGCCGTGAACGCCTTGAGAATCTGGGGGAAACTGAAGATGTCCTCCTGTTAGATCCCAAATATGTGCACAGCTTCACATACTCCCAAGTTTGTCCCGCTGTAGACTGCTTCTAAAGAAATGTAACAGATACACTGAGATGCAATTCATGTATCATACAACTCACCTGCTTAAAGTGCTCAATTCATTGATTTTTATTAGATTAGCAGAATTGGGCAGGCAATCAGAATAGATTTTAAGAAAAATTTCATCACTGCACAAAGAAGCCCCGTACCTGTTAGCTGTCATTCTCGTTTCTCCATCCTCCATTCCCTAGCCTTAGACTAAGCTACATTTTGTCTCTCTTGATCTCCCTGTTCTGGACATTTCGCATAATGGAATCACATGTGACATTTTGTGACTGACCTCTTTCACTTAGGTTTTTTTTTTTAAGATGCATTCATTTTGTAGCATGTATTCATTTCATTTTATTCTTGAATAATATTCCATTGTATGGTTATGGCACATTTTATTGATTGACTTGTTAATTGTTGGCCGTTTGGGTTATTTGCCTTTTTCTGGCTGTTGTGTGAATACATTTTCTTTTCTCATGAGTCTGTAACCTAGGAGTGGAATTACTGGGTCATGTGGTAACTTTTGAGGAACTTCCAGTTTTACATTTAGGATGCTGTATTCTCACTAGCCATGTCTGAGGGTTCCAGTTTCTCTGTTTCTCTCCAATGCTTGTTTATCTGTCTTTTTTTTTTTTCTTTCTTTTTTTAATATTTGAGCCTTCCTAGTCATTGTGCAGTGGTATCTCATTGTGGTTTTGACTTGAGTCTCCCTAATGGCTAATGATGTTGAGATAGTCTTTTCATTTATTCTTGTGTTTATTGACCATTTGTATTGATACATCATTTTTGGAGACATATCTATTAAGATCTTTTGCCCATTATTTTTTGCACTTAAAAATGGATTATGTCTCTCTTCATTATTGTGTTAGTGTTCTTTATTCCAAACACCTTACCAGATATGATTTGCAGGTGTTTTCTCCCATTCTGTGGATTTCTTCACTTTCTTGATGGTGTCTTGTGAACCACAGAAGCTTTTAATTTTTAGTTGAAGTCTAGTTTATACACTTTTTCCTTTGCTTGCTAATGATTTTGGTTTCTTAAACTGTTGCTTAATACAAGGTCACAAAGATTGATGCCAATGTTTTCTTCTGAGAGTTTTATAGCTTGTGCTGTTTTTCACTTAGGTCTTTGATTGATTTTGAGGTCACTTAAAAAATATGGTTTGGAGTAGGATAGATAACTTTTGTAAAGTGTCCTTTCTCACTGACTACCTAGATAAAGATAGGGACTGTAGAATCCCATTGCATTTCTGTTAGGTACCTTTCTGTATGTTGTATTCTCTATTCTGGAAGTTCTTGAGTGGATTTTTTAGGCACCTGGAAGACAAGAGAATGACTTTTATTTCATTTGCTATGTATTTTATTCTGTAAGGGATAGCAAAGAGCAGAACCATGTGATATAAAATAGCTATCAAATATTTCATGACATTTCCTTGGTGAATAGGAATCAGATGCCAGTTGGCCACATTTCCCGATGGGTTGGAAATCCCCATGATCCCATGGGAAGGGGAAATTTGAACCTGGTCAACAGGTCAGCTTGCCAAACAGCTTTGGTTGGCTCTAGACCCCTGCTTCTCTATCCCCTTGATTCATTACTGTTTCGCTGTTGGAAAACATTCTTTGTGGGCAGTTGTCCATAGACAGACTGATTGTAAACTCTTAAGCAAGGGAAGCCTTGTCTTCCCCCTGGAAAAAGTGTCTGGCATGGTCTACCAGTGTGTTCATTAGTAGTTTTGATCTTGCACTTGGTCTTAGCTTTCCAAAATTTTATCTGTTCTTGCCCTTGGCCACCACCCTCAGAGCCAGAAGTGAACAGGGCCTCTTATTCGCTGATTCAAGGCAGTCATAAAAAACTGTTTGTAGGAGTACACACTCATTTCCCGCCATCTTAAAGTAGTGCTAAGTTTTATTTTATTTTTTTGAAGATCAGAAAGTCTGGGGGTAGATACATGAAAGTACCTGAAATATTACCAGTAAAGAACTTTTTAGGACAGTAAAAAAGAATCCTTCCAACCAACACAAAAGGGATAGTGGCAAATCCTGGATGTAATAAACAAGATAATAAAATTGCAGTAATATGCAAGTGAAATGCATTAAATAAACATCAGAAGAGCATCCAGCCTTATGGCTTTTTTGAAATTGTCCTGGCTTTTGAACTAATGATTAGGGATGATAGGATGGATAGGATGTTCTTGGTATTTTACATGAACTTCGACGTACAACTCTAGAATGTAATCAGTCATCCAATTAAACCCAAGCTTTGCTTAAACTTTGAGAATAAGAAAATCCTTCCGAATTCTTCAGTAGAAAAAAATGCAAATCTCTGTCAAGTTTCTTGTGCATGTTGTTTATATTCATGCTTTTCAAAGTCAGTATTACTTGTAATGTTCAAGACAGTTAAAGTGAAGAAAGGCAGAGGATCTACTGCTTCGACATGCCCTTCCCCTTGCCTGTTTCCCAGACACTTGGGATACTATTGTTTAGAATTCTTTTTAATGCACATCACTTCCATGCTCCCCTGTCCGCCCTAGTCCCTCCAGTATCTTAAGTTCCAACTTCAGTTTCCTATTTAAAAAAACTATATATTCCATGACTCGCTAAAGCCTCCTTAATGTCTTCCTTTAAAACTACTTCAGTACTTACCTTGACTGTTTCCCATTTTAATGCTTTTTATTGTACATCTCCTGTTACTTACATTTGCTTCTTGTGCATTCATCTCATCTCACTAATGCTACTGTGGATTCCTTAAGTGCATGATTACTGCTTTAAAAGAGAAGCAAATTTTAAAAACACTGTAAAATGATTCATGCTCATTGTAAAAAGAAACAACACACTACTCTATATAAAATAGGTAAGTAATAAGAACTTACTATATAATACAGGTAACTCTACTCAGTTCTCTGTCGTGACCTAAATGGAAAGGAAATCTAAAAAAGAGGAGATACATATGTGTGTGTGTGTGTGTGTGTGTGTGTGTGTGTGTATGGCTGATTCACTTTGCTGTACAGCAGAAACTAACAAAACATTGTAAAGTACCTATACGCCAATAAAAATTAATTAAAAAAACACTGTGTAAGAAATAACCAAAAATATTTAAAAATATTTTTTAAAATACTTCAAAATCTCATGGAGAACCAACTGGGAAGTAAAAAAAACTCACATAAAATTTAACCATTCAGAGATAACTACGAGAAATATTTTGTTTCTCTGTAGTTTCAGACAGGTCTTTGGGCACACTGATAACCTGTACATTATTTATCACAAATGAATCATAAGCTATTTTTAGCACTTTTTCCCATTGAACAATATGTCCTGTTCATATTTCCAAGTAAATGAATATCAACTGTAACCATTTTAAAGAGTGTACTATTCTGTCTTATATACTATAACTAACTATTTCATTACTGAAACATTGGGTAGTTCATAAGTTTTTGGACTTCCCAGGTGGCACTACTGGTAAAGAATCCACCTGCCAATACAGGAGACACGAAGATTTTACTGTTATAAATAATGCTTTGTTGAACATCTTTATGCTTCATTTAGTACCTGTGCTGTAATCTCTTAAGAAATATAAAAATGAGATTGCTAGGTGAAAAGATAGATGCATTTCACATTATACAATGTGCCAGACTCTCTTCCAGAGTTGAAGGTGTTGACACTCTTACCATAAGTGTGTAGAACTCATCTTTCTAAGCACTGGGGGAGATCCAAACTCCAAGACCTTTGGAATATAATACAATAAAATGATATATTGGTTTAATTTCTATTAATTGAGAAAGTTGAATATATACTTGGATGTTTATTGGTCACTTAAGTTTCTTTATTAAATTACTGGTTTGTGTACATGTTCCTTTTCATTTCTAGTATTCATGATTGTTTTTCTTACTGTTTTTCAAAATCTCTTTATATATCTGGATGAATACTCTTTTATTCTATATACTACTAATCTTTTATTTTCCCAGGTCATTTTTCTTTCAATTTTTTTCATGATGGGTTTGAAAATTTTAAATTTTGCTGTATGGAAGATGTAAAAATTTAAACTGTGTAATAAGATATATCCATCTTTTACTTTTGAGGTTAGAAATCTTGTTTTGTTAGTGCTTCAAAAGACTTTCTGTCACACAAGATTACTAAATTTGTATTTATTTTTTCTTTCACACATTTTATGACACCATTTTTTGCTTTATTGATGCATATGAGTAGTTTCATTACTGCTTTATCTCTCACGATAGGCACTAGTAGATAGTAAATATTTCCTGTTACTCTGTCTTGTGCGCAGTTTGTTCTGAGATAGTCATTCATGGGATGTAATTTTATACACAGCATACCTCAGATGTTGTAGATTCAGTTCCAGACCACTGCAATAAAGTGAATATCACAGTAAAGTGAGTTGCAGAAATTCTTGGGGTTTCCCCGTGCAGTCATATATGACGTGTGCAACAGCATTATGTTTAAAAAGACAGTGTACATATCTTAATTGAAAAATACTTTATTGCCAAAATGGAACCGACAGACTTGCATGATGAACAAACCGTGAATTTGGAAGGAAAACACACACACACAGTATCTGTGAAGGGCAAGAAAACCCTGTGCAGTAGAGGGAAGCATGCCTGCATTTAGAAATAAGCACAGCACAGTCACGTGAGAGTCGTCGTGAATGATGCACAATTGTGGACACATCCGAATGTATATTGGGCCAGAACCTTTCGCTCTTAAGTTTATGTTGTCCATTATATATAGCAGAAAGCCATTTCGGTATCCTTTCTTTATTCTTATAGGATGTATTCTAGGCCAGTGGCTATAGAGAACCTAGTAGTCCTGTCCCTGAAGTCCTTTTTTCTTCTCTTTAGAAACTCCTATGTCCGGCTCCGACACCTGTGTACTAATACCTGGGTTCACAGCACAAACATCCCCATTGACAAGGAAGAAGAAAAACCCGTGATGCTGAAAGTAAGTCCACGAACTTGGCCGCCTCCCTTAGTCTCATGGTTCCTGATGAAAGGGCTCCTTTGAGGGCAGACGGGGGCGTCTGGATCCCTGAAATAGTTGTTGCTTTGGCAAGAGTGTGGTTGTGGACAAACCTGTATTTGATGAAAGAATTCTTTCTAAGGGACCTGGCTAAAGCAGGGCCAGGGCTTTGAAATAACTAGAACCTTTTATTTTATTTCATGGCTTCTGCCCTAAAGGTTGAGCAATTGTCTGGATTTCTTGTCTGTCTGGAGGCTAATTTTGGCTGAGGGAATGTTTGCTTGTGCCTTGAGGTGCATCACGTACCTAGCTGGTTTCCTCCAGTCTTTATTATTTATTTCTTCATGTATTTAAATAGGCACTTTTATTTCTTGAAAGTTCTTCCAACCTAACTTCTCTCCCCCTGAAGCCTACCCCTCCTTTCTGACCTTCTCTAGGATCATGGCGCATATATTCACAGACATAGGGTTTTTCTGTTTAAAAAATGAAATGATACTCTCACATAATACTTTTTGGTGAGGGGGAAGATTATTGGGATTTTTTTCTTCTATTTCCATGAGCATTGTCATGTATACTGAAAACTTGAAAGAACAGTGCAGCATCTACCCTTAGAATACTCTCAAGATTGATAATTACCATTTTGTATATTTGCTTTTTCCCTATGAATATATGTTTTTAAATTACAAACATCTCAGATGCTCTATGTAACAAATGAAGCTGTAAAATCATAGTACTACCCCATTTCCTGCCTTAATTTTCTTCACATTACCAACCTCTAGAGGTAACAACTGTTGACAATTTGAGGTTCATCTTTTGAGGTGTTTTTCTGTGTCCAGTTTATTTTAACAGTAAGAGAGTTCCAAGTTTTTTCAGTTGCCGAGAGTTCTATAAATCAGCATTTGAATAATATCTTCTCCTCTCAATCCAGTAGAAAGTGAAAGTGTTAGTCACTCAATCATGTCCTACTCCTTGTAACTCCATGAACAGTAGCCCGCCAGGCCCCTCTATCCATGGGATTCTCCAGGGAAGAATACTGGAGTTGGGTTTCCATGCCCTTCTCTAGGAAATCTTCCTGACCCAGTTCAAACGCGAGTCTCCTGCACTGCAGGCAGTGGACTCTCCCACAAAGCCCATCTTTCATTTCAGATTGGCACCTCTCCCGTGAAGGAGGACAAGGAAGCTTTTGCCATAGTGCCAGTCTCTCCTGCTGAGGTTCGGGATCTGGACTTTGCCAATGATGCCAGTAAGGTGCTGGGCTCCATAGCGGGCAAGCTGGAGAAGGGCACCATCACCCAGAATGAAAGAAGGTGAGGGCTCCCTGCAAGAACCACATGTGCTCGTTCTCACCCACCGTGGATTTTAAAATCCCTGGCAGAGAGAGAAGTGCTCTGAAGAGCTCTGTGGAAGAGCTCTAGGCCTTAGCACTTGATGGGTGGCTTCAACTTGTGATTTTCAGAAGTTGCTCTCACTATTCTGAAGGTCTCTAAATAGTAAAGATCTCCTTCCTTCTCTGTTTTCTTGCCTCCAGCTTGGTCTTTGGAACTATCTTACTAAATAGCAGTGGTGGAGGCTGTGTGTGTTGGTTGCTCAGTTGTGTCCAACTCTTTGCAAACCCGTGGACTACAGGCCGCCAGGCTTCTCTGTCCATGGGATTCTCCAGGCAAAAGTACTGGAGTGGGTTGCCATTTGCTTCCGCAGGGGTTCTTTTCTACCCAGAGATTGAACCGGGGTCTCCTGCATCATCCGAGATAAAATGTAATGTCTGCTATTTTGTGAAAGTGATAATCTTTTTTTTTGGACAGTGAAATATTGTGTCTGTTTCACTGTTACTGGTAATTGACCTTAGTTGACAATTTCAAGGAAACTGGGAAGAATGGGTTTGCTTCTGTGTGACTGGTTGCTTAAGCCTGAAACCTTCCATGGTGGTTTTGATTCTGTTAAACATCAAACACTTCCCATGTCTAATTGCTTCTTTCCTCCTAAGGTCTGTAACCAAGCTACTGGAAGACTTGGTTTACTTCGTCACTGGTGGAACCAATTCCGGTCAAGATGTTCTTGAGGTGGTCTTCTCCAAGCCCAACAGAGAACGGCAGAAGCTCATGAGAGAACAGAATATTCTCAAGCAGGTCAGTGAGAGGTGACATACTGGGTTGGCTCTAGCAGGAGTCCATATTATCACTGGTCTTATAGAGGAATGTACATGATTTCTACTGGGGAGGCTTGATCTATTGACTTAAAAAAAAAAAAAACACAATTTTTTAGAGCAGTTTTAAGTTCACAGCAAAAGTGAGTAGAAAGTATAAAAAATTCCCATTCCTCCTACACACATATAGCTTCCCCCATTAGTAGCATCCCCACCAGAGGGATACATTTGTTAGAACTGATAAAACTACATTGACATACCACAGTTGCCCGAAGTATATAGTTTCCATTAGAGTTTGCTCTTGATGTTGTACATGCTGTGAGTTTGAACCAATGTATTACGGTATGATCCATCATTATCATATCATCTAGTTTCATCATCCTAAAAATCTTCTCTGCTTTGTCTATTTGTCCCTCCCATTCCCCCAACCCCAGGCAACTAGCCATTGATTTTTCTATTGTCTCCACAGTTTTGCCTTTTCCAGAACATCATATTTTAACAGTTAGAATCATACCCTATGTACCTTTTTCAGATTGACTTTTTTTCACTTAGTAAAATTCCTTCATCTTTTCACAGTTTGATAGTTCACTTGATTGTTAACACACATATTGAATATCAGCTGTGTGAAAATGTACCTTTTGGGAACTCCAACAAGAATTGCAGTTGACAGCTTTATTTTCCTCACAGATAATATCAAGGGCAGTGCATCCTTAAGCTTATTTAATATATCTGGAAGATTTAGAGTGTATGATAAACTCAGAAGGCCTTTAGAGGCTCTTATAAGGGCCACTATAAATCACCAAAAAATCTTTCCATAAAGAATGAGTAGAAAATGAAGTTATCTCACAGAAAATACATATATGGTATAATTTGGTACAAATTTAAATTAAACTAGAGTATAAGGGAATTAGAGGGAAAGGAAAGTAACAAGTCCGAGGTAGATGAAGTGCACAGAGATGTATACCACATAGTTCTCTAAAACTGTTGGAGATGGGGCCACAAGCTTGGCTTGGAAATTGCTGGCTGCTAGAGCCAAAAGAAAGACATGTTAGTTATAAGTCCTAGAGTTATCCATAGGAACTTGGGTTTGAGATTTCTTTCTCCTTTTAAACTATGGTTGGACCAAATTCATTAATACTGCATCCTGTTTCAACAAGAGTTTCAAGGCTTGAAATGAATTATGCCCTGTTGTTTGATGACTCGCAAGGTAGACCTCTGGCTTAACACTCATTCTGTTTGACACAATAGTGATTCCTATAGAGTCCGAAACTGTGATTTCAGTGGAGGAGCCTTTATTCAGCACTTGTGGTGAGCACTGTACTCATGAACTGACTATCTACTTTCATCATTATAACACCCTTGTGAGCTAGGTATTATTCTCTCCATATTACTGCTGGGAAAACTGAAGGCTACCTTGACCGCGATGTATACCTGTAGAAAAGTAATAAAGAAGTATAATTTTGACCTAGAATCTACGTATTCCAGAGTCTGTGCTCCCAGGCACTGCTGGGAACACATTTTCAAGTATTTGAGGACCAGTTATGTTCAGGAAGACTGAGTTCACCGAGGAGCCTGTCCCAGTTGATGGAATGAACACAGATTTCAGGTTCATGATCATTTAGACAGACTTTCCTGTGTAGTCCACCCGCCCTTGAGGTTCTATTCTTTCCACAGGGAGGCTTAGCCATTGAAATAGTAGGTGATGGCAGTTTTCATTCTTTTCACAAACAGATCTTCAAGCTGTTACAGGCCCCATTCACAGACTGTGGTGACGGCCCGATGCTGCGTCTGGAGGAGCTGGGAGACCAGCGGCACGCGCCCTTCCGACACATCTGCCGCCTTTGCTACCGGGTCCTGAGACACTCCCAGCAGGACTACAGGAAGAACCAGGTGGGCTCTGAGGACCCTGGGGAGTGCCAGACAGCTTCCTCCCTTGAGTTCACTTTCCTCAATGAGTTTTAAGTGTCACATGTATATATTTATTTAGTGGCTAGAGACTAGTTCATTGTTCAATTTGCTCTTCAAAAGGAGATAGATATTTTTGCAAGCCTGGGAAGATGTTGAGTTGAGAAGGATACATCAAAATTCTCCTTCTACAGCATCCTTGGAATGAGATTTTTTTTTTTTGATGTTTATATTACAAGTACAGTATTTTTTAAAACTTTTTATTTTATATTGGATTATAGCTGATTAACAATGTAGGGATAGTATCAGATGGGCAGCAAAGGGACTCAGCCATACATGACATATATACATTCTTCCCCAAACTCCCTTCCCATCCAGGCTGCCACATAACATTGAGCAGAATTCCCTGTGTTCTACAGTAGGTCCTTGTTGGCTGTCCATTTTAAATAGAGCAGTGTATACATGTACAGTATTTCTCATNTTTTCCTCACAGATAATATCAAGGGCAGTGCATCCTTAAGCTTATTTAATATATCTGGAAGATTTAGAGTGTATGATAAACTCAGAAGGCCTTTAGAGGCTCTTATAAGGGCCACTATAAATCACCAAAAAATCTTTACATAAAGAATGAGTAGAAAATGAAGTTATCTCACAGAAAATACATATATGGTATAATTTGGTACAAATTTAAATTAAACTAGAGTATAAGGGAATTAGAGGGAAAGGAAAGTAACAAGTCCGAGGTAGATGAAGTGCACAGAGATGTATACCACATAGTTCTCTAAAACTGTTGGAGATGGGGCCACAAGCTTGGCTTGGAAATTGCTGGCTGCTAGAGCCAAAAGAAAGACATGTTAGTTATAAGTCCTAGAGTTATCCATAGGAACTTGGGTTTGAGATTTCTTTCTCCTTTTAAACTATGGTTGGACCAAATTCATTAATACTGCATCCTGTTTCAACAAGAGTTTCAAGGCTTGAAATGAATTATGCCCTGTTGTTTGATGACTCGCAAGGTAGACCTCTGGCTTAACACTCATTCTGTTTGACACAATAGTGATTCCTATAGAGTCCGAAACTGTGATTTCAGTGGAGGAGCCTTTATTCAGCACTTGTGGTGAGCACTGTACTCATGAACTGACTATCTACTTTCATCATTATAACACCCTTGTGAGCTAGGTATTATTCTCTCCATATTACTGCTGGGAAAACTGAAGGCTACCTTGACCGCGATGTATACCTGTAGAAAAGTAATAAAGAAGTATAATTTTGACCTAGAATCTACGTATTCCAGAGTCTGTGCTCCCAGGCACTGCTGGGAACACATTTTCAAGTATTTGAGGACCAGTTATGTTCAGGAAGACTGAGTTCACCGAGGAGCCTGTCCCAGTTGATGGAATGAACACAGATTTCAGGTTCATGATCATTTAGACAGACTTTCCTGTGTAGTCCACCCGCCCTTGAGGTTCTATTCTTTCCACAGGGAGGCTTAGCCATTGAAATAGTAGGTGATGGCAGTTTTCATTCTTTTCACAAACAGATCTTCAAGCTGTTACAGGCCCCATTCACAGACTGTGGTGACGGCCCGATGCTGCGTCTGGAGGAGCTGGGAGACCAGCGGCACGCGCCCTTCCGACACATTTGCCGCCTTTGCTACCGGGTCCTGAGACACTCCCAGCAGGACTACAGGAAGAACCAGGTGGGCTCTGAGGACCCTGGGGAGTGCCAGACAGCTTCCTCCCTTGAGTTCACTTTCCTCAATGAGTTTTAAGTGTCACATGTATATATTTATTTAGTGGCTAGAGACTAGTTCATTGTTCAATTTGCTCTTCAAAAGGAGATAGATATTTTTGCAAGCCTGGGAAGATGTTGAGTTGAGAAGGATACATCAAAATTCTCCTTCTACAGCATCCTTGGAATGAGATTTTTTTTTTTGATGTTTATATTACAAGTACAGTATTTTTTAAAACTTTTTATTTTACATTGGATTATAGCTGATTAACAATGTAGGGATAGTATCAGATGGGCAGCAAAGGGACTCAGCCATACATGACATATATACATTCTTCCCCAAACTCCCTTCCCATCCAGGCTGCCACATAACATTGAGCAGAATTCCCTGTGTTCTACAGTAGGTCCTTGTTGGCTGTCCATTTTAAATAGAGCAGTGTATATATGTACAGTATTTCTCATGGCACATTTCTGGAAGGTGTAAGGGTGCAATGGTTCCATGTGCTTTTATTGGAAATGGAGTGAAGTCTTCCTGCCCCATCCATGCCCTCCATCTCTGCTGGTAACTTCGTCTTTGTTTTGGTTCCGGCTCATGTTTTGGACATTCTAAGTCATCATCTATTGTCATGACAAGTAAACACACAAACACAAACAATACAGTTTCTCTATGAGTTAAATATTTAAACCTCTGTGAGGGTTCCAAACAACTGGAGATGCTGAGGAGTCACTATGTCAGTGATTGTTAACTGGCAGCAATTTCACCACCCACCCCCACCCCGCCCTGGGCCAGGAGGATGTATGGAAATGTCTGGAGATGCTATTGAGTGTCATACCTTGGGAATACTACTGGCATGAAGTGGGTGGAGGCCACGGATGCTATTTAGCATCTGGGCAAGCCCAGCCCAGTCGCCCCACCCCCAACAAAGAATTATCCGATCCAAGAAGTCAGTAGGGACTGCTGAGTTCAAGAAACCCTGCGTTCCATAAACTATTATAAGTGCACAGTGATGCTTCTTATAATACGGACTCTCATCCCTGTGGTGTTACAAAAGGTTTTGTTTTTAAGCTTTGACCACCGCCAAATCTGGCCTTTAAATGTAAACCGTTCTCTGTAGTGAAAGTTTTTTGTGTATCATCATACAGTGTTGGTCCTAAGCAATGCTCTGAAGTATTAGATACAATTTTATTAGCAAGTATTGGGCTGGCCAAAAAGTTTGAGTTCTCCACAAGATGTTATGAAAAACCCAAACAAACTTCTGGCCAACCCAGTATTCTTAATCATTCACTTTGCCTTTGCTGTTGTTGAGATACAAAGCATCACACCCTGGTACTGCCATGTTTATTCGTTAGCATAGGTTGCCGTCGGGCACTGTGCCCGGTTTAAACCCACCTCTTGTGTGTGAGTGCCATGCTTAGCCCATACTTGTGCTAAAGAGATTTTATCCTCTTCCCATGAGGATGCATCAGTCTGTAATGTGTGCCGGGATCTTTTGCTTGTACATCAGAGGACTAGACCAGTCTTTCTTGTTGCTGTTGCTGTGGGGGGTCTTGGCTTGGTTGTTTATGGACCCTGTGCCTTTTGGCAGTAGTACTGACATATCCCTGGGGGCTGATGAATTCTCAGACATGCATCCTTACTGAGTGAGGGCTGAAAAGGGGCCCGATCCACTCTGTTAGTCCTTAGTCACTTTTAAGATTTTGAAATTAATGAATTAAAATGAAACCAGGTTTCAAGGGCCTTTTGAACTTTGAGCAAGCAGTCTGTCTTGGACAGGGAAAATCTCTTTGAATAACAACAAAGTTTTTATAAGAGGCTTCCTGGCGTTCTGAAATATTTCAGTGGGACATCATGTCTGATCTCAAAAGAGAAGTCAGAGATGTTTTCATGTATTCTGTGAATGTAATTGACTGATTTACATATTCCTGGGCTTCCCTGGTGGTTCAGCTGGTAAAAAATCTTCCTGCAGTGTGGGAGACCTGGGTTCAATCCCTGAATTGGGAAGATTCCCCTGGAGAAGGGAACAGCTACCCACTCTAGTATTTTGGCCTGGAAAATTCCATGGACTGTATAGTCCAAGGAGTCGCAAAGAGTTCGACTCAACTGAGTGACTTTCACTTCACTTCTTCACATGATTCCAACTACCCACTGACTTTAATTTTCATCCCAGATAAGGAAAATACAATGGAGCAATAACATTGTTCAAAATATCCAGGTAGACTTCGCCATGTTTATTCAGCAACACAGGGCAGTGAGGCAGTTGAGACCTCTTGAATCAGTAATAAAATCAGAGCTGGAAAACAACTCTTGACCTTTAGAAAAATAAGTCACCACATTAAAATTTATACTGTGGACTTAATAAAATGCCCATCTGTAAATACAGGATATGTTACTTAGTGATACCTGTGTGGCAGGTTTAGTAAACTGAAGGATGTGAGAGTGTTTGTGGCTGTCACCCTGGGTTGAGAAGTTGGGGAAGGACACTCCTCTGTGATTTTCCTTAAAGGGAGTAGCTCTCCTCGGGGGCTGCTGCCCCTTCCCTTACTCTGTGCCTCACCACACTGTTCTCCTTGCTTACCTCTCTCTCCTCGCTTCGAAGGAGTACATAGCCAAGCAGTTCGGCTTCATGCAGAAGCAGATTGGCTATGACGTGCTGGCTGAAGACACTATCACCGCCCTTCTGCACAATAATCGCAAACTCCTGGAAAAACACATCACCGCTGCAGAGATTGACACCTTTGTCAGCCTGGTGCGGAAGAACAGGGAGCCCAGGTGAGGCGGAGGTGGGGTTGATCGGCAGAAGGTGCCTCTGTGTTTATGATGCAGGCTCTGAGTTGGTCATGGTGGTCTTTTTTGTTTTGTTTTTTGTTTGTTTGTTTTAACTAGATGTCCTTTGTTTGGGCCTGCTAGGCCCCAGGTCGTGATTGAGCAGGTCTGGAGAGGCACTTTGAGTCATGAAAAGAGCGTGGTATGGAAATGAGACCAGGGTGGAATCCTGGCTCCACAGTTTACCAGCTGGTGACTTTGAGCTTTAATCTCATCTATTAGATAAGTTGTTATAAAAATTAAATGAAGACAAATACATGTGAAGTGCCTGGCACTTATATGTAAGTGACAGCTATCGACCCCTCATTCACTTTGTAGCACCCTGCTATGACCAGTCAGAACTTCCCCAAATATCAATAAGTCTTTTGCACACATAGTTATTACCTGAGTGTTTGTATTTACAGTAGTGAATTCTGTCAATTCTATTGCATTCTTACAGATCCTACCCTCCCTGTATACTTTCTTCTCTCTTTTCTTCTCCTTTTAATTAAGATCCACCCCATGTCAGGGGATGTGGGAACTAGTTTACAACGTGGATATTAGAAACAGTGATACTAGAGAGCTGAAAGGTGTTATTATGAAACTGACTCCTCCCACCTATTAAAAACAACTAACATCTTATGGACCCTCTCGTGTGCCAGGGACTGAACTGAGTAAGCACTTTACATGAATTAGTTCATTTAATCCTCAAAAGAACCCTCTGGGGTTAAGAGTTATCCATTTTTATTGATGAAAACCCGAAACATGGTTAGGTTAAATAATTTCCCCCAAATAACAGTACATGTCAGAATGTAGCAGAGAAGAACCAGAACCAGGATTCTGATTTAAGCCTCAAACATCAGACCTCTCCCCGCTCTGGGAACCCAGCATCATCACCATGTCTTCCTTAGGTGATCTTACTTGGTTGCTTCTTCTGTTCATTTTTACCTCGTCGCCTCTTCCTCACAGCAGTCACTCCCATCCTTCTTCTTGCGCTTTTCTCTCTTTCTTCTTTCCCCTCCTTCCTTGCCTCCCTCCACTCTCTCCCTCCCTCTTTTCTCTTCCCTCCCTCCCATGTCTGGGTAACTGGTGATACCATGCACACAGACACTGAAACCCAAAGCCTCTCTGACTCGTGGTAAAGGTAGCTTGGGTCTACCCTTTGGAGGGAGAGCCATGTCCCCAGGACCTAACCCTTTGCTTTTGCATTTGGTTTGGTTTCTGTTTCTCCACAGATTCTTAGATTACCTCTCTGACCTCTGCGTGTCCATGAACAAATCCATTCCGGTGACTCAGGAACTGATATGTAAAGCCGTGCTGAATCCAACCAATGCTGACATCCTCATTGAGACCAAGTGAGTGGGGGTCGGGGAGTAACTATAAAGGTGAAAATGGATTTAGATGGAGAGCATGTGCCTTGATGGTTGTCTGTGCTGTGGGGAGTTAAACCCAGCCCCTTCGCTTCTGAAGTCAGGTTGGCTGGCCTTCAATTATCTTCATGCCAGCATCTTGATTAGAAGAGTTACTGGATTTGCTTCTGCTGTGGTGTCCTCCTCTGTATGGTGATGTCACTTACTTTGCTTACTGAGTTGAAAGTGATGTGGGCTACTGGGGAGCATCTTACATACCCTTGATTTCATTTTAAGACTTGAAAGTTCTCCAGTTAGGATCCTCAGGTTTAAATTTTAAAAGAGGTAATTCATTGTCAATATTAACACATTGTAGGGAAGAACTTGTGAAATTACCACTATTCAGAAAGTGTTCATTGGTCTACAGAAGTTTGGAAAGTAGTAGTTGATTCATTTGTAACAGGGAAACATATACTGCCAGTAACATATCAATGTTAAAAAAGAAATTTTTTTAAAAACACCTATGCCCTAAACTTGTGGTTTTGGTGGGGAGGGGTCTCATGCATAACATAATTTTGAGCTTGGGCTGAAAGCTGACTTTCTCAACCTTGGCCTTTGACATTTGGGGCCAACGCACAAATATAGTTGATCAGCAACAAGCGAGGATTTCAGACATAATGAGTTTTCCCGCCGCCTCCTACGTTTTCAGGTTGGTGCTCTCCCGTTTCGAATTTGAAGGCGTTTCTACAGGAGAGAATGCCCTGGAGGCAGGCGAGGATGAGGAAGAAGTATGGCTCTTTTGGAGGGACAGCAACAAGGAGATTCGCAGTAAGAGTGTCCGGGAGCTGGCGCAGGATGCCAAGGAGGGCCAGAAGGAAGACCGCGATGTCCTTGGCTACTACAGGTGTGCGGGCCTGTGCACGGGCGCCCTGTGATGTCCTCTCATGAGACAGTCCATCAGAAAGACAAATGTGTTTTTCAGGAGTTTGTAGAGTGTGAGCTCTCAGCAATACTTACATAGTAGGGCAGTGATACCTGGGTGTGGCTTGGTCACAAGGAAGCTGCACGGTTGCATCAGAACCTTCTCAGTTGTTGGTCTCTACACAGTAGCACGTGAATGTAGTTTGTGGTAGATACGAGTCAGGCTGTGGGGTCACCTCTACATACTGGCTTTAAAAAACTTTTCCTTTTATGTTAGAACATAGCTGATTAATAATATGATAGTTGCATCACTGTTAAGAGATGCAGCCGTACGCGTACCCATTCTCCCCCAAACTCCCCTCCCATCCAGGCTGCCACATGACATTGAGCAGAGTTCCACACGCTATACAGTAGGTCCTTGTTGGTTATCCATTTTAAATAAAGCAATGATACGTACTAACTTTTTGACTTGGGTCCAGTTATCCACCTCTATGTCCCAGTTCCTTTACCTGCAAGACAGAGACAATAGTGCCAGCCTCTGGGAACTTTTACAGGCAGAGCTAAGAAATGTGCATGTGTATACACACATCTGTTGATGTCTCTACCTGCATACATACACACATTTGTTTCTGTATTAATGTATACGAATGTAATAAAAACCCTGAGTTCACATCACGACTTTGAGCTCCACTCCAGCACCGTAGGGTTATTCTCATCTTCACCCTCTGTATCCACAACTCCTTCCTCGGACAGTGAGAACCTGCCGTGTTGATTGGTTTCCACCCCGATCCTGGTGTTTCCTTGGTCCCAGCTGTAAGGCCTGTTGACTCTGCCACCTCAAGGGAAGGGAACCAGTAAACACTTTAAAAAGAAAAGAAAACAGGAGATGGATGGAGAAGTGCCAACATCATTTTTTAATAAAAGCAAAACTTTGCAGCTGCATTGCCCTTTGTGACCCTCCTGTATTTTGTTCTCTCCATTCACGCAGAAGATGGGTGACCTTCCACCCTCTATGTATGTTTATATTTTACATTTCTTTGCATTCATAAATAATATATAGTATTTTATTGAGCCTTAAAATTTTATATAAATGGTTCTATACCCTGAGTTTTTCTCTGAAACCTGCCCTTTTAATTCAACATTGAGTCTGAAATGGATTCACGCTAATGATGGTAGGTCCATTTCTTTAATTTTGACTACTGAATGTTATTCCATTTATTACTATGCCAACATTTTCTTTTCTCTTTGAATTCATTGTGTGCCACAATTTAGTTTTTTGTGTCAGGGAACATCATTGTTCAGATTGGTGCGCGTGTGTAGGAATTTCCATTCCATACCAGGAAATTAAGAGATTGGGGTGTATGCATATTTTAAACTCATTAAGCAAGCAATCCTAGATTGGATATTTTGGTGCACACTCTCACCAGTTGTAAATGAGAACTTTTGTTTGTCTTTGCACTCTCTGAATATTGTGGCACTCTTTAATTTTTGTTGATGTTATAAGCATGTAATTAGACCAAGTTTGGAACTTCACAGAGATCACATGTAATTGGGTGAGGAGGAAACCTTAAGACCTTTTGAGGAGTCCCCTACTTTTTCCACTATGTTTTTCACATGTGTGTGAAGTCAAAGAGCAGAGCTGTATGAGATAAGACCCCGAAAGTGTCATAAAATTTCTAAGTAGACTCAGTGAAGGTCTGAAACCTTTACCATTTCCTTTGTGGTCTTCAATGTGCTGTATAAAAACCAAACTAAAGCCCTGCTGGTCCAGTGGCTAACACTCTGAGCTCCCAATGCTGGAGGCCTGGGTTCAATCCTTGATCAGGGAACTAGATCCCACTTGCCACAACTAAGAGTTTGCATGCCACAGTGAAGACTGAGAATCCTTTGTGCCCCAACTAAGACCAGGCACAGCCAAACAAATATGTTTTAAAAGGCATAGCTAAGGAAACAGATAATCATTTTTACCCTAATAAAAATGATTTTTCAGCTTTTCTCCCCCATTTTATAAAATAAGGGCAAAATGGAATCAACTAGCCATGTAGGTACTCCCACACGGGATAGACATGTGTGACTGCTGGCATGGCTTGAACCGTTCTTTTTTCTGCTGGATACAGAAGCCAGATTTGGTTGTACGTGAACAGGTGGCGAGTGTTGATGTACAAGTTCACGTGGCCATACACCACTCCTATGAGATCTGGGCCCCTCCTCTGACTCCTGCTGTGTGTTTCTGGAAGTGTGAGCTCTCTGCAACTTTCCTTTTCTCAGGTACCAGCTGAACCTCTTTGCGAGGATGTGCCTGGACCGCCAGTACCTTGCCATCAATGAGATCTCGGGCCAGCTGGACGTGGATCTCATTCTCCGCTGCATGTCCGACGAGAACCTGCCCTACGACCTGCGGGCATCCTTCTGCCGTCTCATGCTCCACATGCACGTGGACCGAGACCCCCAGGAGCAGGTCACCCCCGTGAAATACGCCCGCCTCTGGTCTGAGATCCCCTCTGAGATCGCCATTGATGAGTGAGCCTAGCTCCTTTCTCATGTTGCTTTAAAATGTCTTAGCTGCAGTGTTCTGTGTAGCAGAAGACAAAGGCCTTATGGTCAAGTTAAGTCTAGTTCAATCAGAGAAGAAAGGCTAAGTCTTTTTTTTTTNCCCATTTTATAAAATAAGGGCAAAATGGAATCAACTAGCCATGTAGGTACTCCCACACGGGATAGACATGTGTGACTGCTGGCATGGCTTGAACCGTTCTTTTTTCTGCTGGATACAGAAGCCAGATTTGGTTGTACGTGAACAGGTGGCGAGTGTTGATGTACAAGTTCACGTGGCCATACACCACTCCTATGAGATCTGGGCCCCTCCTCTGACTCCTGCTGTGTGTTTCTGGAAGTGTGAGCTCTCTGCAACTTTCCTTTTCTCAGGTACCAGCTGAACCTCTTTGCGAGGATGTGCCTGGACCGCCAGTACCTTGCCATCAATGAGATCTCGGGCCAGCTGGACGTGGATCTCATTCTCCGCTGCATGTCCGATGAGAACCTGCCCTACGACCTGCGGGCATCCTTCTGCCGTCTCATGCTCCACATGCACGTGGACCGAGACCCCCAGGAGCAGGTCACCCCCGTGAAATACGCCCGCCTCTGGTCTGAGATCCCCTCTGAGATCGCCATTGATGAGTGAGCCTAGCTCCTTTCTCATGTTGCTTTAAAATGTCTTAGCTGCAGTGTTCTGTGTAGCAGAAGACAAAGGCCTTATGGTCAAGTTAAGTCTAGTTCAATCAGAGAAGAAAGGCTAAGTCTTTTTTTTTTAAATGAAAACGTAATTACAGATAGCAAGCATTATTTCTTCCGTCAAGAAGGTAAAAGATGGTATGATTGCCCTTTTATACCTTGTTTGTCTATTTTATTCAGCAAATACTTAAAGTGTCTTCTGCCTGCCAGGCTTAAAAAATCTATCTGGGAATAAACAAGAAAAGTATGTTGGACTTAGTGGTTTGCTGGTTAAGACTCTGCATTTCCAACTCTGGGGGTGCGAGTTTAATTCCTAGTCGGGCAACTAGGATCCCACATGCTGTGTGATGTGGCCAGAAAAGAAAAAAAAAAAGAAAACTATGTTTACACTAGTGGGGAAAGACAGACAATAACTAACTAAAATATATACGTTAGTGGTGGTTGCTGAGCAGGGAAGGTAAATAGGGACAAGAGGGTGGAAAGTGGTGGGGTGGGTGGTTCTGGCTTTAGGGACTAAGCATATAGAGAAGGCCTCACTGGGAGGAACTTGAACTTTGATTGCCTTTTCTTTCTCCTTTCCTTTCAGCTACGATAGTAGTGGAGCCTCCAAAGATGAAATTAAGGAAAGGTTCGCTCAGACCATGGAATTTGTGGAGGAATATTTAAGAGATGTGGTGTGTCAGAGGTTCCCTTTCTCTGATAAGGAGAAAAATAAGCTTACGTTTGAGGTAACTCATGGTGATCTGTATGTTTTGTAAGAAACATACATGTGGTGAATTAAATCGTGTAAAATGATAGAACATTATGTATGCTCTGTACGTTGTATTAAAAGTGACGGGAAAGAAACCAGACTGTGCTTAGGATCTGTATTAGATTAATCGTTTGAGGGACACAAATCCTTATCACCTTTGAGTTGAATATTTTTCTTTGCAACCACTTTGCCTTTTTAGGGGTTAGATTTCCAAGCATCGCAATGTTATCTGTGTTCTTGTTGGGTATACCTTGGCTTGCCCTCTATTATCTTTGAGAAGCTACACAGACCCAGTGATGAGGTTAGTTTTTTATTCACCAGTCATCAGAACAGATCAGCATCTTTGCAGGTTTTCATTTCTTATTTTTTCTCCTTATGAAACTAAATTAAATTTGATCAGAAACTGCAAGTAAATTAAATGACTTCTCTTATGGTAAAGAAGGTCAGAATCAGTCGTTTCTAAAATAGTCCACCTGAAGGATACTGTTTAATTAATCCATCTCCCCCCTCTCTCTTTTAAATACAACAGGTTGTCAACCTAGCGAGGAATCTCATATACTTTGGTTTCTACAACTTCTCTGACCTTCTCCGATTAACCAAAATCCTCCTGGCCATATTGGACTGTGTGCACGTGACCACAATCTTCCCCATCAGCAAGATGGCGAAGGGAGAGGAGAATAAAGGTGAGAACAATGTGGAGAAGCTGAAGAGGGAGCCTCTGATGGTGCCCACACGTGGGGACGCGCTTGCCCCTCCTCCTGCCTCTGCCATGCTTACCACGTGATGTCGCATTACCACGTGATGTCACATCCTTTCTTCGTCCTTCTTGACTTTACGAACATTTTCAGATATAAATAAAAGTGGAAAGAATATAGTAGAGTGGACACCTATGGACCCATGACTCAGAGGCAATGATTATTAACACTTTGCTGTAGTTTTTACATTTATAAATGAAGTTGCATATTCCACTGCACCATTTGAAAGTTGCCTCGCAGCTGGAATGCTTATGTGTTTTCACTGTTCTTGATGTGCCGTGATGGTCTGTGCTTATGTTAGTATGTGAGTAAATGAAATCCAGACTGTGGGAATCCTGTTTCCAATTTGTGAGTAGAAAATCTGCCTTGATGTGTTTGTTTTTCTCCTCTGTTTTAGTGTCGTGACAGACATATACTAGGTACTCACGTGTGGATTATTGCTCAGCTAGTCTCTCCAGCTGGAATAGAAAAAGGACGTTTACTTGCATCCTCCTGCCTGTTAGGGCCTGTGCTTAGTCATTTGCCACGTGATCCTGTCAGCTGAGCTGGGTTTTCTCCTTTTATAGTGGAATAAACTGACCCTCACGGGCGGTACAGTGCCCTCGAGATCAGGTGGCTGTTGGTGCAGCACTGGATGTGCATCTTGTTAACTCCTGTATTTCTAGTTCTGTGCACAGCTGCAGGCATGCAGTGGGTGGCCATACAATTGGGCGGGTGATTTAACACATAAAATTGCTCCTTAGGGCAATTTCAAAGCCCATGCTCTTTCACCTACTTCCTTAAACCTGAATTTTTTTTTTTTTGCCACATTATTTTTTTCTTGAAGGATAATTGCTTTACAGAATTTTGTGATTTTACGTCAAACATCAATAAGAATCAGCCATAGGTACACCCTTGTCCCCTCCCTCCCGAACATCCCTCCCATCTCCCTCTGATTTGATGGACATGAGTTTGAGTGAACTCCGGGAGTTGGTGATGGNTTTTTTTTTTACTTTATTTTACTTTACAATACTCTATTGGCTTTGCCATACATCGACATGAATCCACCACAGGTATACCTGTCTCTTATACACATCTTAGATAGTCACAGAGCCCCTTTTTGAGTTCCCCGAGTCATACAGCCAATTCCTATTGGCTATCTATTTTACATATGGTAATGTAAGTTTCCATGTTATTCTCTGCATACATCTCACCCTCTCCTCCTCCTCCCCGTGTCCATAAGTCTGTTCTCTATGTCTGTTTCTCCATTGCTGCCCTGCAGATAAATTCATCAGTACCATCATTCTAGATTCCATACATATGTGTCAGTATATGATATTTATATTTCTCCTTTTGAGTTACTTCACTCTGTATAATAGGCTATAAGTTTGTCCACCTCTTTAAAACTGACTCAAATGCATTCATTTTTATGGCTGAGTAGTATTGCATTGTGTATATGTACCACAGCTTCTTTATCCACTCATCTGTCGATGGACACCTAGGTTGCTTCCATGTCCTAGCTGTTGTAAATAGTGCTACAATGAACATTGGGGTACATGTGTCTATTTCAATTTTGGTTTCCTCAGGGTATATGCCTAGGAGTGGGATTGCTGCGTCATATGGTGCTTTTATTCCTAGTTTTTTAAGAAATCTCCGTACTGTCTTCCATATTAAGCCCTGCATTTTTGATAGGTATAAACCCATCAGGTTCCCAGGGTCACAGAATGTATTGGGACAGAGACGTGTGAAATGACTTGTCCTGAAGAGCCTCTGCCCCTGGCCAGGTGTGCCCCAGAGTGTGCTCCAGGGGTCTGTCGTGACCAGGGTCTGTCCTGGCCCTTCCTAGGCAGTAACGTGATGCGGTCCATCCATGGGGTCGGAGAGCTGATGACCCAGGTGGTGCTCCGGGGGGGAGGCTTCCTGCCCATGACACCCACGGCCACCGCCCCTGAGGGCAACGTGAAACAGGCCGAGCCAGAGAAGGAGGACATCATGGTGATGGACACCAAGCTGAAGATCATTGAAATACTCCAGGTAAGCATGGGCCAGAAGGAGGGGCAGGAGTGTGCTTCACAGGGCAGCACCTGTGTGCAGTGGCCCTGCTTTGATGGAGCCCCAGGCTTTCGGGAAGAGAGTGGAGGTAGATTCTTAGCCTCGGGTGCCATTTCTGAACTGGCCCTCTTACTGCTTGTCATCCCCAACATGCCCTGTCCTGCCAGCCGTGCCAGACTCTCAGCAGTTACCCTCACTTTCCCTTGTCATTGGTCTCTGCTATCAGCCATACTGTCCGTTTGCTCAGAATTCGCTCACACTCTGTCCATAGCTGAGATCCCTGCTTTTTGTTCATAACTCAGTTCAAAGTTCCATAAAATTTGTAACTCCTCCCTCAAGCCTTCCCTTTCTCCCTCCCTCATCCATTCATATATTCAACGAATACTTATTGATACTGATTCCATGCCAAGTACTTTTAAGCCCTGAAAATCCAGCCATGAGCAGAATCATTCCTGCTTACGTTGTGATAGGGGGCATAAGCGTATAAGGGCTTCCCAGGCTGCACTAGTGGTAAAGAATCCTTGCCTGCCAAAGCAGGAGACAAGAGAGATATGGGTTCGATCCTGGGTCGGGAAGATTCCCTGGAGGAGGGTGTGGCAACTCACTCCAGTATTCTTGCCTGGAGAATCCCATGGACAGAGACACCTGGCGGGTTATAGTCCAAACAGTCACAAAGACTCAGACATGACTGAAGCAATTTAGCACACACAAACACATAGGCATATAACAATGTATATACCAAGGATGTTAAAATATAAAAGAGAGCCAAGACTGTTTGGAGGCCCTTGGGGGTACATGTTTTGATGAGATTGTCAGAGAAGGTCTTCCCATTCAGAGAGCAGTGAGGGAACTCATATTTAGGGAAAGAGTCTCTGAGACTCCGAGAGGGAACAATAAATGCAGAGACCTGAGGTGGAAGCACAGTTGGCAAGTCTGGAAACAGGTCAAGGTCAAGAAGGAATGGGAGATGAAGTGGGGAGTCAGGGCATAAAATTGTTCTGAGCGGATTTGCTATAAAGATGCACAGAGAAAAGTCGGCGGTGGGGGCTGCAAAGTGATTGTTGGTCATATTTAAGTTAAGGGATATCAGCAAGACTGTATGCTGAATGGAAGTAATCACATTGAGAGGGGGGACTTACTGAAAAAGAGAGAGGATAATTGTAGAAGCAAAGTCCTGGCCTAGGGAAGAGGGGATGGGAGCCCTCTGCTTCCTATGCGAACCTTCCAGCCTTCCAACAACAAATTATGTTTTCCTCTTTGTGCTCCCTGGGAGTTTTTAATTCATTAACAAAATTAGCTGCTCCTTAATGAAAAGAATGCTGTAGTCACCTTTCTCTTTTATCCCACACTGCCTGATCTCAACCCCAGAAAGGATGGAGGAGATGAGGAGTTGAGATGGAGGGGAGAAATATGCATATTTACAGATGGAAGGATTTTTTAAAATTCTACAATCACAGTTAACTAATGGTTTGAAAGCAACAGTGGTGCTCCTCAAAATAATTACTGAAGCCAATAAAGAGCGATTTAAGTACAGGAAACTCATTGAATTTATGTCTGAGCAAAAGTAGAGAAAGATTTCAAAGATTTCAGGCTGTGGCTTACAGGTCCCAAGTATGTGGATATCATGTGTGTTTATCAGAATTGATGTGATGTGAAAATTGGTTACATCTTGAGTCTACTCACTGTAGTGATTACTGTAATAATCTGAGAACATTTAATTGATGAATTCTTTCAGCAAATACTTACTGATCTACCACATGCAAGGCATTTTGCCTGGCTAGATGAGGGGCTGTATGAGGAAAGCACAGACAGTTTGGACAGGGGCTCTGTCTCCAGCGTGTTTCAAGTCTAATAGGAAAAGGAGGTGGGATGAAGCTGTGTGTACATGGAAATAAAGCCATGAGAAAAACGTTCTCCTGATATACGGGTGGGTCCGGTGATCCCATTTAGTAAGGACCAGAGGAGATTTTAAAGAGGAGGTAAGATTTTATCTGAGGCTTTAGCCATGGACAGGTGTTGTGTAGAAACAGGGGCTGTTTTCAGACGGGTGGAGTAAGTTGAGCCAGAGTATCATTGCTCAAGGTCAGTAAGCCCTTCTCCTTGGGCAGGGGTGTGGTGTGTGCTGAAAGGAAGTTATCAGAAATGAGGTTGGAAAGGCAGACTCTGGAAAACTTTGGGTGCCTGAAGTGTTAGGACTTGATTCTGGGGGAGCCTTTGACTGTTTTCAAGCGGAGAGTTAACCCAAGAAGAAATGCCTTTGGGAGGTAGACCTGGTAAATTTGGTAGTGTAATGACTGAGGTGGGGGACAGAGGCTGTGAGCAGGGGAGAGATCCTGAGGAGTGGCAGAGGCAGGGCTTCATCATTGATGAGGTGTGTGTGTGTGTCGCAGAAGGTCCTGAGACTGAGGGTGAGAGAAGTGAGGCAGAATGGACAGCTAGTTTGGTACAGTCCTGAGTTTGAGACACCGGGAGGATGCTGAAGGGGATGCCCAGTAGTCATTCAGGAAGTCTAGACCAAGAGTTTGAAAGATAGGGACTTCCCTCGTGGTCCAGTGGTTAATACCCTGTGCTTTTACTGCTGAGGGCCTGGGTTCAGTCCTTGGTCAGGGAACTAGAATCCCACAAACTTCATGGTGTGGTGCAGCGGGGAAAAAAAAATTGGAAGATAAACCAAGAATCTGTTGCAATCTCGAAGAGGTGACCACAGTCCCAGGATTGGGTAAAGTCACCAGGAGGGTGGGGCAGAGATAGAGAAGAGACGGTCGGTGGTAAGATCCTTTTACAGTTTTGAGTCGTTGTCTGATCTTTGTTTTTTTGGCTCCAGCCACGATCATGGAAAAAGCATCCTTGTGTTGGAGCAGATGGGGAGGGAACACAGGGAGTGAAAGAGGAGGGAGCCCAAGAGTTTGCATCTACATCAAAGAAAACAGTCATTCATAGAAAATAAAGAGCCAAGCTAATTCTCAGTACGGAAAACGCGTTTTTCTCTGTCAGTTCACTTAAAGGCAGCCAACTTCGCCCTTGTTAAGACTCAGCATCGGCATTCGATACTTGCTGAAATGAAGTAATGTTTTATGGAGGATGGAGTGGGGAGTGAGTGATTTATTGTTCTGATTATTAAATTAATTGCCAGGATTCTGAAGTTTTTACTAGAAGCTTAAGGTGCTGCGGGCAGAATTGACATATCCCATGCAAGGCTTTGAGGACTGTTGAAATCTTAAGCCAAATATTTGGCTCACTAAGTGTTTAAGGTAATTGATGCAGCAGATACCAGGCCCAGCCAGAGTGCAGCGGTTTGGCGGGGTGTTCCAGGTGGTATGCTAATATAACCAATCTGTTTCCATCTCCACTTGAATCTCTAGTTTATTTTGAATGTGAGATTGGATTATAGGATCTCCTGCCTCCTGTGTATATTTAAGCGGGAGTTTGATGAAAGCAATTCCCAGACTTCAGAAACATCGTCCGGAAACAGCAGCCAAGAAGGACCAAGTAACGTGCCAGGTGAGCGATGCCAGGATGGGATTTCTGCCGTGAAATGGGACCCGGGTCTACTGAAAGCTGAATGTCCAGAGAGTACGTTCTAGAACAAGGATAAAATGTGAATATATTTGAAGGTGACTATATTTTAGAATGACATCCTGGGAGTTACCCATTTGGGGCAAACAAATAATCGCAAGAGCCCAGATTCCTTCTGGAGTAGATCTTATTACTTCTGTCTTTGAGTGTCTTAGTTGTAAGACAGCTGAGGGTTCTAATGTTATGGTTGTGTGAAAGACCGAAAAAAAAAAACAAAAAACCCACCCCAAAACATAATTCGCTGAGAAAATTGACTGTCCACTAGCAACTTTTACTCTGGGTAGAAGTTTTTCCCTGCCCAGGATATAGTGGTGATGGCTAAGAGAAAGATAGTGGTAGAAATAAACCCACCTAGAAAGGTCTGAGGCTCCTTGGAAGGAGGTAGTGCCTCTCACAAGGGGTCATGCACTGAGTGGAAATCTGGAGCCAGTGCACAGTGTGATCCAGGTTGACCTGGCTTCAGAGCTTTTCAGTGAAAGAAGCTGGAAAACTTGAGGTTAATCCATGAGCAGAGGCAAGGGTGTTTGGGGAGGAAGTTCACAGGCAGCATGTTTTCATTCCTTCCTGCGTCTGAAGTTCTGTTCTCTCTAATTCTTCAGGTGCTCTTGACTTTGAACACATTGAAGAACAAGCTGAGGGCATCTTCGGAGGAAGGAAAGTGTATTTTCAGTTTCTGTTCTGTAGGTGGTTCTGAGATGGAGGAGGCTCCTCTCTGTTAGCTCTCAAAGACTTCTCCTTGGACTCAGAAAGATTCAGTCCTTGGGTTTAGGTTGTTTGCCTGCTCACTTTATAACTTCTAGAACAAGACTTTTTTAAATGGTGAGGAAATAGTGTTGAAAGAGAGGGCCAAAACAGAGTGCGGAAAGCATGCTCATGGGTGCTACTGGGCTGCAGGCACCCCCAAGCTCTTTGGAAGCCAAGCAGCAGCAAGGATAAAAACCGGCATGCAGTTCTTTCATTGTCTGTAGCCTGAAATTACTGTGTGAACCGTTTCCTAAAAGATGAGATTGCTCATTGTTGACTGAAAACATCATTATGAGACTCAAATCCCTATAAGACTCAAACACCCACAAACTTGGTATAAACACCCTGTATCAACTCTTGGTAAATACACATTTGCTTCAGTTACGTATTGCTTTTGACAGTCAAAACTTAATGGATTAAGGACTTCCCTGGTGCTCCAGTGGTTAAGAATCCATCTGTCAGTGCAGGGGATGCAGATTCGATACCTGGTCAGGGAAGATTCCACATATCATGGGGCATCTAAGCCCATGTGCTGCAGCTGCTGAAGTCTACTCTCTGGAGCATGAGAGTCACAACTACTGAGCCCATGCTCACATGTGATAACAAAGACCCAGGACAGCTAAAGAAAAATGGATTAAAACAGTCATTTTATTGCCTCTCCCAACCCTGTGGTTGACTGGGGCTCAGCTAGATGGTTCTTCTGCTGATCACTGTTGGGTCTGTCACGCAACCATAGTAGCTAGTGATTGGGGTTGGCACATTCATGTTGCTTTCTTTCCATTTCTGGCTCCTTGGAGGCAATGCCTTTAAGGCTGGGACTTCTCTGTCTTTGCACATGGATATCTGGGGCTTCTACATAGCTTGGTAACTGGCTTTATGTGCAAAGGCCCCAAGAGGCTAGACCAACAGTGTACAGGCACTAAGCAAGCGTCTACTTGCATCATGTTGCTAATGTCCTATTGGTCCAAGCAGATCGCCTGGCTGAGCCCAGTGTCAGTGTGGGAGGAACCTACACAAGGGTGTTTAGACCAGAGAGGTGAACTGATGTTCACTGTCTTAGTGCTGAATGTCATTGTGAAATTTGAATCAGCAGCATTATTTACTCTATGGAAGAGATTGCTGTTCTGAAACTCAGGGAGTTTTGAGTTTAGCCTGGTGCCACTTCAGTCTGCTGGGTGGTGTCTTGGTGTTGAAGGGCTATGAAAGCTGCTTCACACCTTTCTGGAGCGCATAGCACAAACAGAGAATTTATGTACTAAGTCCTATCTGTGCCTCCCTTGCTGGTCTGCAGCCATGAAGGTCTCAGCATTTGACCTTTATTTGATTGTACACACAATACAGACCCAGAACCTGAGTGACAGTGCTCGGGTTCACGGTGGCCTGCCGTTAGCGCCAGGACTTGCTTATTAAATTTTTGGTTGTGTAAGTAGCACACAATCAACGTAGGGTAGATACTGGGAGAAGCCTTGGTAATATACTGATTGACCCCAGCTAGGAAGCTAGAAAAGCACTGAGTGGGGATGACTCACGGCAACACTTCTCAAAATGGGGTCTGTGGGACCAAACCACTTGCTGAGTTCGAGACAAGATAAGTGAATCTCTGGGCACCTTCATGGCAATTGGGGGGCTTCTCAGATGGTACAGATGGGCTTCCGTCATAGCTCAGTTGGTAAAGGATCTGCCTGCAATGCAGGAGACCTGGGTTCGATTCCTGTGTTGGGAAGATCCCTTGGAGAAGGAACTAGCAACCCACTCCAGTATTCTCGCCTAGAGAATCCCATGGACAGAGGAGCCTGGCAGGCTACAGTCCATGGGATCACAAGAGTCAAATACAACTTAGCGACTAAACCACCACCATACCTGAATGGTCTAGTGATTTTCCCTTTTTCCAGGTGGTGCAGTGGTAAAGAATTGGCCTGTCAATGCAGGAGATGCACAAGGCAGGTTCGATCCATGGTGGTGGTGAGACCCCCTGGAGAAGGGAACGGCAGCCCACTCCAGTATTCTTGCCTGGAGAATCCCATGGACAGAGGAGCCTGACAGATTACAGTCCTTGGGGTCACAAAGAGTTGGACACGACTGAGCGCACACATTTGTTGGCCCCTGTGACCCCATCCAAGTGCACAGTCGGGGATATGGTACAGGCTAGACCTTGAAAACCTGGCCCTCCACCACAGATGGTTTCTTGGCACTAGCATCTTAAATAAAGAAAAAACTTGTAACTCTGGAGAAACACAACTACACGTGGCTCTGAAACCGTGGGGGTAGCCCAGCAGCACAGCATCTGGTGGGAGAGTGTTTGCAAAGCCAGGCCTGCCACTGTGGGAAGGTGGGGACTTCGGTTAGACATTTGGCAGCTGCAACACTGTAACTATCCCCTCCCCTCAGAATACAGTTGAAGATGAAACAAGATGGTATTGTTAAAGGAGTTATTTAGTAGCCAGGTCTGCTGAGGTCGGCCGTAGAGTGGGGGATCTCACGAAGTGAGGTGTGTCGGGGCCCACAGCTGCGGGTGGGGGCGTCTGTGGCTCACGGCACCTCTCCCCTCAGTGAGGAGAACACCCCGCTGGACCTGGATGACCACGGCGGCAGGACTTTCCTCCGAGTCCTGCTGCACTTGACGATGCACGACTACCCACCCCTGGTGTCGGGGGCCCTGCAGCTCCTCTTTCGGCACTTCAGTCAGAGACAGGAGGTCCTCCAGGCCTTCAAACAGGTAGCTTGGGTGGCTGTGTGTGCACACACGTGTGTGTGTGTGTGTTATTGGTGATGGTGTCATCTGTCTGAGAGGGTGTTGAGTGCCACTGGTCGATTGCATTCGTTCAGGTTCAGCTGCTCGTTACCAGCCAAGATGTTGATAACTACAAGCAGATCAAACAAGACCTGGACCAGTTGAGATCCATCGTGGAGAAGTCAGAGCTCTGGGTGTACAAAGGGCAGGGCCCCGACGAGGCCATGGACGGCGCATCTGGGGAAAACGAACATAAGAAGACAGAGGTGGGTGACACGCAAGTTAGGTTGCCGGAGGAGATGAGTGGGCTCTGGTTTTAGGTAAAAATGCAGATGCTAGGATGGGCTGGGATCTCAAGAGGTCTGCTTGTTACTGGGGTGATAGCCATTCTCCCAGGAAGTGCAGCACCAGGTGCCCCTTGCAGAACAAACCTGTTCTCCAGCTATGCCTGGCCCACCATCCTTTCCCAATCAGTGAAATAACATCCGTCACAGGATGCTGAGTGTGAGCAAGGGATTGACTCGGGCATAAACCTAGTGGTGCAGCTAGCTAGTACTAGTGCTCACTCACTCAGTCGTGTCTGACTTTGTGACCTTGTGGACTGCTGCCCACCAGGCTTCTCTGTCCATGGGATTCTCCAGGCAAGAATACTAGAGTGGGTTGCCATGCCCTCCTCCAGGAGATCTTCCCCACCCAGGGATCAAACCCACANGTGTCTGACTTTGTGACCTTGTGGACTGCTGCCCACCAGGCTTCTCTGTCCATGGGATTCTCCAGGCAAGAATACTAGAGTGGGTTGCCATGCCCTCCTCCAGGAGATCTTCCCCACCCAGGGATCAAACCCACATTTCTTGTGGCTCCCGAATTGGTAGGAGGATTCTTTACCACTGGTGCCACCTGGGAATCCCCACGATGGCTGGAAAACACTGCAAAATTTCTATTCCTTCCGAGATTGTGATCTAACCCTAACAAATGGACAGGAACCCAAGAGTTGTGCAAACCCCCAGTCACGTTCGTTTTGGTTCCTAGGAGGGGAATAACAAGTCACAGCAGCATGAGAGCACCAGCAGCTACAACTACAGGGTGGTCAAAGAGGTACGTGCCACCCCCCCGCCCCGAGCCTTGCCTGAGGCGGGAAGTTTCACAAAGCGAAAGAGGACCTCTGAGGTCAGTCTCAGGCCTCAGTCCGCATCGTGCGCGTCTCCTCCGTTTCCTCACCTTCTATGGGGGCCGCCAGCACCTATACTTCTGAAGGTTTACAATCGATCAACGATTTATCTTGATTGCTGACACGTAGTATCACCAGTGAGAACGGTAGTTCTTTAGAAATCTTTGCATAGGATGATTCAAAGTTGAGAGGTTGGAAGCTTGGTGTTTTTTGTTTGATTTTTTACCCCAGAACAAATTCTTCCCAAGTTTTTGGCGGTGATGCTGAGTCATACCTTGTTTGTTGTTGTTTAGTGGCTAAGTCATGTCCAGCTCTTTTGCAATCCCATGGTCTGTAGCCCACCAGGCTCCTCTGTCAATGGGATTTTCCAGGCAAGAATACTGGGGTAGGTTGCCATTTCCTTCTCCAGGGGATCTTCCCGGACCAGGGACTGAACCTGCGTCTCCTGTATTGGCAGGTAGATTCTTTACCACTGAACCAACAGGGAAGCCCCCATACCATTTTAGGATACCTGAAGCCATCCCACTTGCTGATGGAGCCATAATCCAGTCATTAATCTAGAAGACTTGTTCTTAGCCATATGTGGATTTGGTTCAATACAATCAGTAAGGCTCCTACAAGTTAGAGGACTTTCCCTCTTACTATGTTCTTAACAGATCATGATCCCTTTTACCTTCTGCCCACACCATCCCCAGGCAATCTTTCTTCCAACTATGCTTCCTACTTTTCTGAGATTGATTTTTGTTTCTTAGAACTTTTTTTTCAAACTTTGAGGTATAAGTGACAAAATTATAATATACTTGACAATGTGATAATTTGATATATACATAGTAAAATCATTACCACAATCAAGTTAATTAACACATCTGTCACTCACAGAAGTAACTTTTGGAGGATGGTAGGGGGAGGTAAGAATGCTTAAGATCTACTCTCTTTGCAAATTCCATGTACACAGTGAGATATCAGGAACTATCGTGGCCAGGCTGTAGGTTAGATCCTCAGAACTGAGATGTGGATTGATGAGAAACTTTGATCTTTCTTCCTACCAGATTTTGATCCGACTCAGCAAACTCTGTGTTCAAGAGAGCGCATCCGTGCGGAAGAGCAGGAAGCAGCAACAGCGCTTGCTCCGGAACATGGGCGCCCACGCCGTGGTGCTGGAGCTGCTGCAGATCCCCTATGAGAAGGTGGGCATCGCCCCCTCCCTGCAGCCTGACCCCACGGCTGCTGCTCCAAGGGGGCGGGTTCCTGGGTTTCCCCAAACCCTTCACACTTGGGAACGGTTGGTGAAGAAATGAAGCTGATGTGTGATGACTGTCACAGTGAAGCAATCTCATAACTGTCACTTATGAAACAAACGAGCATGGTAGAAATACAGTGAAACCCCCCTTAACCTCCCTCCACTTTTAGAACTCTATAAAGGAGGAGTGTGTCTGTTCTCTCCTCACGCCCCTGCCAGGCCGGAGCGGGGCAGCTTGGTCTGAGTACAGAGGTCTGGTGGGCAGAGCTGTCCGTGGACGTGGACTCTGTACTGTATACTTGTTTTCCTTTTTTTTTAAGAGTTGTGAAAGCTGTTTGTTGTTTTGAATCAGTGTGTTTTAGAAGAGCTTGTGACATGGCCATCAATAACTCCCCCAGATCACATGTATGATTATGAAATCAAATTAGCATAAGTGATAAATTATGAACCCCCCCAAAACCACAGGGACTGCAGTTTTCTACTTGCAGAGCAGGGGGATGAACTGGTGAGTTCAGGAGAGCCAGAGAAAGCTGTCCTCCCACATCAGAGATGCTGGATCACCAAAGCTTAATAAATATGCGCTGTACAGTTTCGTCTGCCTTGTTACTCAGCCTTGGAAGCACTGCAAGCTGTAAATGCATGTGAGGACATAGGACTTGCCCACTCCAGGTCCTCGCTGTGTGCTGACAGCTGATTAGTTCGATCTGTTGGATTCTGTTCAGTCTAAGTCTTCTTTTCTGCTGATAGAAATTAAGCTGCATCTCTCATTTTTCGTGTTAGCATTTGGCATTGCTAGTGATGGGATGGGAGAAGGCAATGGCACCCCACTCCAGTACTCTTGCCTGGAGAATCCCATGGACGGAGGAGTCCATGTGGTCGCTGAGTCAGACACGACTGAGTGACTTCACTTTCACTTTTCGCTTTCATGCATTGGAGAATGAAATGGCAACCCACTCCAGTGTTCTTGCCTGGAGAATCCCAGGGACGGGGGAGCCTGGTGGGCTGCCATCTATGGGGTCGCACAGAGTCGGACATGACCAATGCGACTTAGCAGCAGCAGCAGCAGTGATGGGATGGAGGGAAGCAGGATAGCATAGGCCTGACAGAAGCATTCATTCGGGGCTTCCTTGGTGGCCCAGTGGTTAAGAGGACTCTGTTCTTTCACTCTAGGGAGCATCAGTTCAGTCTCTAGCTGGGAAATTAAGATCCTACATGCAGTGTAGTGTGGCTAAAAAATAATAATTAATAAATACAAAGAATAACAGTGTCCAGTAGAACAAAATGAAAACATTCACTCAAGCTTCTAAACCCCAGTGTGGCGCTCATGGTGCTGCCACTCAATGGATGAGGGGACTGAGGCTGGGGAGATTTAGAGTTGAGACTTGGGTGCTGGCTGTTGAATTGCCCAGTGACTCCGAGAGGCTCCCTAGTGAAGTCACCTGAGGGAGGTTCCCTGCCCACTGCTTGCTGGGTGCCAGGCCCTGCGCTGAGGCTTTTACATCATTCTCTCTTTTAATCCTCAGGACACCCAGAGGAGATAGGTGCGCCATTCTAGATGAGAGGACTGGAGCCAGGGAGGTTTAGAAACTTGTCTGGAAGGCCCAGCTGCACATGGCAGAGCCTGCTCAGCTCATCTGTGGGAGCCTGGGCCTTGGACGGCTCGCCTTCCGCCCCACCTGCTTCTCACCTTTACCCGCTACCCGGCACCTTAGGAAGTTCTCTCCCGAGGCCGTCTCCTTAGTCACGGGGCCCGTGTGAATCTGATGGGTCAGGCTTTTCACCAGCCACAAATAAAAGTACAAGTTTAATCCCTTCAATAGATCAGGTGCTTCAGTAACCTGGAATTGATATAGATGGATGTGGGTGTCATCCAAACTTGGCCGATGTGGATTTGTCTCCAGCAAGTGGATTTGTCTCCCTCTAAGAATGTCAGGAGAAAGGTTTCTGCCCTTGGCTTTGCCTCATAGTAACCTGTTTCCTTAATGAGAGACATTCATTCTCAGAGAAGTGTTGGAGGGATCTATAGGAACCAGATTCAGCTGGAATTGGTGACTCAAAGGCAGAACATTGTGTGTGTGTGTGTGTGTGTGTGTGTGTGTGTGTGTGTGTGTGTGTATACTTTGTCTGGGTTTTGGATGGATACAGTCTCCGCATTGTGTAAGAGCAGTGGACGGACTCTTACTAACAGGTAAGTGCGTGTTATGTCTTTGTGAGCTCCTTGCCCTGTAAAAATCTGCTGTGAAGGGCACAAGCTTTTAGTTAGCTTGTCTGCCAGCAGATTGCTTTAGCAGGTGAAGAAAGGGAAGAATGCACAGTGGCTCAAGATTGCTGTGGTGTGTCTCTGTCCCAGACCCTCTGATTTCTTAGAGCTTAGAAACTTTGCCTCTCTCTCTGTGAATGAGAGACAAATGTAATACCAGCTCTGTTGTTCTGAGACTGGCTGTCAGCGTCCTCTTTCAATCTCCCGCTTTGTTCAGCTGTCACCCTGAGAGTCTGGGTTCCTTCCATCAGTGTTCCTGGCAGAAGTGTTCTATTTTCTCACAAGGCTGTGGTCTAGATCAGAGCGTGCAAACTGCAGACGTGAATCACCTCCAGCCTACCGCCTGTTTTTATATAGCGCTGGAGACAAGAATGGTTGCTACGTTTTGTTTTGTTTTCAATTTTAGCTTTATTTATTTTTAATTGAAGGATAATTGCTTTACAGTATTGCGTTGTTTTCTGCCAAACATCAACATGAATCGCCCATAGGTACACATCTGTACGTTTTTGAATAGCTAAATTTTTACGGGTTATATAGGTTTGTGCATAATGTCCTCTGTTTTGCTTTTTGACCCATAAAGCCCTGAAGTATATATCTGGACCTCTAAGAAAAGTTTGCTGACCCTTAGTCTAGATCAGTAACAGCAGCTAACATTTACTGAGTCATTATGGTCTAAGCACTTAACATGAATTTTCTCATTTAATCTTCATAACCACAATAGGAAGCCTGTCCTTTATCAGCTCCTTGTTACAGATGAGGAAACCAAAAGGTTAAGTCCCTTGCCCAAGGTCACACAGCTCAGAAGTTGTTCGTCTGGCCTAGGGGCCATGCAGCCTGGTGTCAGGGCCTGCGTTCCCAACTGCAGCACTCTGCTTCTAAAATGAGGGGATGTGTGTGAGGTGACTGAGGAGGATGAAGTGGGCTTTATGAATATGAGGGGTGATTTCCATTTGGGGAGGCTTCTCGTTTTGTTTTTACTCTCTGAAGTGGTAGGTTGTTTAGAACTGGGTAAAGTAGCAAGTAGTATGCTTACTCCTTGGAAGGAAAGTTATGACCAACCTAGACAGCATATTAAAAAGCAGAGACATTACTTTGCCAACAAAGGTCCATCTAGTCAAGACTATGGTTTTTCCAATGGTCATGTATGGATGTGAGAGTTGGACTCTAAAGAAAGCTGAGCACTGAAAAATTGATGCTTTTGAACTGTGGTGTTGGAGAAGACTCTTGAGAGTCCCTTGGACTGCAAGGAGATCCAACCAGTACATTCTAAAGGAGATCAGTCCTGGGTGTTCATTGGAAGGACTGATGCTGAAGCTCAAACTCCAATACTTTGGCCACCTGATGCGAAGAGCTGACTCATTTGAAAAGAGAAAGAAAGAAAGAAAGATTGAGGGCGGGAGGAGAGGGGACAACAGAGGATGAGATGGTTGGATGGCATCACCGACTCAATGGACAAGAGTTTGGGTAAACTCCAGGAGTGATGGACAGGGAGGCCTGGCGTGCCGGGAGTTGGTGAGGGACAGGGAGGCGTGCTGCAGGCCATGGGATCACAGAGAGTCGGACATGCCTGAGCAACTGAACTGAAAGTAGCAAGAGGTTGCTTTGTTTTTAAATGTCTATTTATTTGATTGCACTGGGTCTTAAGTGCAGCACGTGGGCTCTTCAGTCTTCATGGCAGCGTGCGGGTGCTTTAGTTGCTGCGTGTGGGATCTGGTTCCCTGACCAGGGTCACGCCTGGGCCGCCTGCTTTGGGAGCTTGGAGTTTTAGCTATTGGACCACCAGGGAAGTCCCAAGAGGTTTTATATAATTGTCCTCTCAAAGGCCTCTTTGTTGTTGCTGTTGTTCAGTTGCTCAGTCATGTCTGACTCTTTGCGACTCCATGAACTGCAGCACACCAGGCTTCCCTGTCCATCACCATTTCCCAGAGTTTGCTCAGACTCATGTCTGTTGAGTCCGTGATGCCATCCAGTCATCTGGTTCTCTGTTTCCTCATGCCTTCAGTCTTTCCCAGCATCAGGATCTTTTCCAATGAGTCAGTTCTTCACATCAAGTGGCCAGAGTATTAGAGCTTCAGTTTCAGCATCAGTCCTTCCAATGAGTATTCAGGGTTGATTTTCTTTAGGATTAACATAGGCATCTAACTCTTTACAAATATCGTGTATTTTTTTTTGAAGTGTAGCTGATTTACAATATTAGTTTCAGGGGTACAGCAAAAGGATTGGGTATATTTACAGATTATATTCCATTAAAAGTTATTGCAAGATAATAGCTATACTTGACTGTGCTGTTAAAGTGTATCCTAGTTGCTTACTGAGTATGTGTTTTTGATACATGACATGAGAATCTCGTAATCAGCCATGTGAAATGCCTGAGACACACGTTATCCTGATTGTGTAAGTAGGAAAGCTAAGTCTTAGGTTAAATCATGTGTCAGGTGATGGGGAAAGGAGTCAAGACAGGTACATTTGCCCCAACTTACAATCTAGAGTTCCACTTTGCTGTGTTAACTGCTGCCGGAATTTAGGGTGTCCATAGGTTAACGCAACTTGAAAATGTGTGCCCGAGAGCTGGGAGATGTGCTTATAGCCAGTGATGAAGTTGGCCCCTGCTCTGCTGTCCATCCGTATTTTCAGAAGTAGGGGGTTTAGAAATTTTAGCAATTGCTCGTCAGTGGGATCTCAGAGACTTCCTCTTAGCTTTCATTCTCTCTGTCCTTTTTCCATGATAAAATCATTTCATTTGACTGCCCAAGGCTAGTGGGAGAGAATTCACTTTCCTCCATGAAGCGTAGACAAATTTCTGACTTCTCTGCAAGAGTCAGCGGTGCAGCACCCCCCCCCAATGTTTTTATGCAGCCATCCCCTTGAAACACCCCCAGCGCCCCACATGAGTCGAGGGGATAGGGGCATCATGGAACCTGGCCTCTTGGCCTAGAGATCGCTGCTTTCTCCATTTGACCTACTCTTGCCAAAGGCATAGCCAGGTCTTCAACCTGTTTTTCGTCTGTCTTCTCCCTCACAGGCTGAAGACACCAAGATGCAGGAGATAATGAGGCTGGCTCATGAGTTTCTTCAGAATTTCTGCGCCGGCAACCAGCAGAATCAGGCTCTGCTCCACAAACACATAAACCTGTTTCTAAACCCAGGGGTAAGACTGGAGGCCTGTCTGGGACTCTGTGCAGGGAGGAGGATCGCGGTGGGTGGAAGCAGGAAGAGAAGAGAACAGCTTGTTCTTCTGCTGTAGTGGCCACTGGGACTTGTTATGATGCAACCTTCATTCCAGCAGGGAACATTTTGATCGGCTCTCAGGAGGACGTAAATACTATGGGAAAAAAAGGTAGAAAAAGTGAGGAAGAGGTGGTAGATGCAAGATAAATGTGTTTTCTCTTAGTAGCATTCCTCATTACATCAAACTCCAGCTGTAGCGAAGTACCAATTCCCACTGTCCAGCCACATCCTCCTGAGGTCGTGCATCAAGCTTTCCATGTTTACACAAAACATAATGCATCCATGTAAAACATAATTGTGTTATATTTTAATTACATATTTTTTAATATGTTTCATATGTGTCATGCTTTTTTTTTTAATAGGAAAATGATGGTACACTGTACACATTGTATTTTGCCTTTTTCACTTACACATCTTGGCTATCTTTGTAAGTCAGAGATATACAAATTTTTGTCATTGATTTTCATGACTAAATACTTCCCCAGTGGCTCCGTGGTAAAAGAATCTGCCTGCAGTGCAGGAGACACGGGTTTGATCCCTGTGTTGGGAAGAGCCCCTAAAGGAGGAAATGGTAACCCACTCCGGTATTCTTGCCTGGAGAATCACATGGACAAAGGAGCCTGGTGAGCTAAAGTCCATAGGGTTGCACAGAGTTGGGCACGACTGAAGCAGCTGAGCACACGTGGACAGAATGGCTGTAACTTTTCTGAAACCATTTCCTTATTCATGGACAGTTTGGCAGTCTCTGATTTTGGGCTCATGAGCAATACTGCAAAGGACAGCCTTGTACATTAACACATGCTCATGTGCACACACACAAACACACATAAATACTCATCCATACTGCTCGAGCTGTCCAGAAAAAGAACTGCTGCATTGTAGAGTCATATTCCATCTTTATCATGTTAACGAAAAGGCAAAAGATGAAAAGGTTAAAGCCCCTTACCTCACACCAGTCATTAAACCTAATAACTCTGTAAGTCTAGATAAAAAGTAGAAAATGAAGCTTCTGAAGGAAAACATGAAAATATCCTCATGACCTTTTGGAAAGGAACTTTTCTCACACTGAATGCAAAGACCACTAGTCATGCAGGAAAATATCAGTAAATCATACTTTAAAAAAAAATTAATGTGGAACTTCCCTGGTGGTTCAGAGGTTAAGCCTTCGCCTTCCAATGCAGGGGGTGTGGGTTTAGTCCCTAGTCAGGAACCTATGATCCCATCCACATGCCTCTTGGCCAAAAAACCAGTATACATGAGCAACAGAAGCTATATTGTAACAAATTCAATACAGACTTTAAAAATGGCCCAAGACAAAAAATCTTTAAAAAACAATTAAGAACTTCTGTTCATCAAATGACACTGTAAAGAGTAAGCAAAGACAAGCCACAGAGTGTGAGAAAACATTCAGTGTTCAAGTCCAGGAACAACTTCACACCCAGTAGAAGTAACAAACTCCAGAAGGTCCACAAGGAAAATCACAGCCCACTTTTTCAAATGAGCTAAAAACTTTAAAATGGAATGCTCTGCTGCAGAGATTATCCAAATGGCCAACAAACATCACAAAGCCCTCAACATGGTTCATCATCAGAGAAATGCAAATCAAGGAAGATACTTATAACAAAATATGAAATTAAACTGACACCACTAAGCGTTGGCAAGACTATGGAGTCGCTGTAATGTAGAATGTAAATTGTTCATCTGTTTCAAAGCTGTTTGGGAGTATCTTCTAAAGCCAAATGTATTTGAACTCTGTAACCCAACGATTCTACTCCTGGGTATAAAGCCAACAGAAATGGATACATTTCACTTATCAGAAGACATTTAGAAGAATGTTCAGAGTGACACTGTTCATCACATATGTCATAAGAATTGTGTCACTACTTACTCTTAAGACTGGTGGTGGTAGTGGTGATTTAGTTGCTAAGTCACTCCCCAAATGCCCATCAACAGTAGAACAGATAAATGCATGTGGTATATTCATGCAGTGGAGTGTGCGTAGCAGTGATTGTAAACAAGCTAGTAACACATACAACAACGCGGATGACTCGATTGCAATTTGAACAAAAGGCAGGTAGAAGAGGATGCTTGAGGTTCAAGACTGGGCAAAACTAATCTGTGTTTGTGGAAGTCAAAATAATTGGTAAACTTGGAGAAAGTGGGCCAAAAGGGGTCTGTTTCTTGAGCTGGATGCTGAGCTTCCCCCTGAAATTCATTCAGCGGAAAACTAATGGTTTGTTTACTGTCCTGTGGTTTTATTACACATGATTGAAAAAGCTGAGTTAACAGGAACACCATCCAGAAGCGAGGATGGAGAAGGATGTTCTCGCGGGGCTGAATGCCCCCGCCTGTGCTAGGGTAGACTCTTTCTCGCCTTGCCCTTCCTTTGACCCTGTCTCTGTGCCCTTGCTCTCGCGTCAGATCCTGGAAGCCGTCACGATGCAGCACATCTTCATGAACAATTTCCAGCTGTGCAGCGAGATCAACGAGCGGGTCGTCCAGCACTTTGTTCACTGCATCGAGACTCACGGTCGGAATGTCCAGTACATCAAGTTCCTGCAGACGATTGTCAAGGCTGAAGGGAAATTCATCAAGAAGTGCCAAGACATGGTCATGGCTGAGGTGACAGCTATGTATTTCTAAATACCTCCATCCAGTGTTCTCAGGGACTTACAAATTATTTAATTTTATTTGTATAATCTGGCACCGTGGGCCATCTGGCACCAGGGGCCATTAAAAAAAAAGTAATGTATGTGTGTGCATGCGCAAGTGTGTGTGAGCTTAAACTGTAGAAACAGCCAAGAATCCAATCTACTTTTTCATAGCAATAAATCTATTTTAAGGATCATTGGCTAGGATTCTTCTGGGAGAGTAAAACAGCCCAAGAAAATTGAACCAAAATACAGTGAACTGAGGTTAAATATGGATAGAATCCTTTCAGCCAAAGAAGTTCTTGTGAATTCTATAACTTAACAAAAAAAGTTATCCACCTAATTAACTAGCTGGGAATATTGCTGTTTGATGTTTCTCGAGAAGCTGGTCAGTAGAATCGGGGCAAAGTCCCCCTTGGATCTCTGCCAGACGTCAGTGCTCATGGATGCCGTCTGTCCCAGGAGGGTCCTCTGTCACTCTTGGGACTTCAGCTTCTGTAGGTGCTTGCTGTCATCTTTCCATCTTTAAAAAATAAATGGAATCTCAAGTGAATCCGGCTAACACTTGGAGTTATGATCTTATCTACATATATGATTTCAGTGAAAGGTGGTATAGTGTTGTTAAAAGTGTTGACTTGACCTGGGATACAAGTGTCTTCTGTTTCATGTCCCAGGCTGTGTGATTCAGTATTGAGAAACTTCCAGGCTAGTTAAATGAGATAAAGATGACAGTGATAGCTACGATTTATTGCAATTGCTGCTCTAGTTGGTATTGTAAGCTATCGTGGGAACATTCTCAGTTCTTAAAGGTTAGCTGTTATTAAGTGAATAATATTGACCATATTTATTTTGACTTCTGTGTCAGCCCTTTTTGGATCTTTAATATTTCATGCAATGCTGAACAATTTCAACATTTAATTCTTAAGTAGATTAATGAGAACCCCCAGTCCCCAACAGACAAGTTATGAATAGGAATGCTTTGACTCTTTGAGTGCTGAAAAGAAGGTGTATTTTAATTAGAATTGGATTATTTGTGATTGTGAAGAAATAAGGCAGTGTATGAAAGAGCTGTAAGAAAAATACAAACTGTGAAAAGGAGATGGAAACATTTTTAAAGAGAAAAAAAAATCATAGCCCAATTATTAGGGGAAATACAAGGGCAGGCTTGAAATCTACATTTTTGCTTGATCCGTGAAATGCTGATATGTAGACTTTCTCTTCCCCTAATAGTGTTTAGGACTGCTGTGATTTTTTTATATCTGAATGAAAATGCTGCTGCTGAATTTTTTAGTTGTTTAGTAATAAAAATGAATGAAGTGTGGATGAGTTCAATACCATAAATGCAACTGGATTTGGAAGGTAAATGCTGACAGAACATCTCTCTGTGTGAATAGATTTCTTTTTTAACACTTCCCCCATCCCAGCAAGCTTGTGCTATAAACAAGCCTCGCTCTCTCACTGATCACAGCTGGTTAACTCAGGAGAGGATGTCCTCGTGTTCTACAATGACAGAGCCTCTTTCCAGACTCTGATTCAGATGATGAGATCTGAGCGGGACCGGATGGACGAGAACAGCCCGCTCATGTACCACATCCATCTGGTGGAGCTCTTGGCCGTGTGCACGGAGGGCAAGAATGTCTACACGGAGATCAAATGCAACTCCCTGCTCCCGCTGGATGACATTGTGCGCGTGGTGACCCACGAGGACTGCATCCCCGAGGTGAGCGACTGTGTCCCCAGGGTGGGTGGGCTCTGCGCGTGACTCTCCACGTGGTGTGGGGTGGGGCGGGGTGGGGGGTTGCGGCTGAATGGGAGCTGACAGGTGGGACCTCACAGCTTTGACTCCCACGGCTCACTTAGCTGTGAGACTTCCAGTGGCCAAAACAGCATCCTCTTGAGCCTTGATTTTGTGTTAGAGGAATGACAGGGGAAGTAAATCCTTCATCTTGCCTTGAGAAAGAACAGGAAACTGCTGCAGCCTTTCAGCTCTGGAACCGATCATTTCACCTGTTGAAACAGGAGCATTGAGCTGAACGGACTTCTCAGAAATGAGATGAAGGGTGCCAGAGAGACAGTTCACACCAGCGTAAAACGTAATAGGTTTATTCTTTAAAACAAAAACTTGCGATGCAAAAATTATGAATGACAGCGTTAAAATACTTAGGAACTGCAGGTAACCAGTAAGAAGTGGAAAGTAATCTACAATTTTACCACCCATAATAAATACCTGCTAGGTTTTTGAAATAAATCCTTTCAGCTTTTGTTTTCCCTATTCATATACATTAACTAGTAACAAAAAAAAATGGATCATGCAATATATATTTTTTTCTTCATGTTTAAAATATATTCGTTTTATTACTACTATATATACATATGCATTTATATATATCTGTGTGTATGTATATATAGAGAGAGAGCGTGCACATATGTGGGCTTCCTTGGTAGCTCAGCTTGTGAAGAACCCGCCTGCAATGCAGGAGACTGCTGTTCGATTCCTGGATTGGGAAGATCCTCGGGAGAAGGGAGAGGCTCCCCACTCTAGTGTTCTTGGGCTTTCCTGGTAGCTCAGACGATAAGAAATCCACCTGCAATGCTGGAGACCTGGGTCTGATCTCTGGGTTTGGGAAGATCCCCTGGAGAATGGCAGGGCAACCCACTCCAGTGTTCTTGCCTGGAGAATCCCATGGACAGAGGAGCCTGATGGCTACAGTCGGTGGGGTTACAACAAGTCAGACGTGACTGAGCACAGCACAGCATAGATTATGCAGTATATATTAAAAATATACTGTTTTTAGACTACTTTTTGGAAAAGTTACTGCATTTTTGCAGGGTGAACACTTAGAAGTGCTATGTCATCCAAGGTGCATTTCCTTCTTTCGACTTGACAGTGTGAAGTGCCTTCCAGCAGTTTGATCTCAGCGGCCCCTCACCACAGAGCTCTTATCACTCCAAATCTTGCCAGCTTTTATTGTTGTCACGCCCTTTATTATTTATTATTTTTCATTCTGGCGGGTATATAGTGATATCTCAGAGTGGTTTTAATTTCTGTCTTCTTGATTACTAAATGAGATTCAGCTCCTTTCCATATATTGTTTTTGACATTTACTATTCCTTTAAGTAAATATCAGATCACAATTTTTGCCCCTTTTTTCCTTGGCATGTCCGTCTTACATGCAGAGATCTGTAAGAATTCCTTGTGGAGATATGCATTGCAAACAGCTTCTCTCAAATTATGTCATTTAACTCTTGTAACAGCCATTTCATGAGTAGAAATTCTTAAATGTAGTCAAACCTGTCCACCTTCTGTGGTCCCAGTGTTTTGTTCCATTCTTTACCTGGAAGTCATGAACATTTTCTCTTCCAAACGCTTTGTTTTCAAATTTCCTGTTGGTGAATTTTGACCATCAAAAAGCCATAGAAATCCAGTGGTCAAGAGAAAGTGGAATGGCCTTCTTGGTCTGTCCTTGTCATTGTTGATTTGAGGGAACTAGTCAGTCCCACACATACTATGAATAAGTTGACTTTTACAGAAAAATCTGTTTCTCTTTTTCAGGTTAAAATTGCCTACATTAACTTCCTGAATCACTGCTATGTGGATACGGAAGTGGAAATGAAGGAGATTTATACCAGCAATCACATGTGGAAACTGTTTGAGAATTTCCTTGTCGACATCTGCAGGGTAAGGCTTCTGGAACTAAGGGCACAAGGGAAGGGGTATGTGTGCATTGTAGAATCATAGAATGTGGCATTTTCTCCTGACTGTACAGTTAGCAGTATAAATACAAGGAACCTATGAGAACTTAATTTCCTTCTAATCAAGGCCTGTGTTTAATAATACCCTAGTGTTGGCATCACAGACATATATTGTTGTTCAGCAGCCCAGTCATGTCCGACTGTTTGTGACCTCATGGACTGCTGCACGCCAGGCCTCCCTGTCGCTCACCATCTCCCGAAGTTTGCCCACGTTCATGTCCATTGCGTCAGTGATACCATCCAGGCATCTCATCCTCTGACCCTTTTTCTCCTTCTGCCCTTGATCTTTCCCAGCATCAGGGACTTTTCTAGTGAGTTAGCAGATTGCATCAAGTGACCAAAATACTGGAGCTTCAGCTTCAGCATCAGTCCTTCCAATGAGTATCCAGGGTTGATATATATATAATTTAAATATGTATATATTTTAATCTCAAGCTCTTCCTAGTCTTTTAATCCCATAAATCTGGGGGTTTGGCTTGAAATGGAAATCCTGCTTTGCTTCTTTAAATCAGGACTCAACAAAGTTTCCTGTGAAGACCCAGATAGTAAACGTGTTTGGCTTTGCAGGCCGTGTGGTCTCTGTCACAGCTACTCAACTCTGCTCTGGCAGCGTGAGAGTGACCACAGTGGCATGTAAACAGATGGGCATGGCTGGGTTCCAGTAAAACTTCATTTATAAAAACAGCCACCAGCCCTTAACTTGGCTCATCTCTGCCTTAAGTTGTTCAAAAATGCTTTAAAATTCATTGCTAACTTCACTTCTGGATGTGTCTACCAACTGCTCATCACTGGACTCAGAACATGACAGTTTATAAAATTTTGCTGGTTTTACCCTTCGTAATTTTTAAAATTATATATATGATTTTACATCTCAAATTAGAGGGCTAATGAGTTTGGTAATGAAATTGATGTTAAATATTTGGGGGAGAATTTCTTGGAAGTCCAGTGGTTAGAGCTCTCGCTGTCGTTGCCAAGGGCCCAGGTTCAGTCCTTGGTTGGGGAACTGAAATCCCATAAGCTGCATGTTGTGGTCAAAAAAAAAAAAAAAAGAATTTCTTAAACCTGTTCTTCTAAATGTGTAATCATATTCTAAGCAACAAAATTATCTAAAGTCCAGGTGAAACCTGAAGTTTCCCCTCGGCCCTAAACTTACACAGACAGTTATTCTGAGTCATAGCCCACTATTTTCAGCAGTACTGTGGTTCAGAGTTTTCACTGAATGGAAAGGAGTGTTGTAGGTCTGGAGAATATCNCACCTGTTCTTCTAAATGTGTAATCGTATTCTAAGCAACAAAATTATCTAAAGTCCAGGTGAAACCTGAAGTTTCCCCTCGGCCCTAAACTTACACAGACAGTTATTCTGAGTCATAGCCCACTATTTTCAGCAGTACTGTGGTTCAGAGTTTTCACTGAATGGAAAGGAGTGTTGTAGGTCTGGAGAATATCATGCCCAGTGGACCTCGGTGGTAACACTTGATTAAGTGTCTTGATGATATGCATTAGTTCCCTATGACCTAGAGAAGATGAACGACTTAAGCAGTTTACTTTAACTGTAGGTTTTAAGCCTATTAGTGCCTTTGGGGGCTTTAGATTGGCCACAAGTTGGTAGGAATTAGGAAGTGATGCCCTTGTAGGTCCCATGCCAACTTGAATGTTTTATAATTCTTCACCATGATATCCAAGCTGATCTGTTTCTCTTTTACCAAGATTCTTTTTTTTTTTTTAAATCACTGCTCTCTTTTGTCTATTTTTATTTTTTGGTTGCACCACACATAGCATGTGGAATCTTAGTTCCTCGACCAGGGATCAAACCCATGCTCCCTGCATTGGAACCATGGAGTCTTAACCCCTGGGCCACCAGGGAAGTCCCTAATTGTTCTCTCTTAAGAAGAGGAATACTGACTTGCAGGCTTTTGCCTTTCCTTTGTTAAGGGTAATTAGCAGAAATAGTTATAGAGTTCTTAATTTTACAAGGAACTTGCAGGTTTTGGTACAAGGTCTAAAGCACTGACTTGTCCTCCAGGCCTGTAACAACACAAGCGACAGGAAACACGCAGACTCAGTTCTGGAGAAGTATGTCACTGAAATTGTCATGAGCATCGTCACCACGTTCTTCAGCTCTCCCTTCTCAGACCAGAGTACGACACTGCAGGTAAGAAATACGAACAGAGATGCAGATTCCCGGAAGATCCTCGGCAGATGGACTTGCTGCTGATTCTGGAGTGAGTGTCTGTGGCCGAGCCAGCCCTCAGTGAAGCATTAATAACAGATGCTTTTCTCTTCGTGGAGAATGGTTTTTACAGGAATTGCATGGATAATGAAGGACCTGAGAATGTTTTTCTGTATCAGGTGGTTATATGGCTGTTGATTTTTTTTCCTGAAAATGACTTCTTTTTTTCTCCCTCTAATCTTGTTGATTCTTTACCTCTAACCTTAGAAGGACAAGCAGCTTTCAAATGAGTGGTAGCATGTTAACACTTTTTTTAAAAAATTGTGTTTTTTAATTTTTGACCACACTGGGTCTTTGTTGTTACACGTGGGCTTTCTTTAGTTGCCATGCTGGGGCTTCTTATCATGAGGGGGCTTCAGTAGGTGCATGCGTGGGCTCAGTGGGTGTGGCTCCTGGGCTCAAGAGCACAGGCTCAGTAGTTGGGTGCACAGGCTTAGTGACTCTGTGGCATGTGGGATCTTAGCAGACCCGGGAGGGAACCCATATCCCCTGCATCGGCAGGCAGGTTCTTCACCACTGGACCACTAGGAAAGTCCAAAACTTAATAAAACATGTCTGGGAATCCCCATTATAACCCCACATGTGTGCCTACAGTTCATCAGAAGGGGTTACATGGCCAGTGGGAATGAGACGTCCTTGAGCCTTGTTACTGCAGCTACCACATTCCACCAGCCCCAGCACGTGCTGACCGCTGGTGCCTCCTGGAGTTGTGCAGCAGCCCTGCAGCCTGTTGGTCGGTGTACTTAAGAGTTTCAAACATGTGAATCCTGGACCTGGGAGATGTTTTCATTATTCTTGGAAAAGTCATGCTTCTTTATATAATTGAGGTCTGGATCATTGGCTGTAGGAGTCTTACTATGGGTCTGTGTTCACAGCCTGCAGAATGAAAATAGGACTTGGTCTCCAGTGGCCGGAAGAGCAGTAGTAACTATCCTTGTCATGCATGTAGATGGAGGGTATCCTGGGGCTGATGCATGGCCCAGGCTCGTTGAATTGTAGACATATAATCTTAATTAAGGTAAATTCTCCAAGAGAAGAGTGATTCACGGTTAGTATGATATCACTGGTACATTTATTAGATACTGCTATTCTGTTACTCATGCAGAGGAGTTCATATTAACTTAGTACTCATGATATTATCCCCATTTTGCAGGTGAACAAATTGAGGCTCAGGGGATTAAATTACCATCCTCAACCATGGTCACTACTGCTAATTGCAGAACCATGATTTCAGCCCAGATCTGTCTGACTCTAAAACTTGAATTCTGGAATTTTTAGTGAGATAGTTTTTCTTAGGGACTGTTGGTAAACTTCTATTTAATTTAGCTTCTCTGCTAGTCTTTGGTTATCTCTAAAGTATCATAAAGTAAGAATATTACTTTTAGAATGTCTGTGCATGGTTTTTGTGTCATTGGGGAATAAGAACTTGTTAGATCCCAAGCCCATGAGTTGTTAGAGGCCAAAATGTGCGCCTTACCAAGAGCCATTCTACTCAGAGCCAAATCCTTTGGTTATTCAGGATGAACTTGCTTCTCTTGTAATTAAAAGTGACCATTGCTATGAGGCAATTCCCATTCTCCTAAAGACTGTGATCAAAAGCAAATGTCAACATCAGCCAGTCAAAGTAATTGGAAACCATTGAAACTCCCAATACTTTGGCCACCTCATGCGAAGAGTTGACTCATTGGAACAGACTCTGATGCTGGGAGGGATTGGGGGCAGGAGAAGAGGGGGACGACAGAGGATGAGATGGCTGGATGGCATCACCGACTCGATGGACATGAGTTTGAGTGAATTCCAGGAGTTGGTGATGGACAGGGAGGCCGGCGTGCTGTGATTCATGGGGTTGCAAAGAGTCGGACACGACTGAGCGACTGAACTGAAACAGGAATTTATGTTTTGGGTTTTTGGTATTGGTCCCTGCTCTCTCCTTCCATTGCCCTTACTCTGAAACCACATTTAACCCAATTATTAGGCAGGAGTGGCCAGAGAAATCAACTTCAACCTTTTATGTCTGGAACGAGGCCTCGGTTATCCAAGTATAATTAAAATACATAGTCCAAGCTGGCTTTCTAGAATAACTATTTTGAAGCAATACTGTTTTTGAAGCTGTGCTCGCCTGTCTTATTTATCTGCTGAAAAGCCTGTGCCTTGTTTCCTCAGCTAGATTTGTACCTTCATCCTTCCTTCCTCCCATGTTTTGTATCATGGCATCTGGTCCCATCACTTCATGGGAAATAGATGGGGAAACAGTGGAAACAGTGTCAGACTTTATATTTTTGGTCTCCAAAATCACTGCAGATGGTCACTGCAGCCATGAAATTAGAAGACGCTTACTCCTTGGAAGAAAAGTTATGACCAACCTAAACAGTATATTCAAAAGCAGAGACATTACTTTGCCTACTAAGGTCCGTCTAGTCAAGGCTATGGTTTTTCCTGTGGTCATGTATGGATGTGAGAGTTGGACTGTGAAGAAGGCTGAGTNCTTGGAAGAAAAGTTATGACCAACCTAAACAGTATATTCAAAAGCAGAGACATTACTTTGCCTACTAAGGTCCGTCTAGTCAAGGCTATGGTTTTTCCTGTGGTCATGTATGGATGTGAGTGTTGGACTGTGAAGAAGGCTGAGTGCTGAAGAATTGATGCTTTTGAACTGTGGTGTTGGAGAAGACTCTGCAGAGTCCCTTGGATTGCAAGGAGATCCAACCAGTCCATTCTGAAGGAGATCAACCCTGGGATTTCTTTGGAAGGAATGATGCTGAAGCTGAAACTCCAGTACTTTGGCCACTTCATGCGAAGAGTTGACTCACTGGAAAAGACTCTGGGATTGGGGGCAGGAGGAGAAGGGGACGACTGAGGATGAGATGTCTGGATGGCATCATGGACTCAGTGGACATGAGTCTGAGTGAACTCTGAAAGATGGTGATGAACAGGGAGGCCTGGCGTGCTGCAGTTCATGGGGTCACAAAGAGTTGGACACGACTGAGCGACTGAACTGAACTTCCTTTCTTTAGCCTTTGTTTCTGGGGGAGGAAAATGGTGGACTTGGAGTTTTGTTGCATTTAAGGCACCAGTGAAATGTCCAAGGGGTGGCTGGAAATGTGGGTTCTGGGAGGAACGACAGAACTTTGAAGCCTTTTGGAGCTTCCCGGGTGGCACTGTGGTAAAGAATCTACCTGCCAGTGCAGTAGACGTGAGTTCCATCTCTGCTCTGGGAAGATCCCACTTGCTGCGGAGCAGCTAAGCCACGCACCACAACTGCTGAGCCTGGGAGCCGCAGCCATGAAGCCCGTACCCCCTGGAGCCTGCGCACTGCACCTAGAGGGCAGCCCTACCTGCTGCAGCTAGCGAAAGCTCAGGCAGTGACAGGAAACCAGCACAGCCGTACATAAGTAAAGTTATTTAAAAAAAATTTTTTTTGGAGGCTTTTAAAGCAGGACAGAGTTGGGTTCCAGTCCTTCCCAGTTCTGTGAACTTGGGGAGATCTCAGAGCTTCAGAATCCTTTTCTTACATGTCAAACAAGGCTATAGTATGAGTGGGATGATGACCCAGTATGACCTGCGGATGACTGGGAGAATTAATGTTTATGAATAGCTAGCACAATGCCTAGTACACAGTAGTTGCTTAGCAACTGGCAGCTTGTACGATGTCCTGCTAGACTGCAAGCTACAAGGGAGTGGGGTGAGGAGGGCAGAGACGTGTCTCAGATGCTGTTCTATCCTGAGCACCATGCCTGGCCCCTTAGAGGTGCTCTTTGGATGAGTGAGCAAATGAATTGTGTAGACTCAATAAAAGGGAACTCTGAAGTCCAAGTATAAACGCTTGCTAGTCCCTGCTAGTGCACGTCTTGGCAGGAAAAAGAAGAAGTAGATTAGAAAGGACCTGGGCAGAGCACAGATAATTAAGGACAGATTATACAACAGGCCAGAGGGAGATTAAGGGGTTATCTTGCCCTCAGGATGGAATTCATGAGCAAAACAGAGCCTTGAGAACTAAACAGGGGAGAATCTCAGGCAGAAGGTGCTGGGCAGCCCTGGTCATTAGCCCAAGAGGTTGCGTAAGCTGGTGCCCCCAGATTGGCCATTAAAATAGGAAATTAGGAGTCAGTTGCTCTGGCCGATTGACTCATCTTTTGTTTGTTCAAGTGCCAGATGGGAACAGAGCAGATGCTCAATAAATGTTGGCTCAATTCATTTAGTGAAGGATTGTTTTTCCTTTAAGTTAGGCCGTTGAGTCCCCTTCTCAAGTTCCATCAGAGGGGACCAAGAACTACAGGTCCAAGGCGGCCTCATCAGCTGGTACGTCCTCCCCAGCTTCCTCAGCCCAAGCACAGTCCAGCCTTGGGACCCAAGCCTCCTCAGGCTCGAGGGATGTGACACCAGCCTGGGTCCCTGAGGTTGAGGGGTTCAGAGTAGGACTTATTTCATTCATTTTTATTGTTTTTTTTGTAGTGCAGCTGATACGCTATGTTGCACGTGTTTGAGTTCTGCTGCAACTTGATTCACTTACACTCTTAGCTCTTCTTTTTCGGATTCTTCTCCCACATAGGTTATTACAGAGTGTTGAGTAGAGTTTCCTGTGCTTCCAGTAGATCCACCTTGATCATCAATTTTATGAATATCACTGTGTTTATGTTAATCCCAACCTCCTAATTTCTCCTTGGCCCTTGCCCAGCTTCCTCCTCATTAACTCTAAGTTTCCTGTGAGTCTCGTTTTGATTTGAACACTGGTTCACTGTGATCCGTTTTTAAATGTGATGTGTAAGTGGCATCTGATGTTTGTCTTGCTCTGTCTGACTTATTGAACCTGGTGTGATCATCTCACAGTCCATTCTTGTTGCTGCAAATGGTGTGTGTTTTTCCTGATTTCTGGCTGAGTCTTAATCCATTGGGTATATGTAGTATATCCTCATCCATTCATCTGTGGATGGTCATTTCAGTGTTCCCATGCCTTGGCTATTGTAAATAGTGCCACAGACATTGTTGTGGACAGTTTTGGACATTCCACAATGTTGTGGACACAGAACCTGTGGCACTACAGGTCCTGTGTCTTTTGGAAGGGTGGTTTTCTCTGAAGACACACCCACCCAGGAGTGAAATCTTGGAATTTCATGGGAGCCCTATTGTTTTGTTGTTGTTTTTTTTTTGGACGGGATTTCTATACTGTTCCCCGTAGTGACTGTTATCAGTATATATTTCCACCAACAGTGTAGTAAGTTCTCTTTTCTTCAGGCCCTCTCTAGCATTTGCTCTGTGTAGACTTTTTAATGACTGTTGCTTGGGAATAACCTCCTAATTGTTTTGATTTGCATTTCTCTAATCATTAGGGCATCTGGTCCTGTCACTTCATGGGAAATAGATGGGGAAACAGTGGAAACAGTGTTAGACTTTATTTTGGGGGGCTCCATGATCACTGGAGGTGGTGACTGCAGCCATGAAATTAAAAGACGCTTACTCCTTGGAAGAAAAGTTATGACCAGCCTAGATAGCATATTGAAAAGCAGAGACATCACTTTGCCAGCAAAGGTCAGTCTAGTCAAGGCTATGCTTTTTCCTGTGGTCATGTATGAATGTGAGAGTTGGACTGTGAAGAAAGCTGAGTGCCAAAGAATTGATGCTTTTGAACTGTGGTGTTGGAGAAGACTCTTGAGAGTCCCTTGAACTGCAAGGAGATCCAACCAATCCATTCTGAAGGAGATCAGCCCTGGGTGTTCTTTGGGAGGACTGATGCTAAAGCTGAAACTTCAGTACTTTGGCCACCTCATGCGAAGAGTTGACTCATTGGAAAAGACTCTGATGCTGGGAGGGATTGNACTGCAAGGAGATCCAACCAATCCATTCTGAAGGAGATCAGCCCTGGGTGTTCTTTGGGAGGACTGATGCTAAAGCTGAAACTTCAGTACTTTGGCCACCTCATGCGAAGAGTTGACTCATTGGAAAAGACTCTGATGCTGGGAGGGATTGGGGGCAGGAGGAGAAGGGGACGACCGAGGATGAGATGGCTGGATGGGATCACCGACTCGATGGGCATGAGTCTGAGTGAACTCGGGGAGTTGGTGATGGACAGGGAGGCCTGGCGTGCTGCGATTCATGGGGTCGCAAAGAGTCGGACACGACTGAGCGACTGAACTGAAATGAACTGAACTGAATCATTAGGGCTGCTGAGCGTGTTTTCATGGGAGTTTTCTTTTTAAAGAATTTGAAGATAATTTAGCGCTTGAAATTGGCTTCTGAGAGTCGACCCTGTTTTGAATTCATCTTCAGTCACTTCCCACAGAGCATTTCTTGAGGGCAGGGTTCTTAAGTGCCCAAATTGAAGGGTTTTCAAGTTGTAGTTGTGGGGATCATCCACAAGGCGGCAGCACTGCTTCATTCCCCTCTGATGTGACTTGGGTAACCAGAGCCTTAGAGAAAATCGTGTTCTGGGTTGTAAATTAGAGTGGAAATTGCCCGAACAGACACCCAAAGGCTTGTATCTCATTACCTTTCTCCACTTACCCTTGCCCACAACCTCCAAACAAATCCCAAGCCCTGCAGAAGTGCCATGCTGAGGTAGATAGATGGCAGGTAGGTGGGGCAACCCAAAGGAAGAAGGCTGGAAGCGGGAACCCCACCACCAGGATCCTGGAGACCAGGTGAGTTTGCAGAGGTCTTCCTGCCTAGCAGGTCCACCATCCTTTGCGGGCACTGGGTTTAACTTAGGTCTAAGAGGGCCAGCCTGGATCTGGGGATGATGGTTCCATTCTGGGGGACCCAGGCACTACAGGTCTAAGGGAGTCTCTTGGCTGGTACATCCTCCCCAGCTCCCTCAGCCCCATCACAGTCCAGCCTTGTCTGCCCAGGCTCCAGGGATGTTCCACGATTTCTTTCTTTCGAGGGATGGGATAGGCATTTCATTCTTTTTCATTTGTTTCTTTCTTTCAATTTTTTTTTTGCTGTGGAGTTTTTATAGGCTTCCCAGGTGGCACTAGTGGTAAAGAACCCANTGACCCTAGCCTGCCCAGGCTCCAGGGATGTTCCACAATTTCTTTCTTTCCAGGGATGGGATAGGCATTTCATTCTTTTTCATTTGTTTCTTTCTTTCAATTTTTTTTTTTGCTGTGTAGTTTTTATAGGCTTCCCAGGTGGCACTAGTGGTAAAGAACCCACCTGCAAATACTGGAGACATAAGAGATGGGGTTCAGTCTCTGGACTGGGAAGATCCCCTCGAGGATAGTTTATACACATTGTTTTGTTTGTGTTTGTTGAATTTGATTCACTTGTATATATCCACATATCTGCTTTTTAGACTCTTATTTATCTTAGAGTGCTAAGTGGAGTGGCGTNGATGGGGTTCAGTCTCTGGACTGGGAAGATCCCCTCGAGGATAGTTTATACACATTGTTTTGTTTGTGTTTGTTGAATTTGATTCACTTGTATATATCCACATATCTGCTTTTTAGACTCTTATTTATCTTAGAGTGCTAAGTGGAGTGGCGTTCTCTGTGACAGGTCCTTGTTGATGTCTGTTTTGTTAAAGTATGTTTATATTACTGTGTATATGGCATGGCATATTAACATGCCAATCTTCTGATTTATCCCTCACCCCCTCCCTTTATCTCTGGTAACGATCAGATTTTTTAAAAGTCTTCAGATCTGTTTGTTTCATCAAGTGGTTCATATGAGTCAAATTTTAGATTCCATCTCTAAGTGATATTTTATGATATTTGTCTTTCTCTCAGTATTATCATCTCTAGGATCATCCATGTTGCTGCAGACGGCACTATTTCATTGTGTGTGTGTGTTTTTAATGCCTGAGTCATATTCCATCATCCGTATGGACCACACCTCCTATGTATTCACCTGTCACTGGATATTTTGGCAGCTTCCTTGTCCTGACTATTGTAAATAGGATTGTAGTGAAAGTTGGGGTGCTTGTGTCTTTGTGAGTTAAGGTTTTCTTTGGAAACATGCCTAATAGTGGGACTGCTGGATCATCTGATAACTCTGTATTTTTAGGATTCTCCATGTTGTTCTTTGTAGTAGCTATATCAATTTCTATTCTGTCGAACAGCGTAGGAGGGCATCATTTTCTCCAGCATCTATTCTTTGAAGACTTTTTGAGGATGACCATTCTGAGTGGTGTGGGGTGATACCTCAGTGTGATTTGATTTGCATTTCTCTTAATAATTAGTGAAGTTGAGCATCTTTTCATGTGTTTTTACTTTAATTTAAACAGTGTAAGATTTACCTCTTGAAATAAGGTTCTGGAAAATCTGTCGATTTTTAAAATTATTTTTCGATGACCTACACGAAGGTATTTTATGAGGTCATATGTCATTTATAGCCCCGCAAGGCTTGACTAAGTCAATGCTCATCCCCACTCCTTTTAAAGTTGTTATGAGAAATGGCCACAAGGCGGCAGCATTTCTTCGTGCCCAACAGGCCTTGGGTCTATTTGTGCCCATCAGCACACGTTTAAAAGTTGTTGTTATGAAAAATGGCCACAAGGCGGCAGCATTTCTTCCTGCCCAACTGGGCTTCCTTGGACAAGCAGAGCCTTAGCAAGAGTCAGGTTTGTGGCTTGTAAATTAGACACAGGAGCCTGTGATCCTTACTTCTTTCCCTCCCAGACAAATCCCAGCTCTTGCAACACCGCTCTCCTGAGGGTTCTGTCTTCCGTGGGTAGGGTGACTCTAAGGATGGAGTCTGGAGGTGGCAGCCCCACCTGGAGACGGGGACTGCTCGGAACTCGTCCAGTCCAAGGGCTCTGACTTCCTTTGGGTGCACTAAGCTTTGTTTGGCTATAGGTGGGCCTGCCTGGATCTGGAGATGAGGGAAGCCGGGCACCACTTCTGGTCTTGAGGGGTGGGTTCACTTGCCGCCACTTACTCCCCAGCTGCCTTAGCCCCAGGACAGTCCAGCCTCGAGACCCAGGGCTGCCCAGGCTCCAAGGATGTGACACCAGCCCGGGTCACCAAGACCTGACATCCCCTCAGGAATACTGTGCTATCCCCTCAGCAGAGTAGGCATTTGTTTGCTGCTTCTGTTTTTTTTTTTTTTTCCACTTTTATTTTATATTGGAGTATGTTTGATCATTTGTTTCAGATGTACAGCAAAGTGATTCAGTTATCCATATACACTGTCTATTCTTTTCCAGGTTCTTTTCCATTGTAGGTTACTATAAGATATTGAGTATATTTCCCTGGGCTATACATTAAGTCCTTGCTGGTTATCTATTGGCACCCCACTCCTTACTCTTGCCTGGAAAATCCCATGGACGGAGGAACCTGGTAGGCTGCAGTCCATGGGGTCGCTAAGAGTCNGACGGTGGGGGAGGTGGGGCACGCAGGTGGGGGAAAATGAGGCTCAGCTGCCCAAGAGACCCGGAGGAACGCCTCAGAGCCAGATCCCTCGGCCCGAGCCGACCTGCCGCCGTCTGCCTGGCCCACAAAGCCTCACCCCACAACTCAAGTCCTGAGCCAGGACAAAGGAGAGGACGACCCTCTGAAGGGAGGACGGAGGGAACCAGCCAGTCCCAAGCACCTGCCAGAGGCCCCGGGCCAGCGGGAGTGCGGAAGGAGGGCGGGGACGCAGAGCTAGCTCCTCCGGGCACAGCGGTTCCACTGGTCCCTGGGTGATGGCAGGAAGGAGAGGGCCCATGGGCAGCACCTGCGGGTACTGCCGCCTGCCTCCCACCCTGGACTGGATTCAAGTGTCTTCTCTCTGGCCGCCCAGCACCTGCGGGGCCCCACGCCCACAGCCTGGGAGGCAGTTTTGTTTTCAGGTCTGCAGACAGGCAGATGGGACTGAGCTGCTCAAAATAACTCAGGCTGCTTCGGTCTACAGGTCAGAGCCTTCCTCCTCTCCTCCTGGGCTGCCCTGAGAGTCCACGTGACCCAGCTGGAGGCCTGGGGGCTGGGGGAGATGCCCAGAAAGCTCCCAGTGGGGACCGGAGGGGCACCCGGCCTGCAGGGCTGGTCAGGGCGCTCAGGACTGTGTGGGTTCCCACCAGGGTCAGCCGCATCCCAGAGTTCCCCCGACCACGACGTGCACATCCAGACCACACCCTTCCCCGACGGCCCTCCCCACCCCCNTGTTCTTGCCTGGAGAATCCCAGGGACAGAGGAGCCTGGTGGGCTGCCGTGTATGGGGTCGCACAGAGTCAGACACGACTGAAGCGACTTAGCAGCAGCGGTAAAAGCAGCAAGCATATTTTAATCCCAAACTTCTAACTGATCCCTCTCCCCTTTGGTAACTGCAAGTGTGTTTTCTATGTCTGTGAGTCTACTTAGGTTTTGTAAATTCAGTTGTATCTTTTCTTTTTTAGATTTCACATATACACGATCTCATAACCCATTTTAATTTCTTACAGTAATCTTCCTTTGCTCCTAGCACTTTATACTTGTTTTCTTTTCATCTAAGAGACTTCTGTAGTATATTTTCAGTACTTTTTTTCTTTGCTATATTAAGTCCTCCTATGTTTCAGAGGGGATATACAAGTACGTCCTCCTAAAAACTGCAGACCAGTGGAGAAGTGTACCGTCCACGGTGACCTTTACCATGCAGGTCTAAAGCTACCCTGATGCAGATAACTTCAGATGAAGGCCAAAATTACAGTTTGCACATGCCTTCAGGAAGTCAGTGTCAGATTGCTGGAGTCGTTTGACTTCTTTCAAAATGAGTACAAATTTGTACTATCATGGAAAGGGGTAGATCTTAGCACTCACCAGTGGCAGATGAACACTTTTGCATAGTCACCATGAGAACCGTATTCTCCTTTTATCATTGGAGACACTGCGTGACATAAAGAAGGAGTATTCTAGGTGAGATCTACTCACCAGTTGATCAAGGCTGATTAAAAAATATGGGTTCTACTCACATAACATCTGAAAAGAACTCTGGGAGTTTGTCAGCCTTAATCTTTGTATTTTATATATTGCAAGAAGTTAAAGGTCAGAGAAGTAAAGTGACTTGCCTACAATCACGCAATCAGCATACATCAGCGTTGAGGCTGTGATTCCACTGCTCCGTCCAGTGGTCAGACTTAGCATCAAGTTTATGCATTGCCTTAAAATGCTTCTGACTTGGGCTCCGTTCGCTCGGCCACTTCTGGAATCCTGTTCATCACCAGCCACCCCCTCCCACTCTTGCCTAAGGGTCTGTGAACCTGTGGTTCAGGGCAGTGTCTGCTACTGACCGGTGTCTCGGTCACTTACAAGTAAGTGTCTCGGTCACTTACAAGTAAGTGTCTTCACACGGCCTCCGTGTCCTCTTTCTTGCAGACTCGCCAGCCTGTCTTCGTGCAGTTGCTGCAAGGAGTGTTCCGGGTTTACCACTGCAACTGGCTCATGCCGAGCCAGAAGGCCTCGGTGGAGAGCTGCATCCGGGTGCTCTCTGATGTAGGTAAGATTCTGCCTCGGTCTGGATTTCACATGGTGGAAACAGGCCACCCTGGGCAGAGCACCAGCTCTGCGGAGCTCCCTCACACCAGAGGCTACAGACCCAGGGCTAGAACTGCAATCTTCCTGATTCTTAAACCTCCCTTTCATCTCTCCAAGCCAGCACCTCCCAAAGTTCAGAGCCAGCAAGTCCCAAAGAAAGGTAGGCTTTGAAAAGCCAGATCGCATGGTTAAANCTCACACCGGAGGCTACAGACCCAGGGCTAGAACTGCAGTCTTCCTGATTCTTAAACCTCCCTTTCATCTCTCCAAGCCAGCACCTCCCAAAGTTCAGAGCCAGCAAGTCCCAAAGAAAGGTAGGCTTTGAAAAGCCAGATCGCATGGTTAAATGTTAGGCAGGTCTTGGCGAGTTCCAGCGTGCTCAAGTGCGTTCAGGGGCCTGGGAAGCCCCTCGTTCCAGAAAGTTATCTGTTGAATCTGGTAAACATAGTTGACCATATGGGAACTTTCTTTTCATGCAAAGCGCATGTCCACCCCCGGGGAACATCCTTTGTCAGAGGTGGCGGTCTGCTTCCTCCTGCCTCTCGGTGATAAAACTTCTCCACCCCCTGCCCTCTCCCCTCCTGCTCCCCATCGCCCCTTGTCGGCAGCTTTGAAAGGAAGTTATGTCTGTTCTGTTGCCCTGTTCCACCCCCTTCCCATCAATTCTATGAAAAGGGAAGGCCTTCCTTCCTAAATTGAGAAGGGTTATCCGCCTCTAGTAGCTTTTTAGCTCCCTGGAGACACCAGAGAAGACGAGTAGGGCTCTCAGCACTGCTGAGCGGTTGTGTTCCTTTGGGCTGGTTGCCCGATCGCAGTCTTCCCTGCCTAATTCCCTTTATGTGCGTATGGCAAGCTCTCGTGTCTCTTTATTTTTTACGTGGCACAATTTCACAATAAGAGATTAAGCTTTTGCAAAGGGTGTACGTTATTATAGGTCCATGATGTGACAAAATAGGGTTCTGATCACCCTGAATTCTGCCCATATGTGATGGTGCCTCTTGAGGTTGTTAGTTAAAAGTGGGGCAAGTTGCTGAGGTGGCTAGCTCAGTGATCATCAGAGAGAGGAAATGTTTCAGCAGTCTTGGCAGAGATGAGAAAAGGCAAGGAGCGTTGGTGTTTGTGAGACAGTGGACCATGGAAACCGCACAGCCCAGGAGCCGCAGCACTTTTGTGCCTCTGCTGGCATGGAGCTTTGAAGACAGGCAGGAGTTGTCTTACTTTTTTTTTTTCATGTTGTTGGATCTCCCAGATAGAAGGATTGTTCGTCTGGTTATCTAACTTAGTTTTTAAATTAACTTTCTATTTGGCAATAAATTTAGACTTTTGAGAACATTGCCAGGATAACACAGAGTTCCCATATACCCTTCAGCCAGTTTCCCCCGATGTCTGCCTCTTACATTACCAGCTGTGTTTGTCAAAACTAAGAAACTGAGATTGGCCTGTTGCTGTGAACTAAACTGCCAGACTTGGTTTTCAGCCCTTGTCCCACTGATGCCCTTTTCTGTTCACAGGGCCATGCAGGTCACCACATTACGTTTAGATGTCTCTGGTCTGTGACAGTTTCTCATGTCTGCATGCTCGCTCACGTCCGACTCTGCGACCCCATGGGCTGTAGCCCGCCAGGCTCCCCTGTCCATGGGATTCTCCAGACAAGAGTACTGGAGTGGGTCCAGACCTTCCTTATTTTCTGTGGCCTTGACCATCCTCCAGTGTCCTAGTCAAGTATCTATAGAATGTTCCCCCTTTGTGGATTTGACTGGTTTTCTCATGATGAGACCTGAGTTGCCCTTTTTTTGAAGGACGTTAAAAGGAAAACAACAGCTTGTCTGGACAGAATAGCTTATGTCATAGTAGATGTTGTCTTTTGTACTATGTTTGGCTTAAAACAGCATTTTTTAGATGGCTGAAAGAATACAAAACCAGAGAATTTTTCAAAAAGCAGTTTACTGGTTAGATGAGTTCCCTGTCTCGATAATTCTTAAATGTATAGATAGATCTGAGCCCCTAAGAAGCCATTCATTGAACAAGCCCATTGGACCTGCCTGAACCGTATGACTTTGGAGCATGTAACTTTCCTCACAGCTGCTGGCCTCAGAATTCACATTGTAAAACCCAACCTAAGAAAAAGAGGTTCAGCTGAACTGTGTATCCACGCTAGTGTTGCAGGCATGGACATGCCTGCCTGTGGGATGATGGGGTAGTTTGTGTTTCGGGGGGGTCTCTCGTCACAGCTGTGGGCTCACAAGCCCCATCTCTCCTCTGCAGCCAAGAGCCGGGCCATTGCCATTCCCGTGGACTTGGACAGTCAGGTCAACAACCTCTTCCTNTGCCTGCCTGTGGGATGATGGGGTAGTTTGTGTTTCGGGGGGGTCTCTCGTCACAGCTGTGGGCTCACAAGCCCCATCTCTCCTCTGCAGCCAAGAGCCGGGCCATTGCCATTCCCGTGGACTTGGACAGTCAGGTCAACAACCTCTTCCTCAAGTCCCACAACCTCGTGCAGAAAACGGCCATGAACTGGCGGCTGACGGCCCGCAACGCCGCCCGCAGAGACTCTGTCCTGGCCGCTTCCAGGGACTACCGGAACATCATTGAGAGACTGCAGGTAATGCCCAGCGCTGATGGAAGCGACCCGTAACCCAGCCCGAGGTGGCTCCCCACACTGAAGGGCTTGCTTGAGCCAGGGAATATCCAGGATTGCCCCCAGGGGGATATCAATGTGATGAGTGGGTAGTCAAATGCAGATATGTGTGTTGGGCCAAGAGAGCAAAGCTCCTCGGGACCCGAGAAAAACTCCCGACAAAGTCATCATCTTCAGAGGTTGTGCATAGATTTACAAATCCCTTTTTCAAGAAGTCCCTTGTCACTTACTAGGAAGGAATAAATCAGTGCTAGAAGAGGATGCTTAGAATAAGAGTGTAACAGCTCGTATTTTTTTTCCCCATCATCTTGGGATTTTGGCCTCTTGAATCAGTAGGTAAACAAGTGTAATCGTAACTGAGAGAGGAGTTTTCTATCAAATGAGCCAAATGAAAATAAAAGTGTTACTAAATTCTAGCTAGATTCTAGTCTGTTTACTTAAGTGCCTACAAAGAGACGTGCTCTTTTGTTAGGAGGGAGAGTGGTGAGGATTAGATGACGTGAAATGTTTAAACACACTCCATAATATTAACATTTTCCTTTGAACAAGCACCTCAGGTGATTTCCTCACAGATGACACACAGACCATGGTTAGAGAATCACAGATCCTTCAGATGAGCTCGGTGCCGTGGTGCAGNAACTGGATGAACACACAGCATTTTCTCCTGCTCAAACTGAATTATCTGTGGCTTAGAAACACACCAGTGCTCTTCTTAGATCATTATGCATGTTCTTGGGTAACAGAATAAAATACATAAGTTTAGGCAGTGCTTGTTTTAAAGACTTGGCCAGTAGCCAAAGCGATCCTCATTTATCTAATGAGTTATTATCTGTCTGAGTCCCCGCAGTTACGAGATTGCTCAGAACGGCAAAAGTTGTCATAATGTGAGAACATTAACTTGCAAATGAAGTGCTTATATAATTAACCCCCATTCAGACATCCCCCTCACTTAACACTGGCATCTCCCCCTGCCCATTGCTTCGCCATCCTTGTCTGTTGGTCTCTCCCCGATTGCCGAATGTTCTACATTTGACAATACAATGCAAATCAATTGCAATGTGAAGTTCCAACCTGGCAAAAGATGCAAGATTTCATGAACACGATGCCGAAGAACTGTTTCAATCTTGTACAAAAGCTGGAGACAGATAATGAATTGCCAGAGTTAGGGCCAGTCACTGTTGAAGAAGAGGAAATTGGGTGCTTTCCCAGAGAGAACTGTTAGGGAAACTGACAAAATTCTCAAAGAATTTTGCCAAAGCAACCCTCTTTCTGACTGTGGTGTGAAAGTCAATCCAAACTAAGGGATGTTGCAGGGTACTTTCATAATATTGTTGGGAATATCACCCCCCCTGCCCAAAGCAGTTTGATTTAGTCATGCATTCTTGAATGCATCCTAAATATGATTGAGTGATGACAAATTTTGTTAAATGTAAGATGAAGTAGAATTGTATTCATGAGTTTTGGTTCCTAGATAAAAGATCACTCAATTCGTTGTGAATTTGGGGCCTATGAAATTTGGTTCCCTAATTGAGATGAGTGCAATTAAAGTGGGCTTTGTCCATGCAAAGCTTCCTGGTGAATTATCGGATCTTCCCCAGTGTGTCGTGTTCTGCCCTTCTTAGCCAGCTTGCCGGTAGCTTGGTTCTCAGTTAGCCAGCCAGACGGCAGACTTGAGCATCTTTTGGAGATGATCTCTCATCTGTTTCCTGCCATTTGCCTTTATATGGTGTTTGTTGTGTTGGTTTTGCTGCTCTTTCAACTTCTCTCTGTTTTCCTTTCCTACAGCTATGTGTTTTGCATTTGAAGACCATCATGCTATCAGGGTACATGTATTTAGCATGTTGATACAGCATGTTCATTCCTTTGTGTTCTCATTTTTATATGATATTTTATTATATGAATAATTCATGCTCATTGGAAATAATTTGACAATACTCACAAGTACCACTAAATAGAAGAAAACTGGAATCACCTGTAATCCCACCTCTCAGAGAAAACCACTAATGATGTTTTAATGTTGGCTGCGTATCCTTTAGACATTAATGTTGCTGATAAAAAAGTGGATCATAGAGTCCCTACTATTGTTTGGCCTTTTTTTTTTTTTTTACACTTGTAATGTAAGACACCTTTCCATGTTGTCGAATGTACTTTTTGCATCCTATTTTTAAACATGCGGAATGATGCCTTGGGTAGCATAAGGACCATCTCACAGAGCGGGTGGGAAGGATGTTACGTCTTTGTTATTTCTCTGTTTTCCGCATCAGGGTCTAATGCTTCAGGTAACCGTTGGGTAATGTGTAGTAACTTGAGGCGCATACCAGACGGGGCTGAGGTTACTGTAACCCAGCCTAGGCTGTGGTCATGCCTCAGGTCAGAAATGAATGTTCCCACCCTCCGCGGTCGCCTCGGCCCAAGCTGCTCACCCGGGCTGTGCTTCCGTTCCAGGACATCGTCTCGGCCCTGGAGGACCGTCTCCGGCCCCTGGTGCAGGCCGAGTTATCCGTGCTGGTGGATGTCCTCCACCGGCCTGAGCTGCTCTTCCCGGAGAACACGGACGCGAGGAGGAAGTGTGAAAGCGGGGGCTTCATCTGCAAGTAAGCAGCCCCTCCCGCCACGGTGCTCGCTGGGGCAGAACCCCATGACCAGACGCAGCACTGGTTCCCGGGGAAGGCGGGGCTGGCCTGGTGTTTGATGAAAACAGCAAGGTCTAGCGCCGGGGTCCGTTCTGACTGTTCTAAAGGAAGTATGTAGGTGCAGCCCTACTTAGCAACACCGTTGTTGGGTGACAGCTTCTCCTTTGAGAACCACACGCCCGGTCATTCATCTCCCACTTACCACATGCAGGCAGGATGCCCACCATGGACTGGCATACAGACTCCAAATGCCACGGCCCTCGAACGCTCAGAAAGCTCAACCCTACCAGGGCCTCAGTCTTTTCCCAGCAGCTTTTTAGTTTCTCGTTTTATGCTGTGGGGCATCATCTAGAAGAAGCACCTGGTCCCATGACCAGAGATCACTGTCTGATTTTCACCCGAAGGTTGGTTGGTTGCTTAGCTTGAGCATGAATTCTGCTGCTTTTTCATTTTTCTGGGCCCATCAAAGGATAAGACTGGATAAACAAAGCGATGGTTGGGATGTGTTTATCCCAACCATCATACTTTTGAGGTTCTTTTTTTTTTTTTTTTTAACTGCTGACATATTTTGGCCACATTACTGACAATCCTCAGTGGGTAAATACCTGCACTCCATAAACAGCAGTTTTGAGTGGGCCTCTTGTCTCCCTTCGGACCTGTTTGCTGCTGCTGACCAGCAGGTGTCGCTATCGAGACATCGACCGGCTGTTAGTGAAGGGACTGCCCGGAAGTCTAAGTCTGGGAGCCTTTGGTAAACGTTAGTTCATTAACAGACTAGTTACAAAAAGTGTTGTTGTTTTGTTTTGTTTTTTAATGTAAAGATTGTTTCAGGGATGTAATCCGTGGTTTTCCCCTCCATTCAGGTTAATCAAACACACTAAACAGCTGCTGGAGGAGAATGAGGAGAAACTCTGCATTAAGGTCCTTCAGACGCTCAGAGAAATGATGACGAAAGACAGAGGCTATGGAGAAAAGGTACTGCTTCTTATGTTCGTGTGAAAACCAGGCGTTTCTAGCAGATAGGAGCAGAGGGGGATGCTCAGAAATCCACCTTATTTCAGGTGCCTTGACTGGAGGGATAACTTAAAAAAAACACCGCCTATTCATCTTGCCCTGAAGGTAATGAAATCATATGGGTCTCTCTTTAGAGTCATATACACTTAGGTGTCTCTTTTAGGCTGCTTGCCACACAATCTACATTCAGAAAAATAGGAACAACCAGATTTTCCGTCTGTTTAAATTCCCAGTGAGAATGCAAATGCCTCTTGTGTACAAGGCGTGTGTGTTCCTGAGTTTTGGGTTCCAGCTGAGCATACCTGTGGGTTTACTTGCTTCTTTCTGGTGAGACGTTACACAATCCTCCCAGTGTATGAAGAAACTGCCTCCAGTTCTAACTGGAATGAAGACGGACACACATGTCACCTTTTCTAACTGAGATTGGGAAATGGACCGTCCCTGGGAGCTGAGACTTCCTAGCACATGCAGTGAGCCATGATGTACAGAAAACAGCCCTCACACCCCCGATTTTGGTCCATGTGGGATAAAAACAGCCCCGTTGCTCTTCCTTTCTGCCCCCAGTGAAAAACAGGGCCTGAATTTAAGTCTCACCAGTCTTCTTTGAAGGCAATAATATTCATTTATTATCTTGAAACCACTTTTATCAGCATTTTCCGAGTGGGTAAATGTGCTGATATCATTGACTTATCAAATACACAGTAAATAACTTTTATTCATCTCTGCGAAGAATGCTTGATAGTTAAATCACAGCCTCCCTTGTCAAAAGAGATGGTGACAACTAGATTCTTGCAAGTCTAAAACACGTTCGGAATCTTGCTTTCTAACCTAAGCAGTGTCCATCCTTAATACTAGAGCAGTTCAACATGTGAGGATCTTTGGATAAGAGCAAATAAAACAGAAAGGTACACAGTCCTTTTTGCAGTTTACATTCCTCCACTGGCCCCAAACCACAATGCTTTTAAACATCAATCTAAACTTGTAAAGTGTACAAATTCAATCTTGAATAAATGTTACTAAGAAAATAAGTGTTTATAACTCAGTAGGAATTTCGTGGTGGAAATATGCCAGAATAGAGTTTATAAATATAAAAGCAAGGAACACTGGTACAAATGGGAAGTAATGAGATGACCAGTCTGTACTTTGTAGACACCCTTGTCCTTGATAAGGTGAGGAGGACAGTAAAAGAGATACACTTATCAGATGAGTAAATAATAGCCATTTATTCCACAGGATGTTTGTTTTTCTTCGAGTGAACTTTAACAAGTGTTTTTAAAAAATTCTAGTTTTAAAAACTTGTGTTTTTAAAAAAATGACTCATTCACTTGCCCTAATAAGGTAAACTCTACCAAAGGGACCTTAACCAGCTGTGAATTTATTTGTACCTTTGGGGCAGAAAACACGATTTTAAAATGTGGGGGCCACAGTTTTCTGCTCTTGAGAATGTCTGCTGCTTTCTATAGCCAAGGCACTTCAGGTAAGCTTTGCGTCTCTGCTCCAGTGACCTTTGTGAGTTGTGCTTATACTTTCAAGTAAGTTTTCTTTTTAGAGCATGGGAAGTATAAGTGCAAGGAGTTGGTTGAGAATCTGTTGCTGGGCAGAAAAGTGCACGGGGAAGGTATGCTTCCTGCCACCTTTCCCTCCCCATGGGGGGCCAACGGGAAGAACACTGTCTTAGCCCCTGGGGACACGATCCAAGATCCTGTCACCCTGCCTGTGAGAAAGGTTGTGGAGAGCGATAGAGCCAGGGCTTCGAGAGGCCAGTACATGATGCAGGTCGTTGTGAAAGAGTTACGAGAGTTGAGAGGAGTTCCTGAGGTTGCACCTCAATCCCTCTTCATCTGGTGAAGAAATTAGTCACACCCTAGCAGAGAGGGGCTTGGAGGCAGGATGACAGTCGGGTGGGAGCTGTCATCCCCCTGGTCAAACTGAAAATACTAGAAGCAAGTACGGGAAATGCTCTGCCACCAAGGAAGACATTCTAGAAACCTGTGTTAGTCAGCAGCTCCGCAACGACCGCACAGACATGCCGTGCCTCTGGCCCCAGCCTCGGACTGCGGGAAAAGGCTGCTTAACCCTTCACTTTAAAGGGGGCAGGGGGGCGTTAAATGATTTGTGTTTCTTCCAGTTTCGTTGTTAGTTTGCACTCTGTCCTGTTTCACTAAGGCTTTTGGAAAATGCCTTTGATGGGTTGCTGGCTGCCTCTATTTGAGAAAAGAGGCACGACATGCGGGACGAGCCAACTCTTTCAAGGGTGGAAGGAACCAGACCCAAAGAGCTAACCTTTCTTAGGCAAACCAGTGAGGGTGTTGCTCAGTCGCCAAGTCAGGTCTGATTCTGCGACCCCATGGGCTGCAGCGTGCCAGGCTTCCCTGTCCCTCACAGTGGGTGTTCGTCGATAAAGTAAGTGAAGTGGCCTTTGAACTGGGTGCTCAAGACACAAAGGCAGGTGTGAGTGCCGTGTCTGTCGTCTTGGCCTAGTTTTCCTGTTCGTTGCCTCTTGAGTGGAGCTTGTCCCACGACTAACACCCTGCTGGGATAGCCAGGGTTGTTCCGCCTCCCTGCTCTCCCCTGAGTCCTCACAGTCCTCTCTCCTGGTCTGCGGGGCCCTCACATCACCTGAGGTTTGGATCAGGCCTAAGAGTCATGTCTGGGAGAAGCCAGTGGTCAGCGCACTTGCCGCGGTCCATTGCCTAAGACCTGCCCTTCCAAGGACTGTGACGTGTGCTGGAAATGTGGGGGCTGGGCAAAGAGGATGGTGACAGATTTTAAATCATGATCATTTAGAAATTAAATTATCTTTTACTGTGGTGTCTCCAAATGGGCCAGCAATATTTACCAGTATTAATAAATAATATAGGATAGTATAATATAGTGGAATATTAAAAAGGATCACCAGAATAATGATGGAATACATTTTAATGTGATTCTTGTGTCTTTCTCACCAATGTATTCAAAGTTAATAAACTATAAAATCAGGGCTTTGCAACCATTCTGTGTGTGCAAGGCCTAGCCAACTCTGCTTTTAATCTACAGACTTAACTGTGTTTAAAAAAATAGTTACCTCCCATTGCCAAACATCTCTAAGATTTACCCTGAATAATCTATAATTCATAGAATATATTTATGCCCCTAGGCCCTGCTTGAAGAGAAAGTAGTTATTTTATATATTGGCTGCTCTATTACCTACTGTACAATTTTTATTAAGATATTTTTGTTTCAAGAGTCAGAGTTTTGTAAAGAAATTCAGAGGCCAACAGTTAAGGTGAAGCAAGATCTAAATTTATTTAAAATCCATTTTTCTTCTGAATAACGGTACCTGTTATACTACTAGAGAGTTTTTGACCTCAGGTGATGTCAGGATTTTCATTTCTTATGAATTGTCAATCCCCTGTTAATTACTAGTGCTTCTTTTCTCTGAGCAAATAAACTATTAACATTTCCAGCTACCAGTGTTTCTAGTAGGAGTTTAAATTCACAAAATGAACTAAATAGTAATGAAACATAATTAAAGAATCAAGGATCCTCCATCTATCATTAAACATGAATAATTGTCATTAATCCTCTTGTTTTTTTCTTTCTTTTGAACTGGTGCTAATAAATCATTTCATTGTTCTTAATAGCACTCAGGTAGGCACTAATCACCTTGGAGGAATCTAGTCTCTTTAATCAATAGTATCAGGATTTGGAATATCTGGGCTGGGGAACACGTTGGTCTTACTGCTTGCTTAAATTGAAGCTAGGTCTGATTTATCTCAATGGTAGTTTGGACTCAAGACCCCCCCACCCCCATTCAATGGTACAATGAGTCCAAGGAGAGAATTTTCTCCTAAGCTGAGTTGATAGTTTAGCTTTAACCAGACTTTGTCCCATCCTTTTCTGAAAGGACATGGCTCTTGATCGGGGATCTTGCCCTCGTTCACAGCTCAGTTCAAGTTTTCTCTACGAGGGAGTACAGAGGTGCCATTCAGGGCTCTTGGTTCAGTGACCTACGAGGTTTTTTGTTTGTTTTTTTTTCTTGGCCACACTGTGTGGCATGAGAGATCCTAGATCCCCAACCAGGGTTTGAACCCACGCCCCTTGTATTAGGAACATGGAGTCTCAACCACTGGACCACCAGGAAAGTCTGGACCTGCGAGGTTTGATACCTGGCATGTATACAAAGTGTGGCAGCATCCTGCCCAAGATGTCAGGGTGCGGTGGTGTCCAGAATGCCCACACCTCTCAAGGCAGTTGCATTCTAGCGATGAGAAGAAGCACAGTGACAACGCTTCTAACACGTAGCTCGCTTGTATTTCCTGTTCTAACATTGCCTTCTTTTTCTCCCCCCTTTTTTCTTTTCCAGCTCATCTCCATTGATGAATTGGATAATGCTGAGGTCCTAATTTCATTTTTTTTAAGTGTCCCATGGTGATGTTTCCATGACCCTCTCCCAGCGAACTCTGTGACCTCTCCCCTAGTCTGTGCAGCATCTAGTATCTGACTTTGTGTAGCATGCCTCTGGGAGTGACTCAAGTCTTTCATGTCTGTGTTAGCGTTTCCCATGAGTTTGTTTGCCATTTGTCCTTGGAGCCCATCTGAGTCTAGATAAAGATTTTCTAAACTATGATAAAATTTCAATCATTCACTGTCTAGAAGCTCAACTGAATTTGTGGTTGGCGCTGGCTGTTACAGATCTCTGAAATTCAGTGTTGATCCTTCTCTCTCTGCATGTGAAGCACTTGTGCAAAAAGAAACAACTATATGGGTACAGTTTGCAAGAAGTGAAAGAAAAAACGAACCACTGCTCTCTTGGTCCACATGTTGGAAAGTGTTAAGTGTGAGGGGGTCATAGAAAATTTGGTCAAAGTGCAGAGCGAATTCTACAGCAATCTCGAGACTTTTCAGCTGCTGGCCTGCCGTGGAATTCAGAACATACTATATCCTTGGCTTCTCAATTCTAGGAAAGCCACTTAGAGATCGAGAAACTGAAATGTCATCTGATGGTTTCTATACTTAGGTATCAAATTAGTTTCATTTACTCAGAATTAGCCTGCAGACTCACGGGTGGCCCTCTTGTTTGGGATTTGAGGGCCTCGTAAATATTTTCTCTGTTGTAAACATTTTTCAAGATTTCTTGCCAATCTATAGTATGTGATACATGTTTGGTAATTGATAATAGAAAGGATTAATTGGGGAAATTAATATATGTAGTTGAGGGAGTCTACTTGCTTAGGAAATGGAGGCACATTGGAAAACTTTTTATCTGACTTGTAAAAATTAATTTTCTGGTCTACTTTTTTAGATATCTGTTCGCTCTTTTAGACCAATAGATACCTTCTTTTAGATGCAATAGAGTACCAAATAGAATATAAGCCCTGCTCTAATAGCTACCACCAGAATTTCAGAAATATTAAGAGATGGTTCAGATACCCCTAAGGAGAGTTTGAATTACAGACTTTTTAAAGCTGAAAGCACCATGAGTGGTTATGAATGTGGTCAGGTCCCTCAGGAATGGAGGCGCTCAGAGAGGTAACGTGAGTGGCCTTAGTTTGCACGGCTAGATAGCGGGTGAGGCAGAACTAGTTCTGGGCTCAGCTGCCGTCCTGGAGGGCTTACTGCTCAACCGCAGTAGATTCTGCAAGCTCAGGCTTTTCCTTAAACCGATCAGCATGCACAGGTGAGGAGGCCATGCTTCTCTGGGGTGAATAGGAAGCGAGAAAAACAGCAGGCTGTCTGGGGGGTTCACCCCTTTAACTGCAGTGATTTTTGCTGCTTCCTGTTTAGGCCTCTCTCTTCTGGGTTATTTGTTTGCCAGCAAAACATCTAACGCTAAATCTTCATGTTGGCAGCTTTCGACTCTTCTTCTTTCTACCTAGAGTTGTAAATGCTTCCCGGATTTGAATTTTCCCTCTAGAATATTGAGGTTGAGTTCCTATTTGTTTAAATACAGATGAAGTCAGGAAAGGAAAGCCTTCCCTTATCGGAGTCTGCAGTGTTATTAATACTCTGTTTTGCACCATAGTAATCATTTGATGTGTTTGCTTGCTCAAGATAGAACTTGGGTCTCCTGGCTGGGAGTTTATTGCTCGCTTACGGAAAGATTCCACAGTTGGAGCAGGTGTGTTTATAATTATACGCTAGGAAATAGAATACTGTCTGTTTATAAAAGAAGAATGTTCTGGCAGCTCCTTGGATTCTTTGAAAATTCCCTGAGGAAGCAACTGTGGATCCCCTCTCTGTTGTTACCCTTGGCAACCGTCAGTGTCCTGGGCCACCAGCACTGTCCCCAGGCCCTCGGGCTTTTGGATCTGGCCTTCTAAGCAGAGATGCCTGATCGCCTTTTATCATCCATGGCTGTTCTGGAAATGAGTACAGCTCCTGAGGTTTCCCCTGCCAAGCCTGCTGTCCATGTGTGCAGGTGGAAACCAGCAGCTCACAGCTGGAGTTCTGCAGCAACTCCATTAAGAAACTTAATGAAAAACTGGCCCACATTACAGGCAAGGCCTCCCACCTAAAAATTGCAAACCAGCACTTCAGACTTGAACCCTGCTGAGGAGTAGCCCCTGAGCCAGGGTTAAGACGTATCTGGAAGAGCCGTGATCCCTGGGATGGGGAGAGACCACTACTCTTCAATGATAAAGGCCTCTCGGGCGTTGTGAGAGAAGAGGCGCAGTGAACTGCTTGGGAAAGTGGCACAGCACCTTCTGAGGCTCTGTGTGCTCTGAGAAAGGAGGGTGAAGTGAGGACAGAGTCCGAGTCCCTGCAGGAAGAGCGCACGGTGGAGGCCTTCTCGGCTATCTCCTGGAGTGAAATTTCATTTGAAACCAGGAAGAGGAGGGTTTCCTTTTTTGTTTTTTTTTTTATTATGATGATCATGATTTTTTTTGTTGTTGCGAATCAAGAGGCAAGGTCTCCATCATTACCACCTGATTTTATCTTTTTCTTGGGGTTCAGGAAGAGGACAGATGAGGGGAGAGGTAAAGAATGTTTCTGTCACCCCCAGAAAGAAAACACCCCATGATCCATTCTTGGCTTTAAACAGACACCAGTGACTGCTCAAGACGTTAGTTTATCTAGCACTCGAGTGCCTGTTCCATTCCAGGTGCTTTGCTAGGGGTTTTGGATCCAGCAGCGCCCCAAATAGGAACAGTGTCTGCCCTTCTGGAGTTTATGGTTTTGCCACGGCAACAGACAGTATTACAAGCCAACGTTAACTGAGACATGTAGGAAGGTAAAGTATAGGGAATCATGTTGTTCAGTCACTGGGTCGAGGCTGACTCTGGGACCCCATGGACTGCAGCATGCCGGGCTTCCCTGTCCTTCACTGTCTGCTGAAGCTGCTCAGATTCATGTCCATTGAGTCGGCGATGCTATCTCTAACCATCTCATCCTCTGCCCCTGCCTTTTCCTCCTGCCTTCAATCTTTCCTAGCATCAGGGTCTTTTCTAACGAGTTGGCTCTTCACTTGAAGTGGCCAAAGTTTTGGAGCTTCAGCATCAGTCCTTCCAGTGAATATTCAGGGTTGATTTCCTTTAGGATTTGGATCATGAGAACATGGGGTCACAAGAACATGTAGTTTAGGGACTTGGACCTGAACAAGGAGGTCAGTTCACAGCAAGTGAGGACCACTGGCAGGTGAGCCTGTTAGTGACTCACTGCAACGGAAAGGCAAAATTGGTGCTTCCGCTCCTTGAGGTGGCTGCAGCCCGCCTGTATCTGCCAGTATTGAGTCCTGGCTTCTGCAACCATGCCACCAAGAGCTGCTTCTGCAAGCAAGGGAGGCCCCTGTCAATAGTAAAATTCAGCAGGGGGGCGAGGGGGAGAGAGAAAACGGAGAAACCCAAGAATTACTCAATTTCACCTTCAGGGGGCGCTCTCATGACGTCCAAGCCAGAGTGGAGAGGTGTCCTACTTTTTCACAGCGCTGTGAACTGCTGGGTTGGGCACCTGCCAACATTCAGGCGGCAGTTACATAAGAGCTTCTTTTTTTCCTGGAATTTAGGCTCGCTGCTGATGTGTGACCTTCAACAGTAATTGCCAATAAATGCAGCGGGGCTGTTTACTGTTAGACACTGGCAACCCTGGAGCAAGCGAGCTCAACTCAGAGCATAGAGAAGCTGTTGCCGAATCTCAGGAAGTTTTTTTTTTGTTTTTTCCTTTCTTTTTCTTTTTAATGCTGAGATGATTCCATAATGATAGAAGCTGTATAATTCAGTCAAGTCAGAATGCATTTTTTTAAAGATGATTTTCACTTGTGGGTTCAGTTCTGATGAACTTGTTCTGTAAAATATAGGTGAAACTGCATCATCAGAGCCAAATGTCTATTTCTTGTTTCAAAAGGCCAGTGCCATTAGTAAAGAGTGTTAAGCTAGCTGACGTGAAGATTCAGAGTTGTCCTGCTAAAATACTAGGTAACTTCTCTCTCTGCTCAGCTTTCTTTTGAGTGTTCTGTTCTCTTGATGTGGTTTACAAAGGCTTGTGAAAAGCAGGACCCAGCAAACATATTTGCAAACCCATTCGCTGTTTATTTTTTTCCCCTCCTCTGAGATGGAGTGGGTAAAAAGGAACTAAAGACTGACTCATGGCGTTGGAGATGATAAATTCTCTCTGCTGTGCTGAGAATTCGGTCCACCATACAGTCTCGTTTTTGTTGTTGTTGTTGTTGTTCTTTTTCTTGTTGCTTTAAGTATAAGGTTGGGTTGTTTATTTGATGTTCAGTCTCATTTCTTGAACTGTCTTCAATGTCTGCTAGGAGTGGTCCATGAAAGGAAGACGTCTTATTTCAAAGGAAGATTCTAGAAGCCTAGGGGTAGGATTCTTGTTGATGACATCAGGAAGCAGAGTCTCAGTGGCTGTGTCACGTGCTGGCCTATGTCGGGCACACACAGATGCCTGCATGTGTGTGTATCTGGTATGCATGCATGCAAGTGTGTGCTCTTGTACACACACCACAGATAGGAACCCTGGGAAGCCTGCAGGCTTCTTTTTATTTAAGAATGACAAAGTATAATTTCCGTTCATTTGTGGTGGACATTTATCCCTGGGTGAAATGGTAGGTACATTATGTACAGAAAGTGAGCGTTTCAACGTCTCCTGAGTGAATCTGCTTGCTACTCTAGTGCTGTAGTTAGGATAACCAGTTGGGATTCTCTGACTTGGGATTCTCTGGCTTTCTGCTTCAAAGCCAGGCATTTGAAATCTTTTTTTCTATGAAGGTTGATCTTGCTAACCTTGTCTAAAAGCTCTGGGAAGACTTAAGATCCTAGAAAAATGTGAAGAGGCAACGGAGGGCCATAGTTTCTAAGTTCAAAACCAGATAGCGTCAGATCACTGCCAGTCAACTGTTGGTTTGGAGAGAACTCACCTTNCCCTCCTCTGAGATGGAGTGGGTAAAAAGGAACTAAAGACTGACTCATGGCGTTGGAGATGATAAATTCTCTCTGCTGTGCTGAGAATTCGGTCCACCATACAGTCTCGTTTTTGTTGTTGTTGTTGTTGTTCTTTTTCTTGTTGCTTTAAGTATAAGGTTGGGTTGTTTATTTGATGTTCAGTCTCATTTCTTGAACTGTCTTCAATGTCTGCTAGGAGTGGTCCATGAAAGGAAGACGTCTTATTTCAAAGGAAGATTCTAGAAGCCTAGGGGTAGGATTCTTGTTGATGACATCAGGAAGCAGAGTCTCAGTGGCTGTGTCACGTGCTGGCCTATGTCGGGCACACACAGATGCCTGCATGTGTGTGTATCTGGTATGCATGCATGCAAGTGTGTGCTCTTGTACACACACCACAGATAGGAACCCTGGGAAGCCTGCAGGCTTCTTTTTATTTAAGAATGACAAAGTATAATTTCCGTTCATTTGTGGTGGACATTTATCCCTGGGTGAAATGGTAGGTACATTATGTACAGAAAGTGAGCGTTTCAACGTCTCCTGAGTGAATCTGCTTGCTACTCTAGTGCTGTAGTTAGGATAACCAGTTGGGATTCTCTGACTTGGGATTCTCTGGCTTTCTGCTTCAAAGCCAGGCATTTGAAATCTTTTTTTCTATGAAGGTTGATCTTGCTAACCTTGTCTAAAAGCTCTGGGAAGACTTAAGATCCTAGAAAAATGTGAAGAGGCAACGGAGGGCCATAGTTTCTAAGTTCAAAACCAGATAGCGTCAGATCACTGCCAGTCAACTGTTGGTTTGGAGAGAACTCACCTTGACTGCAGGTGTCAGCATCTCAATATACTGACTGATCCTGGGGTGAGGCAGTGAAAGACAAGACATGGAAAACACAGGCAAACTCTTTTTCTTAGAACAGTCTCCACTACCCTTATGGTCACTGAGCATGACCTTTCATGTTAAAAAGAAAGTTACTTTGATAATAAAAATGTGCTGAGAAAGTCAGTTGATTCATTTACCAGAACTATCCTTTGCTTTGGGTAGTATGTATATGTATTTATGTAGCTTATATAGTTATGATTTGAACATATATGGCTTATTAATATGCTTATCTTTTCCATATTGTGGCTGACTGCCATAAAAGAGCCAATCCTCCCAGAAATACAGCTGAAATCCTCTTAGGAGGAAGTGCTAATAGAGACCATTGGTTATTTTGCCAAATCATATGCCAGGCTTGGTTTGGCCTTTTCCATGCCTGAAATCATTCTGTGTTCTATTGGGTTGTGTTATTTAGGGAACTTAGCTGTTTGATGTTACGGAATAAAGTTTACTGAACATATACCAAGCATAACTTAATGTTTTAGCTGGCAGGAATCCTTATAATACCTGCTCCAGTCTCCTTGAACTACAGGTCAGGCAGTGGAAGCCCAGAGAGGTTCAGTGACAGGCTGAAGGTCATACAGCACCAGTCCCTGCATGAGCCGCCATCAGGCAATACCCGTCCATCGTTCTTGGTTTTTCCATTCTTTTTTATGAGTGGATGACATTAAAAAATTGTCCTCCTGTATAAATAGTGGTTCTGGAAGCAAACATTTTCTGTTGTCTCAGAGGTCTTCCTGTAATGTTCTAGGAGAAAAGGTCACTAATCTTAATTTTCATTTCAAAAATTAAACACCAATATGACAGCAGTTTAGGGAGGCAGTTGAGTACCAGTCCAATCATAAAACAGAAACCACTGATCTCTTGAGCGCTTAAGAAACAACTCTGTGAGCATTCCGAAAGAATTCAAGATGCTCCTTTGGACATAAGGGATATCAAACAAGAGAATTTTAAAAAGACACATGAGTTCCACTCCATCTTTTCTTTAACTATTATTTTGATTGGCAAGGCAGTAAGATGGTAGCTGTGTGGCTTCCTGTAGTAAATCCACGTCTGTAATCCTTTTGTTCTGATCGTATAGAATCGGTATGAAGGATATGTTGGTGGAATGTGGCCAAAGCTGACTGTAAATGATAGTACTTTTCTCCATCTGTGTCTCTGACTGCTCCAAAGCACATGGGAACTTGCCTTCATTCTTTTCCTCGTGTGTCCTTTTTGCACTAAGGGCAGATGGCGCATGTGTGTGTACCACTTTACTTCTTCAGCCTAAAGCCTACAGAACGCAGGGGTGGAGTTAAAACGCAGTCTTGGATCATGATATCATTTATATTATCTGCAGAACACTTTCCCGTGAGCTCTGGCTTTGTTTCCCTCACCACACACAAATCCTCTCTTGACACCCTGTGCCTGCCGACCCCAACAGGAAGATAAACACATCGGAGAGAAAGTTGCTCCTTGAGGCAAGAGGAGTTGAACTCCTGTCTGAGGACTCTTCTGTCCAGAACTGAGTGAGCAGCTCTCCACATCTGCCTCTTCGTCCTTCATAAAATAATCTTTGTGGTTAAAGAGACCTCTTATATCTTTACTTCATTTTACCTGTTGGCAAATAGAGAAAAAAGAAATTATTAGGTTACAAAATAATAGTCTTGTATTAAGAGCATTTTTTTCTGTCTTGAGGGCCACACCATGAAAGGGGTATCAAGTGTTGAGCTGGGTTGTGAACCCACAGGATTTCCCAGCTCCCACCGCCACCCCACGCTTTTAGCACCTGCTCCAGCTCACCGCCGACAGTGGCACTCTGGCCTCGGCAGAGGTATGCTGTGTTGCTGGAGCCCCGCCGAGGGAGGCCAAGGTCACTCCGTGGCAGTGTGAGCCTTGGCTTCACTCCACGGCCCCAGACCGCACCTTGAACCCGCCAGCCATGCCTGGTGTGTGACCGTGGCCCAGGGCAGGACCGGGAGTTGCATCCGACGTCCATCTCTGCCCCGAGCACGTGCCCTTCGGCGGCCAGATTCGTGGCGCTGCCGTCAGGTGGAGCTGTGGACCTTTTCAGCCACTACACGCATCCTCTCGTGGCCAGCCCTTTCCCTCAGGGCCGTCATCTTGTCTCTCATTTATGGGTGGGACATAATGAAATTCAGGAGTCATCAGAGGTGTGGGGTGTCCACGTGGTATGGCAGGGGTGGACCGAGGAACCTAATACCCCGGGAGCCTCGAGGGAAGTGTGTGGAGGGAGGAGAAACCAGCCAAGAAAGCCACAGCCAGGAGCCTTCCTTTCTCCTCCCAGAGCCGCAGGAGGGGAGAGACTTTTTCTGTCCCTAAGCCAGAGCGTGGGGTGTCACCCTCTGATGCAGGGCCAGGATACAGGGAAAGGAGAGGCTGGGAGGATGCATGTGCCCAGTGGAGAAGCTCATCACGGGCAGGCTGTGGTGTGGACATTGCAGGGGGGCCCCCAGGAAGGGGACTGCACCAGAGGCCCCTGTGATCATCATCCGCCCACCCTGCCTTCCCTGAGCCCCCAGGGGCAAGTGCTGGATCACTTTTCCTCTGTGGACAAACAGAGCATAGATGTGCAGTACCTCTGCCTTTGACATCTTTCATTATTTACACATAGTTCCTTCTTGATCAGTGCTAGGCTTTCTCTTTCTTTCATTTAGATGTGTTTCCCCATCTCAGGCCAGTCGTCTCTCCCAGCGCAATCACGTTAAGTTCATTTTAGAAGTGAGGGTGTCTCCTGCCCTCCGCAGCTGAAACCCCCTTCAGTGGGTGTGACAACCCGGTCACCTCATCGTCAATTTTGTTCCCAAGTGTTGATCTCTGGACTTCTTTGTGGTCACCAGATGCATGTGCTGTAACTAACCTGCTTCTTCTACTCCCAACTAGCTTCCCCAAGCTCCGGATTCTGAGAACTCCACCGAGGTGTGTGTCGCTCACCTGTATGTGCGATGCCAGCAAATACAGGCGCTTGTCAGTGTTGCCGGTGTGAACTGTCATGGTGAAGTGTCTGTCTCTTGGGACGGTGCAGGAGGGACATGTGTAGCCTGGCTGGGATCTGATCATTGCTATAATCGGGTGCCCCTTGGTGTAGAAAGTTCTGAGGAACTCAAGCCACAGTGTCCTGCCAGTGAAGGCTCATGACTCTCTGAAGGTTTTTGCACAAAACCCTTCATCTCCACCTTGAAACATTTGGCTGAGAAACTCTGGACAGTCCAGACCTTTCTGCTGTTACACAAAACAGAACTTTAGATCCTGCGCAGAGGTGAAGCAGAGTTCAGGTTCGGGGTATCTGTGTTATCATTTGGGTGACACTGTTGATGAAGGAGTAGTTTCACAGCAAACTGTCTCTGTTCTTCCTGTCGCTAGCTCAGCTTGCTAAATGCGGGACTAGAATTCATTAAGGCATCTAAAGTTACCGAGAAGCTTTTTGTGGGAGGCATCCTTCCAAACATCAAAATTTACTCTCCGAAACTGTTCTAGAATCACAGGAGTCAGAGCTAAAACGTGTGCTCAATCTGAAAGGAGATCTTAGAAATGAAACTGATGATCAAAGAGCTGAGTTCCAGTGGGCATGCTTTGTAATGATCAGTCCTCTAATATTCTAATCAGAGCTCTTCAGCATTGGTAGCCTTGATTAGAATGCTGTGGGCTGGGGCAAAGCGTAGGTCTCACGTACGTGTTGGGAGTGTGTGCACTGACGTCCTCATGCATGTGCTGAGCAGTAATCTGTGGATGAGTTGTGCAAGGACCTGCCCGGTTGCATCTTGCATTACACCCCGTTTTTGGGTCCATGTAAATGTACATAACATTGAACTTCGTTTTCATAATGTTTGCTAAAAATATTAACCAGACATTATGGGTCATGTGACTGCTCGTTTCACACGGTGCTCTGGGGTTGGGGTTGGGAATGGGCCAGTTGTTCAGTAGTAGCCAAGGTCATGAGCTCTGGTGTCTGTCTGGGGAAAGCCACACGCAGGCCTGCGCTCCTTCTGTGTCAGTGCTCACTGCGTACGTGCTCTCTGTGTATTTCATTTGTGACCGATCCTGAAGATGAGGGTGTCTTAGTCTCATACTTAAATGGAATTTCTGCCTGCTTAGCAGGAGCTCGAACCGAGTCCACCGCTGAGGCAGCTGGAGGATCATAAAAGGGTACGTAGTCCTGGGAGCTGGGAGTGACGACCGCAGCTCTGCCCTCAGCCATACGCTCTGACGTACACACGGACAGTTTTTGTTGTCGTCATTGTTGCAGCATTAATTGGCTCAGAACCAGTCACAGCCTTTTGTATAAATGAAACTAACTGATGGTTCTACATATAATCTACCTCTTCACACACTGCTTCCAGCCAGTCCCCAAATAACAGCCAATTCACTTGTCACATCCTCTCTTCGTTTGCTGGGTTAGATTTTTCCTTATGTGTAGCCTTAAAAAAAAAACTTTTTTGTGAGTAACTGGTGATCATTATGGATAGTGTATAGTAAACAAAAAAGTATAATGGTAAAACTGTCCATAATTACATTACCTGGCTATAAAGCTGCTAAAGATTTACTGTTTGCTTCTACCCTCTTTTTTGCACACGTGAGAATATGTGCCAACACACACACATACTTTGATTGTCACTGGGGTTCTTTCAAGTGTACAGCGTTTGTTCCTTGATTTTGTCATGTCTCTGAGTATTTTCTTCCTTGAAAGTTAACAGCTGCCTAAAGTTCCCGCTGATTAACAAGTCTTTTGTAATATTTTCCTTCGAGGGAATGAACAAGTGTGTACGCAAGTGGATAGATGCATAAAAGGGGAATTTCTAGGCCAAAGGGTCGATACTGTCTTATAGTGCTAAACCATTTCCCAGAAGGCTACATATACCATCCACATGCTGACTACTGATTGCGTGTAGTCAATGGAAAATACCAGATATCCTGGTTCTCTGGGTGTCTATCATGTGCCAGTCACTGGGCTAAGACTTTTACACACGTTCACAGCGTAAATGTTTATAAATGCTGACGGTGACCCAGTGACACAGCCTATAGCCCCATTTCACAGTGAGGAAACTGAAACCCAGCGAGCTTGCATACCTTACCCAAGTCATGGGGTTAGGAAGTGAGCAGTCGTGACAAGAACTGCTGTGACATTGTGGTCATCAGCGTCCTGGAGAATGCTCGCCCGGGCCACCTTTGCTAAGCTCACAAGCTTTCAGTACCTACAGAGTCCCGTCGCTTCTTGGATCCTTTTGTGTTTTTTGCAGTGGTTCTTTCTCAAATGATAACCAAAGATGTGCTTCTAGGAAATTGATAGTCAGCCCTCCCCCTCCAGCTTGCAGTGCCTCCTGCCATTCATTGATCAGGGGCACCTTGCCTTCCTGCTTTTTCCACCCCTGCCTGTTCCTCAAGAGTTGTCCTGGGTCTTAGCAGTAGCCAGTAAAGGCACATAGCTGTCTCTTGTGCCCTGAGTTGGATGTTGCCCCAGGGCGTGAGCCCTGGAATTAGAAACTGGGTCAAGCCTGCTTTCGCCAGGTGCTCACTGTGTGATTTGGGGGACTTTTAACTCAGTTCCTCCTACTGAAAAATGGGGACAGGCGTCTCCGCCCTTGCCTGCTCCCTGGACTCTTCTCCAGAGCCCTGCACTTGAGGCACTTAGCAGGGTGGCTGGACTCTGAGGAGGGATGTTAATGACCCCAGTGGTCACCTTGCAGCCTGAGATACGGCCGTGATTTGACAGAAAACAGGAGTAGGAAGAGGAAGGTATTTTTAAATCGAGGCACTGCCCTAGTGCTGACTAAGGTGGGAGAGGCTCACTGCTCATGTGAGAGGCCGATCTTTCTTGCAGCACCTGACTTTTAAGTGGCTGGAACCTTGGAGCCCAAAGGTCACTTCTCTCCTTTGCGGTCTTAATTAACTCTTGGCGCCCCGTTCAGTGCTGGGCTGTATATCTCCACACAGTTTATTAGTCACTAGTGTCATGGACAGAATGAAGCTCGTGACTTGCAAGGCAGGAACTTGGTTTCTTGCCTCCACATCACTGACCTGCCATTTTCACCACTTTCCCCTGAAACTTAACTGCAAATGAAACTTTGCCTTTCTTTTCTCAGTCTTGGGTAATCATGCGTGTGGAGTTTCTTACCAAGACACAAACATCTGATACTTGTTTGCATACTGTAGGTGTAAACTGCTGGGGAAGAAAACTAGTCTTCTTTTTGAAAAAAAAAAGAAAGAAAGGGCTACATGGCCAAATGTGAGAGCTGGAGAAGTGGTGGTGTTTGGGAAGTGACATTTTTTGCTTCTCTACAATCAGCTCTCTCAACCTGGTACTCTGTGAACAGCTTAGTGCTGTTGAGTAATTTATACTAAGATGATTAGGAATGCTTTTGTCTGTAGATTTTAATTTTTCCCAAATTAAACCACGAGCTCAGAAAAGCAGAATTTGCCTTGAACCTAAGTTTTCATGCTAGGATTCACATCACTTTTAATGATGCTTATCCATTTTCTGTCTGTCTCCCTTTTCTTAAGCTAAAATTTTCAGTCTTTATTCTTTCAGAGAAGAAACAATTCTCATCTTGTTCCTTTAAAAAAAAAAAGGAAACCCCACATGTCCGCTTTTCCCCCTTGCCTTAAAATTTATTTACTTTTGGAGAGAAGGTGAGGTACTTAGGTGCCAAAAACTTTATAATTAAGGAGGAAGAATTAAAAGTTTGTGGGGTGGAGCATGTGTGTGTGTGTGTGTATGTTTCCATAATGAGCACATTTTATGATATTCTCTTATGGGGGAAAATGTACCATTTGATGCATCGGTTGCTATGGTAACCACTAGGGTTTGTCTGTGCAAAGAGAGGCAAAATGATAATGTGAGATCCCTTGGTAACTTCAGTTCAGCATCCAGGCTACACAAATGTGAAGTTCCTGTTCCTGAAGTCCACATGTTCCTGGAAGGCACGTGCTTCCTTCCCTACCTCCTGCCTCCTTGATTGCAGATTCACCAGAGTCTCAATGATGAGACCCTCAAAACCTGGAGAAGCAAAAAATTTGAGCCAGTCCGGTCCTAAGGCGAGGGCTCTGGTTGCGTCTTCCTTGACAATACATGTCTGTCGGCTGGTGACAGTCACTCTGCTGTTGACCATGCAGCCCTGTGATCTTTCAGATTCTTGTCGTGATGGAGGCCTGGACTATTCTCTGTGGCTGCAGCTCGCTGGCCTCAGCCGTCATTGACCTCTCAGACAGTGTTCTTGTGGTGCCCCAGAGGATCCCATAGAAAACGGGTGGTTTCCTACCAGCCATCCCTCTTGGGAGAACTCAAAAGTCTCTATCTTCTGAAAGAAACTCCAATAGATGCATCATTGAGTTGACAGAGGGACATGGTATTTAATGTTACATTCTATGTGGAGGTGATCTCGTTATTCCTCCTTTTCTTAACCATACTTTTGACATCTGTGTTTCTTCTGTGAAGTCAGCCTTTTTAAATCACTGCTCTTGATGACTGTTTTGGAGAGTGTTGATATGTTTGTACTGGTGCAAAGTTATGTCCTTATACTAAAATGTGGTATTCTAAATCATTAAAGGATATTATACTGAAAATAGTTTATTTTGGAGCTAATTTTAAAGATCACAAATAGCTTCCCCATTGAAAGTTCTCTCGGAATTTTGAATTTACTGATGGTCAAGGTACAAAGTGATTTTCTTATCCTAATGAGAAGAATTCTCCTTTGTTTAACTACAGTGAAATGCATATTTGTGGATAGAATGGAGAGAAGAAAGACGAGATTTTTTTCATTTCTGAACTTTTTCTTTGAGAAATCAGGCTTGCCTCCCTGCTTCTCTGACTTTTCATGTTTACCCCATCTCCCCACTTATCCCTGGAGTCTTTGACCAGCAGCATGAATTTAACCAAGGAGAAAAGCTAGCCGGGTCATCTTGGGACCTCGTATCATTTTGACAGACTGAGTTTTCTGCTTTGTCCTTCTTCCCCAGTCCTGCCTCCTCAGGGCACCCCTCAGGTGCACTCCTTAGGACATTCTGCTTCCTCCCATCTTGTCTTGCAAACACCTTCCTCGAAATCTCCAGACTTATTCTTGAAGCTTATTAACAAATCACTTTTCAGTTCTCCTGATTCTCAGTACAGTTGCAGGTCTCTTCAATAGAACTCTGGAGTCTATTTCAGAGACCAGCTGTATTGCAATGCATCTTCCCTCTGCTAACTTCTCACTTAACCTCTCTCCGGGATGTGCCAGAGGAATTCCAGGACTTATTACTTTGTCCCTCAGAAACAGTCCAAGGGAATCTGTACAGCCTTTAACTGGTAAAAAAAAAAAAAGTTCCAGATTGGCGGGGTGGGAGTTAGGGGGGTAGTCCCTCAGCGAGCGAGACTGCCGTGAGATAGAGCTGAGAATGAATCCTGCTGCTTTGCCAGTATTTGGGAATTGATCAGAGTGGTTTCTTTGCTCTGTTTTGGTTGGAATTGTGGAAAGAGTTGTTTTATCCCCTGCCCAGGATTATTTTAATATTTATATATATTTTAAGTTTTTTGTCATGGAAATGTTAAAAAATATCCCCAAAATACATGTTTTGAAGAGTGTTGAGAACACTCATTCATAACTCAGATTCCATGACTATCAGCTCATGCCCACGTTTATATCCAACTAGGCCCTTCCTCCCATATTCTTTGAAAGAAAATCTCAAATGTCATTTTCATCCATGCTGCTTGTTTGTTGATTGACATGTCTGATATCTGCCAATAATTTATTTTCTGTTGCATTTATTTTCTTTACCATTTGGCTCATTGACTATTTCTGTAAGAAAGGCTTACTTTCAGCTTATGATTTTATTTATTACTCTGATATCGTAAGAACTTAGAACGGTTGGAAATAAATCCTGTGGTTAGAGTAACGTTTTCATATTGCTGTGTGGAAGTTGACCTGTAAATTTTTTAATTTGTCTGAATCCTACTGACTTACCTCAAAGGGACTTTTTTATTTGTTTTGTTTTGTTGTTTTGTTAATCCTAATTATCCTTCCAGATTCATGTTCTATTTTTATCAGTGTGAGAGAGTACTTTCAGAAATTTAATATTTTAGATTGATGCTTTTTTATGATCTGATTTCCTGAGAAAACACTGAAGAAGTTAACTTTAGAAGTTTCCAAGTGCTCTTATTAATAATTTATTTTATCATGGTGTGAGACTGAGCCAATTATAACTGGGAACCCCTGTCTTTTTTTTTTTTTTAATGTGAGTCGCTCAGTTGTGCATTAAATTCAGAACCTGATTTCATTATCCTGTTTGAATTAAGGGTGAGGCCCTCAGGCAGATTTTGGTCAACCGTTACTATGGAAACATCAGACCTTCGGGAAGAAGAGAGAGCCTCACAAGCTTTGGCAATGGCCCGCTGTCGCCAGGAGGACCCAGCAAGCCTGGGGGAGGAGGTAGGCCCCATGGTGTGCTAATGAGCTGCACGTGTGAACTGAGTGTGCCACTCCAAAGCTGTGTGTTTCTGCTTAGCAGGTTGAGACTCTAACAGATGCATTTGGGTTGCTAGTGTGTTATTTTAGCAACTTGTTTTGTCTTTGGTCTACCATCAAATCGGTATCTAAAAATGTCCCCCTGCAATGTGATATTGGCTAAGGCTTTCCCACTCTTTCCCATGCAGCAAACCTCTTGGGGATGCTTGAAGAACTCTGTGAATTTAACTTGATCACACATTATCTCGTGGTCATTCAGACTCATGTTTCCCCATAAGATGAGGATGCTGTTGGCAGTGAGGATGGTGGAAGCTATCTGTATAACACTGTACCAAGGCGAGGGCTTTCCCAAACGCTTGACCGCATTCATCTCCTTTTCTCCTATACGTTACCCACTATCTGGCATTGAACAGAGGGAGGGGAGCTTGCTAGTGCTTGGGGAGTAACTTAAGGCAGGTGTGTCTAATCTTAGTGTCATGCTTTGTGCCTCCCCAAGCCTTAGGGGACTTTACACACACACCCCTGTATTATTTTTGTTCAGTTGCGAACTCATGTCCGACTCTGCAACCCCATGGACTGCATGCTGCCCACCAGCCTTCCCTGTCCCTCACTGTCTCCCAGAGTTTTCTCAAACTCATGTCTGTCAAGCAGATGATGCCATCCAACCATCTCATCCTCTGTCGCTCCCTTCTCCTGCCCTCGATCCTTCCCAGCATCAGGGTCTTTTCCAGTGAGTCGGCTCTTCATCAGGTGCGTCCCTGTATGGGATTGTTTTAAAACACATCCTGAAAGGTGTCCCAAAACATTGTAAGCACAGTGACAGGTAAAAGCTGCAGAAACACTGAATTCAACTGTGGGCAATGCGTTGGTTTTAAGGGGGCTGGTAGCTCCATGCTCGAAGCACAGATGTGAGTTGCCTGATTCCTAGTCTGTGGTGATGACTCTTGAGAATGTCTGGTCCTTGCTGGGTTCTGCTCATAGCACAGAAACACTTGGTGCTTAATAAATTAATCCTGGCAACCTCTGGCGAGGAATCTTGGGCTTCTCTCCAAATGAAAATGTGGAGAGAACCCCAGAAACAGATCTTAGCTTCTCATCCAGAAGTTCCCAGGGATTGTCGAGCAGCTGTTTGCCCCACAATGTCTCAAAACTATTTGTCTTTAAGAAGCTGTCAGAGAAAAGACGTGACACCCTATGTCCACCTGGATGACAGGTGCGATAGATTCTAGGCAGTCAAGGACAAGCAACGTAAAGGAGGTGGCATTCGAGTTGACCCCTGCAGGGAAGGACTGATGGTTTTCTGTTTTTCATAAATTGACTGCCCTATTTCTCCATGTCCATTAATATTTCAATTTTTGTGAATAATAATGTGAAGTTCTCAAGCTTTCTAAATCCAGTTGGAATCTGTTCTGCTAAGTGGCACAGGCCATCTCTTCCTAAGTATATTCATCTGAAGGTCAATGAGGTGAACTTTTTTTGGTTCATTCCCCTATCCCCAGCCCTTGACTCCTTGCCAAGCTCTGAGTCAATAGTGAATGAATGAATGAATGAACAGATGCAAATTATGTGAAAGGATGAGTTTGGGGCCAGGGCGGGTTTCTTAAAAAGAGGGTCAAAGTGATCAGTATAGGCTATGCTTCTTAAGAGTGCTTAAGTTCAGTTTGTCTCTTAAAATTGGATTGGTTCTTAATTCTGGCCCCAGGTCATTGTATTTTGATGTAAGGGAGAGTCTTGGCTGGATGGCTTTAGGTCTTTTGCTCAAAATGTGTTACTCTTCCTTCATATAATCTGCCTGCATTCAAGTTCCATCTCCATTACTTACCAGCTGCGCTGGGCGGTGTTGTACAAGTGACTTCATCTTGGTGCTAATGAGTACCTGCCTTGTGGGCTTGTTAAAAAGGTCCAGAGAGATAGTATCATTGAACTGTTGAGTGCATAAAATGTTGGTATGCAGTAAGCATGCAATAAATGTTAGCTGCTCTGAGTGAGGTTGCTAAGGGCAGTGTTGTGTCTTTTCCAGGGGGAGGTTCCGGATCCAGCCCCATGAGCAGGGGTGAGATGAGCCTGGCCGAGGTTCAGTGCCACCTTGACAAGGAGGGGGCCTCCAACCTGGTCATTGACCTCATAATGAACGCATCCAGTGACCGAGTGTTCCATGAAAGCATCCTTCTGGCCATTGCCCTGCTGGAAGGAGGCAACACCACCATACAGGTAGGAGGCAGCCTGGCTGCCAGGGAGCGTCCCTGGAGGCTCTGTTCCCAGAGCCAGAGATGGGTGGCGCTGAGACTGGTGGACAAGAGAGCTCCTTCTTCGGGCACAAACTTCTCTTGTTCTGAATAAGCGACTTCTGTTGCTCCCTTGCCATGGTCATTCAGTCATTATTCAGACTTGCTTCTAATACATGGGTTACATTCCGAAACGGCTAAAATGCTGAGTATGTGCAAAGAAAATTGGCCTGGGATTTGGTGCATCGTAGGTAATCCATAAATGTGTGCCCATGAATGATTGAATGCACTATATTTAGTTTCTAATCAAAGATCATAGAGGATCCCATCACCAGATGACCAGAAGGAGCCTGAACTACGTGTACTAATCAGACTTATTATACCCATGAATCTTGCAGCTCTTGCTAACTGTGTATTTATCTTGTTAATGAAAAGCTCAATAAAACTGAACCAATTTGAACTAATATGTGCAAAGAGGGGAAAGCCAGGCTAGGTTAGTCAGACATAAATGGATGGCTTTTTGTTGGCTGATGATGATACATATTTTAAAAGAATAATGAGTAGAATTCTTAGACAAAGTCCTTAAAGAAGCAATTTTAATAATATATACATAATTTTCATATAGGCATGGCAGTGAAGATGATTCTTTTAAATATTTGTAATATTCCCTTCTTCATACATTCTTCATTCTTTGTTGGCTCTGAATAAGGGTGTACTTAGCTCTGTGTGTGTGTTTGTACATACATATACACACACACATATTTTGGTAATAGCTTTTGATTGAAATATAATGTATATATCCACAAAATTCCTCCTTATGTATATATTTGACTTGGCCTTATATTTTTGGTCTCGAATTTAAATTCAGAATCTGGGTTAATGAAGTTTTGGTCCTTTGTGCAAATGTATCACGGGCTTTTCTTCTCGTGGGCCTCAGACAGGGTGCCTGGGTCTCAGCCCGGCACCCCGTGCCCACACGGTGGCTGTGGCCGCGCTGCCTCCGCACCCTCCAGCCCCACCTTGCCCAGCACACCCTTGGGGAGTTCATCATGCATGCTGCCCTCGGTTGAGGTTTGTACCGTGGGAGAGTCCGCTGCATGGGCACCTGTGACCTGTGGGGTTGCCAGTTGATTCTGTCCCACGTGAGTCTGGCTGTGCACCCCCGGGCGGCTCTTGCCGTCTGGGTGCCTGTGCTGGCATGGGAGCAGGGCTGGAACACTCTTGGTCTCTGAACCATGTCATTTCCAGAGACTGGAGCAGTCAAACTAGACATTTACTGAGCACTTGCTGTGTGCACGGTGCTCCTCTAGCAACTCCCAGGCTGTGGTTTCCAGACACTGGGGCCAGTCAATCTCTGAGGATTTTCTCCAGGCACAGGCAAGTGTGGAAACGAGGGCAGCGTGGTCAGTTTCATAAATCAAATGTATGAGTTTGAAGGACCATCTGATGAGTTTATTCTGAGGTTATATCCTGTCCAACTTATTTTAAGGTCTGATGTCTTTTCTCAGTTGAAGTGGTGTTGATAGTGGTGGTTTTTTTCTACTGGCTGCATCAGAAGTTGGAAACCTTAGGTTATTCCATCCCCTCCTAAAAAGCAAAAAAAAAAAACAAAAAGCTGTGCTACTTTGCTAATCCTGGAAGCTCAGTCTTCAAGCAGTCAAAATCTTGCAAGGGTATAAGACTTAGTATCCTTGCACATAGGAAGAATGGCGTGCGGGTGCCATCCAGGAGGAGGGAAGGATACTACAGACCGCCCAGAAAGAAGTAGCTACAGCTGTGTAAGGGGTTGGTGAAAGGCTTTTGGATGACCTGGGCTCTGTTGGATGGGTGTGGGTCTGAAAGTTGGAAATTGCACCAGGAGCTGGGGGGTTGGGGGCTGGGTCCCATGCATGGCAAGCAGGCCCAGTGGTGCACACGTGATGAGTGCGTTCATGGGCCAAGGAGGAGACAGGGCTGAGGATATATTGGGGGCAGGCAGCCCCTCAAGGGGCCTCAGAGCTGTAACAAAGAAGTACAGATCTGACAGATAAATTGAGCGAAGCAGAGTCTAGAAGGAATCCAGTAATTTAAAAGAAGCACAGTCCAATAATTTAAGAGTTAATCAGAAGTTATGTGGAGAGAGCTAATGAAAGCCTGAGTTCAAAATGAATGTGTGGTAGACGGTCATATCGCAAGAGAGGATATGTTTTAGGAGGTGCATATGGGGATATTTCGGGCTGTTGGAGATGTTCTCCGGTGTGGTTTACCTGTGCTGGTTGTGTGGGTATAAGTCTATTCTAACAGAACTTTCTAGCACAAAGTTCTACCTCAGTAGAAAAGAAAAAAAATGGGGAGAAAAAGTACCCGCAGCCTGGTGAGGACAGGATGTCATGAATGGAGACTCGGCACCTTCCCGCCTCACACCTGGCACCTTGGACTCATGTATAGCTAATGCCTGTTGGCCGACGTGTCGCTGAGGGGATGCTAGAAGTGAGAAGGTCAGAGGGTCTCTGCCCCCATTGGCTCTGGAGGTTTTTTACTGAGTCTAGATGACAAGACACCATCAAGTAAGGAATAAGGAAGCCTGGGGAGGGCTCGAGGGGGCTGAGCCTGGCTGGGATGGCAGAGTCTTGAGTAACTGGCAAGCTGCCGTGTTTTTCACAGTGTACCCCTGATGGTGATGGCAAGACTCACAGAAGCTGTTTCTCCTTCAAGTTCTTTATCTTGTAAAGTAATTATGAATATTAGTTTCATGTTTTCACACATTCATTACTCATATGCTCAGGCTCCAGATGAAATGCCACGGTGGAGTTCCAGGACCAGCCTCTGAGGAGTTAGGCCACTGTCTCTTTGAGAAGCCGCCAGTATGCTCATGGGCGGGTGGGCCTGGATTGGGTTGCCTGCGAGCCCCCCGCCAGGAGGGGGGGCACAGTGCTCAGCATACGCTGGTTCTCCCCTGATCCCATCTCCCTCTCCTTCTGCAATCTCAGGGGTTGCTGGGAAAATCTCACTCACTGCCTCATTAGAAATCTGGGGCTCCGGGAAAACTGATTCTAGCCTGGAACTGACTTGTGAGACCCCCCCTTGTGAGCCCCGAGCTTCTCTTTCTCTGGAGAGAATAATCTGGAAATCAGATTGTCTGGGGCCAGCTGAGGACAGACACCCCGAAGCCCCCGGGGGGAGTGATTTCAGTTCCGCCTTGCTTTGGAGAAGCTGGTTCAGAGTAGTCAGTGAGCAGCTGGGAAGTTTGTATGAGGGGGGCGTGGGCTGCAGCGGTGACTGTTAATGATTGCTGAGGGCTGTCGGCCATGATCGGCAGGCGGCTTCCAGCTGGAGTTCACTGCCCCCCGGCTCTTCCTGTCCACCACGCCGGTGTCAGGCTGTGGTCAGGTGGGCGCCCCTGGATGCATGCTTCTCAATGACAGGTGGTGGACAGGGCAGTCACAGGGGGTTGTGCAGGGCTGTCCAAGAAGACAGCTGCAGAAGAGCTCTTACCTTGACCAGCGTCTCTTCCCAGGATGTGAAGCAAGCTTCACATGGAGAAGGAGAGGGAGACCCACTTTCCGAAGCTCTAGTTCGTGTGGGTTTAGGACGGTCATCCCTGGGCTTGTGTCTTCTGTCTGTCAAGCGTGAGACACATATGCAGGTGGACTCCTGGCTTCCTTACTGTTTTGGATCAGGATTTTTTTTTTAAGCAATTTAGATATTTTCTTAAAATCCAGCAATGATGACTGGCTGGCTCCATTTCTGAACTCTTTTCTTCCCTGACTTGTGAAAATAATGATTTAAAGTATGATGATTGGACCAACTGTGGTACGTCCTTGCAACAGATTCCTACTCAGCAATCAAAGGGAATGAACTGTTGATAAATGGGATTATGTGGGTATACCTCAAAGGCCTTGTGCTAAGTGAAAGAAGCCAGTGTCAGAGGTGGCGCCCTGGATGGTTCTGTGTACATGATATTCTCAGAAGACAAGGCTGTGGTGCGGGAGAATAGAGCAGTGTTTGCCAGCAAAGGGTGGAACAGAGAGTCCGACTTTAAGGAACCGCTCAAAGGAACTTTCTGGTGATGCCACTGTTGTGTGTCCTGCTTTGGACACACAGATCTATGCATGTTTGAAAATGTGTAGAACTGCACACCAAAAAAGTCAGCGTGATCATTAAAAAACAACTGAAGCAAAAACCATAATGATGACAGTGGCCAACATTGATTAAGGGTTTCCTGTGGACCATGAACTAGGCTTGCTGTCTCATCTCCCATCCCATTTAATCCTCACAGTCTCCCTAGGAGGTAGGTGCCTGATTATCTCTCTTTTTTTAGACGAGGAAACTAAAGGCCTGAAGGGTTAAAAACTTGCCCCTCAGACAAGCAGTGAGTAGCAGAGCCAAGATTGGCATCAAGTCGTTTTTAGGGCCTGGACTTGGAATGCTTGGTACTGCCATGTTCTACTGGTTCAAATCAGCCATCAGCCCAGCTCCACAGAGAAGGAAAAAGGGCTGTACCTGTTGCTGTGAGTTGACCACATGCGCTAAGAGAGGGAGTTGTGGAGGGCCACCCTGGGCTACTGGCCCCCCAACACCCCTGCTGTCATTAGCTGACCGCCTACCGTGGGTCAGTCTGGCCCCTGAGTTGGGTACTACAGCTACAGAAGAGAGAGGCACCATTGTCTCTGCAGTGGGGGAGCTCAGTTCTCCCTGAGAGTTCAGTCCCATTTCTGCAGAAGTGTCGACTCCTGACCTTCCCCTTTTGATGGTGTATGAAATTCACCCTTGAACTGAGGATGGGTCATGGGGGACCAGAGTTCTTCAGAAGCTCTAAACGTCATTGTGCAGACCTCAGTGGATTCAGTTTATAGTAATTCAAAACTAAGGACCTAGCTGCCTGCTGGGAACCCTGCCAGGGAGAATTTGCTCTCCTGTTCTGAAACCTTCTAATCATTGTTTAAGCCCTGAAATGCTCCGAAGCTGAATGGAGGGTAGTTCCTGGCCTGGCATAATGGGCTCCTAGTCTTCCAATAGCTTCTGTCCCTACCGTGGCTTCTCTGATGATAATAATGTCTGAAGACAACGTCTCCCAATCTTCTACCTGGGTGCCACACAGCAAACCCTCTGCTCACAGGCAGTGGTGCCCTGCCCTTGGGTTCTCCAGGGACAGGTGACACCCGAGCGCCCTGGGATCAAGCTTCTCTTTAAGAGAAACTCCTTCTGTCTTCCTGCCCTCACTCGTGCACCTTGCTTCCTGCCAGCCCCCAGAAGAAATCTTTCCTGCTTGATGTTTTGTAAGCGAGTGGGAAACTATGAAATAAGCATTTGCTTATGAATTAATTTTTGGCACCCGCGGGACTCAGCAAGTCTCATGGCACCCGCATATCCGTCCTTCGAGTCCTTGCCAGTTTCTGAGTTCCTTCCTCCTGAGATGTTCCCACCAGCGCCCAGAGGGTGCTCCCCCACTTCCTCTTCCCTGAGTGAGGGCGGTCGCTGGCCTCACCTGGGAAGCAGGAGCAGGAATCTTTGAGCACACCCAGTGTTTGGGTTTCTTTTTTTTTTTAAGCACATGCAGATGTTCGGGGATCTATGTGCTAACATGACCATAGGAAACCCCACAGCAAATAAACAGGATAGAGCCAAAAAAAATTTTTTTTTTCTTAATTGCTTCCGGTTGCAGAAGCACAGTGAATTGTATGTATCAAATGGCTGCCCACGGCTCTTCCTATGCCAAGTCTAGCCTACAGACACACCCAAAAAGGATTTTCTTTTCCGCACGTATGCAGCCTGAGTTGGAAAATGTGAGAAGCGCTGTCGGGAACCTGGCTGTGGGTTCAGCTGAGAGAGGTCCCTCGTTTAGTGGCCTTTCCATCACCGCACACCGATTTATTTTTTATTTTTTTGTTTTTTGAAGTTGGCTTAAGACGTCATCCCTGGAGCCAGTTTAAGATAGGAAATCTCCCATTGCCTCCAGAAGAAGTCACCACAAGAAGGCACTGGCGGGGGCGGGGGAGCACGTGATCTGGAGGCCCGCCCTGACCCCAGCGAGTGGAAAGGAGGGTGGGGAGGGTGGTTTCCTTAGCCCTTGCTGGAGATGGAGCTGGTAAGGAAGATCAGCCTTAGTTTGACAGAGCACCACCCCAGGAGGAGGAGGAGATTGGTGTGCGAGTGAGAGTTACGTAAAAGGGTGTTGTATTTGGCAGGGGAGTGAGAAATGAGTCAGTCACTGGTGAGCGGTGTTTTCTGACCTCGGGTTTTATCCACGTGGGAGGAGAGCTTGGCCAGCAGTGGAGTCGGGAGACTGCTGTCTCCCCGGCCTGAGGAGGCGGGTGTGAGAGCCGTTGCCATGACAATAAGAGGCAGGCAGGTGGCTGAGTCCCCTCTGCCCTTCGGCTGAAGCCACGCAAGGTCTGGATGGAGAGGCTTCCCAGCCTGGTTCAGGGAGAGGCTGCAGGCACTGCCAGTCGGCCATGCTTGAAGAGTGGGTGGTGTGGGGTCAGGGAATTTGAGGGACGTCGCCCAGAAGGGCAGGCAGAGAAGGGAGCTTGGCCTCCGTGGTGGAAACACCTGGGCCAGAGTCCCAGCCCTGCGCTCGCCAGTGGGGTGACCTTGGACTTTCTCAGGATGCTCAGAAACTCGGTTCTCTCATCTGGGAGTTAGAAGAACTGAGTCCCTTCCTTACGCAATTGTTGAGATGATTTAGCGGTCACATAGGGCTAAGAGTGGGCGTCCCAGCTGAGTTGCAGGAATAGGACTGCCCAGCGCTGGTTTGGTGCAGGAAGGCCAGTCTACCCCGTCTCATCACCTCCCTCCGCAGGGCTCAGGGCAAAGTCCTAGACCTCCCCGCCCAGCTCCTGCACAGGAGGAGGGGCAGCATCCATCTCCACCTCACGGGGCTTCTGCGATGGTTGGAGAGGGTGATTCACTGAAAGTGCCTCACTCAGGGCCCAGGCCATAGAAGGACCTCAAAAGGAGGTGGTGATTATTTATATGAATGCAGTCTTTATTATTTAAATTGTGCTTTGTTTTATTCAGTTTGTTTTCTATCAGAAATCCAATTTCTGTATAGTGGTTGATGATCCAGTGGGCCTGGGAGAGTGTGTTGTTTTATGTTCTTCTCACATACAGTTCACTTAAGTCCCTCTCACCGTTTCTGTATCTGAGATGATTTTAGAGATCCAGGAGGGTGGGAGGCTTCTTTGCCTTGGGTACTAGTTTCTTACTCTGGGTGAAATAGAAAGCAATGGCCAGTCCAGTTACCTGCACCCTGACCCAGGACTTTTTTTCCTTCTCTGTTTTATTATTATTATCGTTACTACTTTTTGGTCCTAACCATCCTTGGACATGGGCCCTTCCTCTCCATTCCCACGAAACTGACGTGTCATTGAACGAGAGTCTTTGGGGATTATTGGTTTAGATAACATGTTTTGAGGTGAAGACTCAGAATCCACAAATAGTTCCCATTGTTGGGAATATAAGACTTGAATGAACACTCCCCCTCCTGCCCAGCTGTCCAAGTGATGGGGCCTGGATGCCATAGGGACCTCCAGGGCAGGACATTGCTGCACAGAGCATCAGCGTGCACCTTTCCCCTTGGGTTGGAACAGCTCCGTTCAAGGGTAGGATATGCATGCTGGCTTGTGCTGGTGGAGGAACTAGAGACCCAATGTTATTTTTCTTCTTTCCTGAGTACCAAAGCCAGCAGTGTAGGCAGAAGTGGACAGTTCCACACAGCTGTTCACCTGGCCTTCCCTAAGGGAGGGAACTGCAATTGACAGGGAGTTGGGAGATATCTTTGGATGGGCTTCCTAGGTGGCGCTAGTGGTAAAGAACCCACCTGCCAGTACAGGAGACATGAGACTAGGGTTCGATCCCTGGGTTGAGAAGATCCCCTGGAGAAGGGCGTGGCAACCCACTCCAGTATTCTTGCTTGGAGAATCCCACGGACAGAGGAGCCTGGCGGGCTACAGTCCATGGGATGGTACAGAGTCAGACACGACTAAAGTGACTCAGCACACATGCACGGATTTTGGATGCAAAGTGTTAATCTCCTTCTTTCCTACAAAATCCACAAGCCAGTATTAATTTCTAAGAAGAGATGTCTTCAGGAGACCCTTTGGGTTTTCCACGGTCTCCAAAATTTGACTAAGCAGAAAAAAATGCCAGAAAATTTGAAAATGGTTGTCCCATCATTGTCTCCTGTTAAATCCATGATAAGTCTCAGCTGTCCTTCCTTCTTTCTCTCCCTTCAGCTGTAGCAAGAGGTTCTTCCTAACTTTCCCTAGCGCCTTCCAAGGATGGAGTTCCTCTTACAGACTTCTAAGCCCACACCAGTTTCTGCTCTGCTGGCTCATGATACCTTAGTCCAGGGCTTGGCAAACTATGGTTGCCGGGCTGAATCCAGCCAGGTGCCTGCTTTTGTAAGTAGTATTACCGGAGCTCAGCCAGCCCTCCAGTAACCTTTAGGGTCGTGTCTGGCCACTCTCTTGCTGCCAGAGCAGAGCTGAGGGGTTGTGCCAGAGACAGAATGGCAGGAAGTCCTAGCATATTTACCATTTGGCCTTTTACAGAAAGCCTCTGCCAACCCTTGTGTTTTTTTTTCATCTTTGCTGACTAGATAGGAAGCTGCGTAAGAAAAAGAACCATGTCCTGTTGTTGGGTTTTTTTTTTGTTTGTTTGTTTTTTGGCTCTACTGGGTCTTTGTTGCTGTGCCCAGGGTTTTCTAGTTGCAGGGAACAGGGGCTACTCTCTTCTCACAGTGTGCAGGCTTCTCGCTGTGGTGGCTTCTCTTGGTTGCAGAGCACAGGCTTTAGGGTGAGCAGACTTCAGCTCTTGCAGAGCATGGGCTTAGTTGCTCTGAGGCATGTGGGATCTTCTCAGACTAGGGATCAAACCGGTGTCTCCTGCATTGGCAGGTGGATTCTTTGCCACTGGAGTAACAGGGAAACCCAAGAACCATGTCTTAACTGTTTTGTTCTAGGTTCTTCACTCCTTGGTAGAGCAGTGGTTTGCAGTAAATATTAGCCAGGTGATTAATATCCTAAGTACCCAGAGAATTTGGCCATTTACTCAACTAATAAACGGAAATTCAGGGAAAGAGAGGCCTCTCCTTTTTCTTTCCTGTTTTAATCAATGGGGAATCCCCCATTCCCTTCCTTACCACTAAAGGCATATATTCTCTCCATCATCCTGCTTACCACCTTTCAACACAGATGTGCAGGGCAGGCTCAGGCAGCTCCTTTCCCAGTGATACTGGGCTCAGGAGTCCCGAGTTTTCATCTGAAAACCCTCTCTGACCATCCACCCCAGGGCCCCACATTTCACGTCAGTCACTCCCTGGTGGCCTGATGCTGTGCAATTTCTGTGTCTCCTGCAGAGGTTTTCCTTGTGGTGAGCACAGGGACTCCTCAAGACACCTACGGTTAACTCTAAAATATGTGAGATGCTGACACCCAGTCTACAGCCTCTTTGTCATCTTTTTCCTTCAAGTTCCCTGGATGACCTCCTCCATCTCTGAGACTCCCAGCTACTGTCTGTGCCAACAGCTCCAGGCCCCACCTCCCTGCCCATCTGTAGATTTCTGCGCACACCCCTGCTGGGCATCTCCACGTCTGCTAGCTCTCAGTTCACGTAACCCCAAGCCCGTCCATCCCCTCTGGTCCTCCACCCGCTGCCTTCTTGTGTCCTGTATCGAGGTCAGCGGACTCCCTACCGCCACCCTGCAGTCACTCACCCGAGCTGGAAACAGTGACATAATCCGTCTCCTCCCTCCTGATTTCCATCAGGAACTCATTCCGCGCCCACTCTGCCTCCCAGTGTTCTCATAGTCGGGACTTCGTTAGGACTTGTCACAAGCCAGTCAACACCCGAAGGTACGCGCGACACGCCCCAAGTGGCCCAGCCAGGGCTGGGGGAGCTGGGGTTGGAAGCAAAACGCTCTAGCTTCAGAACTCCTGTCCCTGACCAACATCCTTCACCCCCTGCTGGCTCAGGGCCATCTGAGTTCTGAGCCTGAGATGGGCTCTTCGCAGCCTCCCTGCTTCGGGACATTTCTGTCTGCCACGCTGCCGTCAGCCATGCCTGGACCACCTGGTTCCCTGCCACGGAGAATGGGATCCACGGGCTGCTGGTGATCCGCCGGAGCCTGAGTGCCCGGCCCCCCTGGTTCTCACGTTCACCTCCGAGGTCGTTGTCCCGCGGCCACACCTGCTGGTTTGCCAGCCCTGGGCCTGTACTGAGATGCCTGTGCTCCGTGTGGGACGTGCCCAGTTCCCCTCTGCCTGGCATGCTCCCCGGGCCCTGTTTGAACTGCCTCCTGGTCTGGAAGCATCTTAATCTCCTCAGGCAGAGGCAGTGGTCTCTTTGTGTGGGCAGTTCATTTACTTAGCAGTCAGCACACTTGACATGGAGGCTCATTGTGAGACAGCGGGAGGCAGAGATCAAGTCAGCCTTCACCCCCAAGTTCCCCAGGGAAGTCTCTGCATGTGTCGGCCGAAGGGAACTTGAACTGCCTGTAATGAATAAATGCAGAGAACTCTGCTCTCTAGGCTTATTCTGGGGGTTAGATGAGAAAATATATGTATGGGGAAAAAGAAAATATACGGAAAGCCCTCAGCTCAGAATGCTGCCTAATACATACTCCTTGCTCATGGTTACTTTTTTGGTTATCTGTCTTCCCTCTCCTCCCCTCCCCTCAAGAGTGACAGTTTCTCCCAAGATTAGACTTTGGTCTGCAGCACTTGGACCATGGTCAGAGTTCAGTGAATGTTCCCTGAACGAATCAAAAGCCTGGACTCTCTGTGGCCACCATGTTAATGTTTGCTTACGTGTTCTTTCCTGAATATCAACGTGAGGATGTGAAATGTGAAGATGTGTTGTTGACAGTTATCACCATTTTAGAGAAGCACTTTCTTTAAGTATAGGAGGGAGTGAAGTTTATTTGAACCCAAAGAAAACACATAATGTCAGTGTGGAGAACTCTCCTTGTGATAACAGAGACACTTGTTGGGTCTTCCCTTCCTCGTAATAACTATAGATGGTGGTAATCATCTGTGTGTGTGCGTGTATGCGCACACATTCAGTTGTGCCTGCCTCTGCGACCCCACAGACTGTAGCCCACCAAGCTCCTCTGTCCATGGGGATCCTCCAGGCAAGAATACTGGAGTGAATAGCCATGCCCTCCTTCAGGGGATCTTCCCAATCCAGGGATCGAACCCATGTCTCTTACGTCTACCTGCATTAGCAGAAGGATTATTTATCACTGAGCCACCTGGGAACCCCGGTGGTGATCATAAGGGATACTAAAGTCTGAGCACTCACGTGCCAGGAGCGAGGCTCGATGCTCTCTATGCATGGTCATGGGTGGGCAGGTCCTGCTTGGATCCGCTTTTGCTCAGTGGGAGATAAGAGGATCCGAGAGGTCAGGGTACTTGCTTAGGGTCACAATGCTTGCTGGTATGTGGGTCAGGCTTTGTTTTCTGCCAGAGCCTGAGTTCTCAGCCCCTCTGCAGGCCTGCCTCCTGTATGAGAAGCCTCCAGCAGCCTCCCTGGCATGGCCCCTCCCCAGAGACCAGGGAGATGGGCCAAGGTCCGCCCCCCAGCAGACCCTGCTTCTGTTTTTCGGGCACATTAGAATTGTGGCTCCTCTTTGTTCTTCTTTTTGTTAGTGTACTTATTTTGGAGGGCAGTCTGCCTTCCAGAGAGCTCCAAGATGGCTTGTGTGTCTTTGGTTTGGTTGTATCACTGGCCTGTGAATGACAGAGGAGAGAACCATGAAGGACTTTACTTTCAGGCTGGGCATCTCATTTGCCAAATAAAAATTACACACATCATACATGCTGCTTCCCCTCTGGTGGCCGCTGGGGTCTCAGGTCTGTGCAAGTTAATGGGAAGGAAAGTCTCTTGCATAACTTCCTCTCTGTGGAGACAGAGGGCAGCTCATTTAACGGGGCTCCTAAGAAGAGGTAGATCATGTTACTACAGTTTTGGGGTTTTGCTTGCCTCTCAAGGAGCATATGTAGTTTGGTGTAAGGTGAGGCTTATTCGAATTCTTGCCCATTTTGCATGCCCTGGATCCTCCCCCTATTTGAGTCCTGGGTAGGTTGAAGGATATTTATGTTTTTGCAGAGGGAAAAGGAAGTGATTGGTTGCCTCCATTCAAGTGCCTTCTAGGGCAGGCACAGTGCGTGGTGCCTCTGTGTACTTGTTCTGGGCTGGGCAGGGGGTAGCCCTAATTACAGATGGGAAAACTGAGTCCCGAAAGATTCTGGGGGTCTTCCCCACAGTCACCTAGTTAGCAAAGCTGAGACGTGGTACCCAGGTCTGTCCCTCTCAAAACCCTCTTAACTTTCTACCACGCTGGATAGCCTTGCAGTTGTATGGGTCCAACACCAGGGAGCTAATGAGGACCCCACAGCCACGGTGGTGTTTTTCTTATTTATTTATTTATCATGGTGGTGGTTTGCATCTTCCAGAGTAGCATCTGCCTTGTTATTGATGGAGGCAAGGTAGGCAGTGCTGGTTATTTGGTCAGAGAAGCAAGTGGTCACTGCTTGGTTATGCAGTGATTTCTCAAAGTTGACTCGGGAGCCACACAGTGGAAGTACATTCGGCCTTATAACAATGTCTGAACTCTTCCGTAGTTTCTACCTGTGTCCTTTCTCTGGTCAGAGGGGAACTTGCCTCTCACGTAGTAGAGGTTCTGGCTCAGTTGCGTTTCTGTGAGTTTTCTGGAATCCATGTTGGAGGAACAGAGGGGCAGGAGAGTGAAGCCTGGTTGCGCTGCACTTGGCTGTTGCAAACCCCTCTACTATTTCCAATTAGCCGATGTGTGTGTGAGTTGTGTGCCTGTCTTCTATTTACAAGAGGAAATATCCCATTTAATTTTATTTTCACACTGAGAGCCCAAGTGTTAAGAGAACATAGTGTTCTAACACTCCCTCAGTTATCAGCTGCAGAGCGGAGGTTGTATATTGTCACATACAGTTTTCCGAGTATGTTTCTACATTTGTTACCTGGCAACCTTGCCACGTCGGGACAGGAAGATGTATGGCTTCCTACCAGATCCATGCTGTTTATATTGCAGAAGGTAGGTGGTGTCTTCCTCACGGGAATATAGAAGAGGAGAAGGCTCAGGCTCGCAGGGCTCAGTTGAAAGGCTCGGGCTCACGGGGCGAAGATGTTTCTGTGGCTGACCCAAGAGCAGGGCTCCAGTGGGAGAATGACTCTTATCCTGCTTGGAGGAATGACTTACTGTGTCCTTGACCACTTCTCAGTTTTGATGAGAAAGGCAATCCCAATATAGGGATGATAGACACGATATCCCCTTTCGAGCTGCTTATAGCCCTTCAGGGTCTTCTGTTGAGCAGATCAATGGCGGGGAAAGCAGTGTGGCATGGGATTTGCATGCTGAGTGGGGCCTCAGGGCATCATAACATCCCACCCCCAACCTATGCCCTGTGTCATTAACCTGCATCTCCAAAAGATACTTGTATTCAAAACCCTTGCAGCCAGGTTTGAAAGTCCTCTGGGTTGAAGCCGCACGTTCCAAGGCTCAGGAAAAGCTTGCTGAGACCAAGGACAGTGAATTCTCCAGCACCTGTAACATTGCTTGAGAAATGCTTCAGAGGGAAAAGTTCCCATGGTAACAGTTTTTGAAAGAGTCTTGTGGCCTCCATAGGTTAGACAAGATAGCAGAGTGATGGGACCCGGCAGCATAGCCCATCTGCACACGCTCCTTTAAGTCCCCCTCCTGGTGATGCCAGAGCCAGAGTCTGTCCGCAAGGCCCACAGCACTCACTGGATTGAGTGGATCCAGGGCTTCCCACCGGTGTTTCCCTCTGCAGTTCTGCCCTCTATTGGCCTCCCTAATGAGGAGGCCTTTGCAGTCCACTTGACTCTTACTGTCTTGCCTGTTGAGAAAGAAGACGACAGCTGAGTTAGCTTTATTCTTTCTTTTGGCTGTGCCCTGCAGCACATGAATCTTAGTTCCCCTCCTTAGGGGTCAAACTTACGCCCCCCACATTGTAAGTTCAGAGTCTTAATCATTGGACCACTAGGAAGTCCCCATCAGTTAGCTCTCAGTATGTGTATTTTGAGTGTTCCAAACTTGTTTAGAAAACTCAAGCTGTTTATTTGGTTTCACATGGTTCTTTGCTCTTGGGTGTTAATGTCGTTCCTGGTATCATCAGGAAATGGCCTGAGAGGAAGCCACAAGATTCCTAACAGTTTTATTCTATAGCAAGTGGATTTTTTTTTTTTTAAATACCTGGGGAGGACTTGATCCCTGAGGGTTCTGAACTTGGACAATCATCATGAGTGTCCTTAACGTGGAAATCTATATCCTACTGTTTAAACTTTAAGATGATCCCTAACTGGCTTAAAGTCCTCAACCCACAGTGGAGGAAAACGTTGCAGGAAAAAAAAAAAAAAACAAGGTCATGCTGCATTTTTTTGGTAAGCACAGGAATCAACATAGAGATGTTATGTAACTTCTATTTATATCCTCCTTGCTCACTATCTGCAGGCAGACAAGAGTCGCTGAGAAGGGATTTAATGAGCTCTCTGGGTTTGTTCACCTTCCTGAGCTGGTAGGAACCAGCTTGTTCTCAAGTGCGTCAGCAAAGAATCTGCCTGTGGGTGGGCGGCCGGGGTAGGTGGACAGACTTGTTGCCATGGTGTTCTTTAATTCCCCTGTCTCTCAGCCATCTCACTCCCCCCTTCCCTGACTCCTTCCTCTCCCTCCTTTTCTTTTCTTTCTTTCTGTCCTCCCCCCCCCNTGGGCTCCCCTGGTGGCTCAGTTGGTAAAGAATCCATCTGCAATGTGGGAGACCTGGGTTTGATCCCTGGGTTGGGAAGATCCCCTGGAGGAGGGCATGGCAACCCACTCTAGTATTCTTGCCTGGAGAATCCCCATGGACAGAGGAGCCTGGTGGGCTACAGTCCATGATGTCTCAAAGAGTCAGACACGACTAAGTGATTAAGCACACATGCGTGCATACACACACATACACACACACGGCAGTGGAGCATGTGAAAGCCTGGGGCTTGGCTCAAAGAGTGGGAGTGATAGAGGGTGACACTCAGAATGGTAAGGCCAAGCAGGAGGCAGGCAGGGAGTTGGACAGTGGCATTTGGGAGTGGCTGAAGAGAGAATGGTAAGACCAGGGAGCACAGGTAGGAGGGCTATATCCTGTGTTGTACGTAAGAAATAACCAGAGGTGAAGAACAGGGAGAGGGAGAGGAAAGGGCAGGATTGAGAAGAGCTCTGTGAGCAAGTGGCGCGGACATCTGTCAGTGTAGCATGAGGACCAGTGGCTGGAAGAGGGGCCACAGTGGCTGAAGCTGTGTGTCGGCAGATGGACACGCAGTGGCTTTCAGGGCGGGGGGCGGCGGGCTGCTCAGTCAGGCTCAGGGTGTGCTGGGGTGAGAGGTGGAGGAGTCGAGGGGCTTTGTGAGGCTGGTAAGAGTTTCATTTTTTCTGGGATTGCAAGCTTAGGGTTACCTTCTGTAGGGAAGTGCCGTCTCTCCAAATGGGGGAGGAAGTGAAATTGGCAGAAGGCTCCAACCCTGAGAAGCAAATACATTGTTTGGAGCTTTGTTTTATTCCTCTGGAAATTGACCGTATTGTATTTTTATGTAAATAATCCACAACAGCGTGGTATTTGCAAAGGGGTGAAAAGAGAATGCTCGTAAAGAGAATGCTCGTAAACGAAGTTGAGACACCATATTGTGTTTTCACATCAACAATGTATACTGTTGCTTGCAGTGGGTCCAAAAAAACAAGTGTGTATCCAAGAGGCGAACTACCTGTTAACTGTAAGCTTGTTCATCTCTACCTGCCCTTTAAGACCTCATTTGAAAACCACCTTTTCCATGGAGATCTTGGGATCACTCCAGACCTATAATATAATTGTCTTTGTAGCTTCTGAAGCACTTTTTACACATTTCAGCATTCCTTACAGGCATGTCATCATAATCTGGTGTGGAGCCCTAGAGAGGCGGGTCGCATGTCTTATTTATCTGTATATATTCACAGGGGTAGGGGTTTGCAAAGAGGAGGGTTCATAGATGTCCTTAAACACGGCTAGCTGTGCAACAATTACCAAAAATACATTCTGCTTTCATTGTTACTGGAGTTGATATCTCTGTGTGTTGGGAGTTGTGCTTAGTTAGCTAAAATCTGCCCACCACCCCCTAGCAGGCTTCCCAGGCCGGTATGACTTCTTCAGCCAAGATGTGACAGTTTGCTCTCAAAGCTCCTTGTAGACAAATTCAGGCTGTCGAATCTAGTGAATGACAGTGCAAGAAACAGTGTTGAACCTTTGTCCAAACTGAGATGGGTTTTCAGGTTTTTTGTCTGGCTCTGATCCTCATGAGGTTTTGGTGTCCTGAGTGGGATTCAGTAACTGGTGTGTCACAGTGTTGAAAAAAAACCATGGGTTTTCCCTGGCAGCACTCCTTTTTCTGCCGGTTGACAGAAGACAAGAAGTCGGAGAAATTCTTCAAGGTTTTCTATGACCGAATGAAGGTGGCCCAGCAGGAAATCAAGGCAACAGTGACCGTGAACACCAGTGACTTGGGAAATAAAAAGAAGGATGACGAAGTGGACAGGGATGCCCCGTCACGGAAAAAAGGTAAACACTCCCCTGCTTGCCGCTCTGGGGTCAGCTGGATTGTGAGCATGGGAAGACTACTGGTTTTGCTTTAACTTTTACAGGACTTCTAGACTCCCAGATGGATTCTAACTGGGGCTTTCAGAAGAATAAAACCAGTCTGATTGTGATAAAACTCTTCCTATGTAACCTGGAAGAGTGGCTCAGTGGTAAAAGAATCTGCCTGCAATGCAGGAGACTCAGTTTTGATCCCTGTGTTGGGAAGATCCCCTGGAGGAGGGCATGGCAACCCACTCCAGTATTCTTGCCTGGGAAATCCCATGGACAGAAGAGCCTGGCAGGCTACAGTCCATGGGGCTGCAAAGAGCCGGACACGACTTAGTGACTAAACAACAGCAACAACATGTAACCTGAACGGAATTCCTGCTGCTTGGGAAACTGCTAATGTTTAATAAACTAATACTTTCTTGGTCAAACGCAGGGTTTTATTGGCAGGAAATCCACTGATAGTCTCTTCCTGTCATTTTCATTTAATGTCCAAGAAAGTTGAGGAAGATACACACTTTAAAACAAAAGGCATTGTCTAATCCTCCCTTATTTTCTAAAATATTCGAAAGTTCATGAAGCTTTTTATCCATTACTGTCCTTGAAGAGAAGTAATACTGGGGAGAGGGTAGACTCAAAAGTGCTAGAGTCAGATGGCCTTGAGCATATCTGAGCCTTATTTTTTTTGAGTGTAGAGCTGGGTTTCTCAGCCACAGCACGTGGGACATCTGGACAGTCCACTGCTGTCGGGGCTGTTCTGTGCATTGAGGGCTGGGTACCAGCATATATGGCCTCAGCGCAGTAGACGCCACTGCGTGTATGCTAAGTCGCTTCAGTCGTGTCCAATTCTTTGTGATTCCATGGACTGTAGCTCGTCAGGCACCTCTGTCCATGAGATTCGCCAGGCAAGAATACTGGAGTGGGTTGCCATGCCCTCCTCCAGGGATCTTCCTGATCCAGAAATCGAACCCGCATCTCTTATGTCTCCTGCTTTGGCAGGTGGGTTCTTTACCACTAGCACCACCTGGGAAGCCTGTAGGTACCAGTAGCCCATCTCCAACTTGAAATCTCTCCAGATATTTCCTGTCATCCCCTGGGTGGAAATGGGGGCAAAAATCACCCCTAGTTGGTAACCACTGGTGTAGAATGGGGGTAAACAGAAGAAAAAGAAGGAAGGCTTACATTTACTGAGTACTTCCTACGAACCAGGCACTGTCCAAGGTCCTTTACATGTGTTGCTTCATTTAGAACTCAAGTCAACACTGTAAAATTATTTTACATCCATTTTACAGACCAGGAAACTGAGGCATCAGAATGGTAATTAACTTGTTAAGAACATGGAACCAGTAAGTATACGAGTCAGGATCTGAACCCAGGCAGTCCGGCAACAGAGTCTAATGCCCCTAATTCTGGTGCCTGGTTACCTTACAGGGTTAGTGTGAGAATTCAGCGACGTAATTAATACACATCAAGTGCTTGATCACGGTGCCCTGGGGCTCCGTAAAGGGTTCCATCAATTGTAACAGTAATTACCATTTGCTTAGCTTCTGTTGACCCTCTTGGGAACCCTCTCAGAGAAGGACTTCAGTGATGTTCTCCCCATTTTACAGATGAGGAAGCTGAGGCCCAGAGTCATAGGTGTGTGAAACTGGCAGCATCTCTTCTCTTTTCCTGTAAATGAGAGCAAGCTGAGGTGACGCCTTAGAGCCACGAGTGAGCTGGCAGAGCCCGACTCAGTTTTAATTCTAAGGGCCGAGAGAAGATGGTGGCATCTTGGAATGTTTTGCCCAACCTTGAGGCGCTCTCTAGTGATTGCAGAACTTAGGTCTCTCTGAACATCGTCTCTGGCAAGGTGAATAGCGTTCCCGAGGATTCGGCAGCATTGATCATCTCACCTTTGCGTTCTAGCCAAAGAGCCTGCGACGCAGATTACGGAAGAGGTGCGGGATCAGCTCCTGGAGGCCTCTGCTGCCACCCGCAAAGCCTTCACCACCTTCAGAAGGGAGGCTGACCCCGACGACCACTACCAGTCCGGAGAGGGCGCCCAGGCCGCGGCGGACAAGAGCAAGGACGACCTGGAGATGAGCGCGGTCATCACCATCATGCAGCCCATCCTCCGCTTCCTGCAGCTGCTGTGCGAAAACCACAACCGGGACCTCCAGGTGAGGGCGGGGCNCTCCTTTCAGCCCGGCTCCTCCAACGGAGGGCCCAGACTGTTCTTGACCTCCGAAGCGTCTCTCTGTCCCCGTCTTCCCCACCGTCTCCTCAGGGGTAAAATCTCACGCTCATCTGTGTTGTCGCCCTTGCTCCACATACATATTTGTGAGGTGTGTGTGTGCGCACGCCTGTCTGTCCGGTAGCCTGCCACTTTTTGATGTTTAGGTGCACAGGTAAATCTTGACTTGGTGGTGATTAAATATACTAGACTTACAGAATCTGGTACATGGAAAGTTCTAATCAACGTGTTTTGGTTGAATGAATAAAGTGGTCTTCTGGTATTTTACATTTGTTGTTCAGTTGCTGAGTCGTCTCCGACTCTTTGCGACCCCATGGACTGCAGCATGCCAGGCATCCCTGTCCTTCGCTACCTCCTGGAGCTTGCTCAGACTCACGTCCATCGAGTCTGTGATGCCATCCAACTGTCTCATCCTCTGTCACCTCCTTCTCCTCTTGCCCTCAATCTTTCCCAGCATTAGGGTATTTTCCAATGAGTCAGCTCTTTGCCTTAGGTGGCCAAGTATTGGAGCTTCAGCATCGGTTCTTCCAGTGAATATTCAGGGTTGATTTCCTTTAGGATTTCCTGGTTTGATCTCCTTGCTGTCCCAGGGACTCCCATAAATGTTCAAAAATATTTGTTGAAGGGATGATTCCAGAAATGCTTTGTTCACTTTCTGTTGTTGTGGCCAAGGCTTATTGGGCACTTAGATGATTCTGGATACTAAGTGTCTCCTGTATTATTACACTTGTTTTATAGATGAAGAAATTGAGGTGCACAGGACTCATTTAGAATATGCAGAGCTCACATTTGAGCCCAGGCAGTCTGGTGGGTAGAGTTTGTGCTGTCCACCACCACATTAAGATAGAGGCTGCTTTCTTCCTTGCAGAGTTTCTCCAACAGCACAGGGTTTTCAGGAAGGGCCAAGGATAGGTTCCAGAGATACACTCTTTGTTCTGAGTGGACACAGATCTGTAGAAGCCATCACTGCCCAGAAGCGCGCTGGAGCCTGGCTCCTTGGCCATTACCTGGTTCTGCTGCTGATTGTTAGGGAAAACACTCCTCTCTGCCTAAAAGGGATGAAGCTGAACCAAAAGAGTGTGCCTGAGCTCCTCTAAGATAGAATGTTTCCTCCTGAAGTAAACAGATGAGCAGTGGTAGTTTTATTTGAATCATGATGGTTTGAAAAGAAAATGATTCTAGGAACTTCAGTGGTGGTCCAGTGGTTAACACTTCACTTCATTGCAGGGGGTGCATGTTTGATCCTGGTCAGGAAGTTAAGATCCCACATGCCTCCTGGCCAGAAAACCAAAACACAAAACAGAAGCAGTATTGTAACAAATTCAGTAAAAACTTTAAAAATGGTCCACATCAGAAAAAAAAAAAAAGTAATAATTGTAGTCCAAACATAGCAAGGGGAAGGTGCAGCCTTGAAATGTTGCATTGTTGACTTGACCCTCCAGGTGGTTTGATGACTTTTCACATGTTAACTGTGGCCAGACCATTTGGTGCCACAGCTAGAAATGGCTTGTCCTTAAAACCTGCTGCAGACTCTCTACCTAGGTAAGCTGAGTAATGAATTTAATTGTTAAACAGTAAGAACAGTGAGATGGTACTGGATGAAGTTGGCAGTATTAATACCATCTGTACTGATTTTTCAATCCAATGAGTCTGAAGAGCCTGGGCTTTGAAAAAGCATTCTGATCCAAGGTCATGGCCCATACTTCAAAACGAAGGGGTTTCTGTCAGCTGGGCAGTGACTTCAGGCTCGTTCTCGACTTTGACACCCGCTCATCTCCTCCACTGACATTCCCAGCTTCATCCTTGTCCACGGCTGAGTGTGAGATCTTGGCTGTCAGTCTTCTTTTTCTTGCTTGTTGCTCAGACATTCCTACTTTGGACATAGAACACGTCAACCCTCGACGCACTGGCCTGACGCCTGCATGCTGAGCTCAGTGGGCAGACAGTGCTCTCATGACCCAGAGGTCAGGGTCTGGTGACTGTCTCCTCGGCTGGCATTTCTCTGTGTTCGTTCCACCTTCCGTATCTACACCATCCATCACGGAGGAGACAGGCCAAGGGAGTGTGAGTGACACCGTGGGAAACCCGGCTGTCCCACCAGTAGGAAAACAAAGCCTTCGTCTGGCGTGTTTGTGGGTGGGGGCCCCACCCTGCTGCTGGGGTGATTTCTAGGCTGAACTTCGTGGCCATTGCCCTGTACTGTTCGCCTGTACCAGAGTCACTGGTCTCCACCAACCTCAGGCTCCGAAGGAAAAGTAGATTAAGACTTTGCATGTGTGTTGATTTCCTTACCTCGNGGTGATTTCTAGGCTGAACTTCGTGGCCATTGCCCTGTACTGTTCGCCTGTACCAGAGTCACTGGTCTCCACCAACCTCAGGCTCCGAAGGAAAAGTAGATTAAGACTTTGCATGTGTGTTGATTTCCTTACCTCGGCGAGGACCTGCTCTGTGCCCTGAGCCGGGGCGTTGGAGACCCCACCCCCCCCCAACAAAGCAAGAGCCCCTGGTAAGAGGGAGACGACCACGCAGCATGCTGAGGGCTGTTGTTGCGCCACGTTAGGGGTTTTGTAGATTCAGAGCAGGAGAACCAACACAGTGAGCCAGGTCCAGGAAAGCTTCTCAGAGAAGCTGATGTCTGCTGAGTTCTGAACTAACCAAACACAAAAACCCCCTTGAGTAGAGTTCCGTCCATGAACGTCAGAGGGGCGGTCCCAGGGTGCTCGTTTCCTGAGAGTAGCTCTGGTTTCATGGATCTGTTCTTCCTCCACTCCACCCCCTGGAGCTCCCATCTTCACTGGGAAAGCAGAGGGAGGCTCTCATTGTATGAGTTCACCCTTTCTTGTGGGGAAGTCCTCACAGTTGTTTTGTACCTTATTGTTGTTCAGTCGTGGCCGACACGACTGAGCCTGCAGCATGCCAGGCTTCCCTGTCCTCCACCATCTCCCAGAGTTTGCTCAAACTCATATCCATTGAGTCAATGGTGCCATCCAACCATCTCATCTTCTGTCACCCCCTTTTCCTTCTGCCCTTAATCATTCGCAACATTAGGGTCTTTTCCATTGAGTCGGTTCTTTGCATCAGGCGGCCAAAGTAGTGGAGCTTCAGCCTCAGCATCAGTCCTTCCAATGAATATTCAGAGTTGATTTCCTTTAGGATTGACTGGTTTGATCTCCTTGCTGTCCAAGGGACTCTCAAGAGTCTTCTCCAGCACCACAGTTCAAAAGCATCAGTTCTTCGCCACTCAGCTATCTTTAGCTCTTAGCAAAACTCTGAATTAATTCTCCAAGACCCCCATGGGCAGAAGCACCTTTTCATGAGTCCTTCCAAAACTCCATTCTCCAATATACTGGTCTGCCAGAAACAGTGGTATTGTGAGGAGAAGGAGTGTACAGTATAATATATTAAAAAAAAAACTTAGCAGTTTAACCTTTGAGGGTACCATAACGCCAGTAATTTTAAACTATTTAAGGCTGCAGAATTCTTTGAACAGCTCAGAAGGTACAAAGTAAAGCATATGAAAGCAGGGCTGCTTTGTTCATAATAGAAACTACAGAGTGCTCGAACTTTGCTTTCTCATCTATAAGAGCCCTGAGACATGGGGCATTCCCGGGGTCCCCCACGGTTTTGCAGGGCCTGGCTGGCAAACCAGCAGTCTGGACCAAGGGTTTAGAAGGATGAAGGTTGCACTGATCTTTACAGACTCCCACTCAGTCAGACAGCCTGAGCCAGTTAATAAAATCGCTCTGACAAGAAGATGCTTGTAGGAGTCTGGCTCTCATAATCGTAGCTTTAAGCGGGACTCAGCAGCTCTGAATGCCATCTTCTTGGCAGTTTTCTGGATCCAGTGGTGAATCTCTGGGTCAGGGTTTCCTCTTGGATCTGAGGGAGAAGACCTTTTCACGAGGAAAGAGGGACCAGCTCCCTGGTAGAAGGAAGTGCAGACAAGCCCAGAGAGGGAGGGATTCTGGCCTTTTGAAGTTGCCCAGAGTTTCTTGTCGTGTTTATAACCTTAACTCTCCTGTTGATAAGTGTTCAGTAGAGATAAAGCCACCGAACTTGACTTTGCCGAACGGGCTGTTGCTACCTTAAGCAAGCTTTGTTCACAGTAGCAAGAACCTTGATGGGAAGGACTGTTTTTGAGCCATTTTTCCATTGCTTTTGAACCTTCCCCTGAGAGGCTGGCTTTGCCTTTGATCTGGGTTAAGGAATGCAGATCCTGATTTCTGTCCACTGAGGTCTGTTTAAGCCCAGACTTAAATTCTTTGATTTCCTTCATCTTCCCACCCTGACTTGGTCCCTGGCACTCCAAGGAAGACCACAAAAATAACGGGATTTTTCTAGCCTAGGCAAGATGGGGTGAGTGGTATGTGCTAAGGGCAAATTGTATTCCTGAAGCATGGAAGGAGTTCCCATGGGCCTTTAGTAAGTGGCACAGCAAAAAACCTCTGTTTTTGTAGAGACTAAGAGAAAGTGGATGTGGATTAGGAGGGAGAAATTCTAGGTGGACATGAGCTATAAAGATCATGAGAAATGGGAGAGGCTCAAGAAAGGGCTGCTCACTGTCCTTCCCGGGGAGTCTGAAGCATGTCAGCCTTGATGACTCCCCAAGTCCTCTTTCTCCCATTCATTCAACTTAATTCGGATATTCAGGCAGTGTTTGTGAAGCCCCTGGCCTGAGACAGTCCCTGTGCTAGTTGTCTGTTGCCAGTGCTGGTGCTCGGATCTCTTTGGAGTCAAAATGGAGGGCTTCCTGAAAGAAGTAACTTGACACCCCATCCTGAAGGAAGAGAAGTTAGTCAAAGTGGAGACAGGGAGAGAGTGACAGACAGAGGGAACGGTGCAGCTAAAGCCCCAGAGATGAGAGAGCGAAGGGTGCTTGAAGAGCAGAAAGAAGTTCATTGCTGCCAGACAGAGAAGAGCATGGCGGGAGAGAGGATGTCCCTGAGCAGAGGTGGGGCATGGCAGGAATGATGACACAGAAGTTGGGGAGGAAATTGGACCTCAAGAGCCATGCTGTGCATTTGAGCCTAGGACAGTCTGGTCCTCCCCTGTCCTCCTCCTGAATATTCCTCTACCCACCATTGCATGGCATGGGGTTCAGCCAGGCTGTTAACAGGTAGAATCTTCTTTGAGGGACTGGAGCAAGAAATGGCTGTGGAATCCTCCTCTGGCTTCCTGTGGTCCTTAGAAATGTAGTCACATGCAAGCGCACGTGGTTCTCAAACATCTGTCCTTCCCCCACCTCCCACCCGGACCTGAATGATGGCTCAATTTTCATACTCATCAGAAAGGCTTCAGCTTGAGGGACTGAGCTTAACTTGGGGTTGGGGTGACAGTGACGGGTGCTTAGCTTGTTGACAAGCATTAAACTTGATTACCAGCTTTAAATCTGTGCATTTATAAATGTTTTAATTATATAAGGAATATATTTGTACAATGAATATATTCTTTGTACATAATGAATGAATTATACAATGAATATATTCTTTCTATGAAGGCTTTAATGAAAATAAGTGTTCGGTTTAAAAAAAAAAAAAGGTCCCTCTTGCATTCCCATGCTATTCTGAACTGAATCCTTCCTGGCCTTTCTCTGTATATTTAGGTGGGAGAATTGGATCCCTATTAATCTGCTATTTGCCCTTTTTGTTTCCTTAACTCAACAGTATATCCTAGAGATCTTTCCACATTGATACATACAGACCTGCTTCTGTGTTTGCAACTTGGAATATTAAAGAATGCTGATGAACTATCATTTGTTTGTGTCCCAGCTGATGAGCCTTTAGCTTGCTTCCAGTTCTTCTCTGTCTCAAACAGCGCTGTTGTGAACATCCAATATGTACTTTGCAGAACTTCCTCCGTTGCCAAAACAACAAGACCAACTACAATTTGGTGTGCGAGACACTGCAGTTTCTGGACTGTATTTGTGGAAGCACCACCGGGGGTCTTGGTCTTCTGGGACTCTATATCAATGAAAAGAACGTGGCCCTCATCAACCAAACCCTGGAAAGTTTGACCGAATACTGTCAAGGACCTTGCCATGAGAATCAGGTAATCCCATTTTTCTTTGAGGAGGGGGGGGAAGAAAAAAAGGTGTATCATTTTGAAGCCTTGATGACTTGGACTAGTTCAGAAGTCATATGGCATCTGGCTGTAGACCTTGGGAGTCAGGAGAACCAGAGGCCTCTGTCCAGCAGCGAGGAAGGAGCCACTGGACTTTATTATGTTTCAGGACATGACCTGATCCCAGGCATCAGCGGGCATCCTGGCCTATGCCAAGCTTGATTTGGTTTGAACGGCCCAGCTCTTAACTTTGCTGGGAATACATGGTAAAGTTGGAGGTAAATGAGTAAGACCAGAAGATTGGGCTCTATTTCAGATATTAGGGAAGACGCAAAAAGGGACCACCTCACAGAAGGAGGTTTTAACTAGAAAGAAGAGCCTTCCTGGACATGAGACCATTTGAAAGTAATATGAGGAAAACATACGGTTGACATTCAGAGAAGAGAAAGACCCGTTAGTCTTTTTTAAAAATAATTTTTGTTTACTTATTTACCTTTGGTTGTGCTGGGTCTTCACCGCTGCCAGGGCTTTTCTCTGGGTGCTGCGAGTGGGGGGCTGCTCTCCAGGGGCAGTGTGCAGGCTTGTCACGGCGGTGGCCTCTTGTTGTGGAGCGCAGGCTCAGGCGTGCAGGCTGAGAGTTGCAACTCCCAGGCTCTAGAGCACAGGCTCACCAGTCGTGGCACATGGGCCCAGTTGCCCTGCAGCATGTGGGATCTTCCTGGATCAGGGATTGAACCCATGTCTCCTGCATTGGCAGGTGGATTCTTTACCACTGAGCCACCAGGGAAGCCCAGGACCCATTGGTGCCTCTCAAGATGTATATTTTTGGAGTGGAACTCAGTAGAGTCATTGCTTATCCATGACATCTTATAGATTTTGTGAGGTTTTGCACTGATGCTAGAATGAGTATGGTTTTTAACTCAGATTCTAGCTGTGTCCTAGTTGGAGGGGATAGACAAGTGCTTAAAATAGCCCATGATAAACCCAGTGGCCAGGGCAGGTATGACATGCCGTGTTACTTGGGAACCAAGGCCAGAACCTTGGCTCAGAAGAGAAGCCTGGCTTAAAAGAGGGACCCCTTGCTATATATTGAGAATCTGGTCATAGTTGTCCATGACTTTGAGGCTGGCATTTTGTTAGCTCCACTTTCCTTTCCAGGTTTCCTGATGAGATAGATGGTATAGTCTGAGTTAAAGTGAAAAGAAACAAACAAAAAAATTATAACAGGCTTGGGGGGAGAGGTTTTATCTGACATATAAGTGAATTTCCTTATAACCTCAAGTTGGCTTTTCTGCCAAACTGAGGTCTGTGCAAAGGACCATACTGGTATGAATTCTGCTGCAAGTGGGGATCTTACCTGAGGGAAGGTGATTAATTCTGATATTACGTAAATTAAAACTTGCTTTCCAAGCTCGAGCCTGAAGCAAAAGTGTGCAATACGAAAACTGAGTGATGTAGAGAGAATGGAACACACCTTTCAAGGGGAAACCGGTGCTCAGAACCCAGAATCAGTCACACACCATATTTTCCCTTAAGAACAAAAGCCCACTGCGCTGTTTGGATTAGATGCGGCCAATTTATCAGTTACAGTGCATGGGGACTTTCCTACTGTTTACTGTTAATTCTGAAACTAGAGATTTTCATCTGTCTTTTATTTTTACCACTTTCTCACGGAAAATTTACTGTCCTCCCCTAGAGACATGACTGGGAGTGGCAAACCTTGTGTTGCAATAGCAGTTCAGCCTGTTGACCTTTGACCTCTGATATATGACCAGCCTCGTGTCAATGTCTGCGTGTGTCTCTTTTCTCAGAACTGCATAGCCACCCATGAGTCCAATGGCATTGACATCATCACAGCCCTGATCCTCAATGACATCAACCCTCTGGGAAAGAAGAGGATGGACCTTGTGTTAGAATTGAAGGCAAGTAGGAATTGAAAGCAGAAAAACAGTAGCATTTGGAAACTTTGTTGTGTGTTGCCTGTGCAGGTGATGTGGTCACTGCTGTGAAACTAAATCCTGAAGACAGTTGCTCTAAACTCAATGAATGATCCACATTGCAAGTTCTAAGTAAAAGGCAGAACTTTGGTTTCCCTTCCAAGTAAAGTCTTGGGAGAGGATATCAGTTTTTCCACTCACAGGTCACATGGAATGGGAACTCATCACCCAAAAGAAGCAAATTCAAACAGACTCTGAGAACTAACAGCCTGATTCTGAAAGGTGAAGACAGAGAAACAGTGGAAACTCCATTCCCTCTGTGGTCTCTCATTTCCCCTCTCCTCACTGAGGAAAAGGGCCAGTTGAAGAATAGTACCACTAAAACTATTGAGGACCAAAAAAAAAAAATGTTGTATGTTGATAGTATCAGGGAACACCTCCTTCTGTTTCGTGATTGATTTAGCAGAAGGGAGGTTCATCAATGCTGGGTTAACATAAGGAGGGTTAAACCGGCCAGTATTGTGCCTCCCGGCATCTGATGAGTTTCTTTGCATCCTATACAAACAGATGACTGATGTGGAAGCACCTTTGATATGCTCGCTCCCTCTGATACCAAAATAGTTTTATGGGGTGAAAGCAGCTGCTTCAAGCTGCTTAAGCCACTGGGTTTACAAGCCAGCTTGTTGAATATTTTAGAAGCTGATGGACTACTCCTGATGTTGAATGTACAAGAAAATTAATTTAAAATAAAGTAAAAAGAACAAAAGACCCTCACTCCTGTCTTAGAGTTTCTGAAGATTCTCTGAGTCCGAAGTTTTACTTTTGAGAATTGGACTTGCAACCCAGCCTGGGGTCTAAAGTGTGTTTTGAAACATTAGCCTCCCTGAGCACGTGTCCTTTTTAACTGTTCCCGTGCTGGGTCAGGTTGAGATCTGCCCTCCCTCTCACCCCCACATGGAGTACTGGGCACTTTGTCACTGTCATGGGAGAGTCTGGACCTGCGAAAAGCCAGTCTGTATTTATGGCGTCAGTGGCGGCAGAGGAAAGGTCGGTAGGGAAGGTGGCAACACAGAAGCCCCCAGGAATCACCCAGTTATTTTTATTTTATTTTAATGTTTCTAACCGAGAGTCCACACTAATAGGTAGCCTATCATTTAAATGGATTTGTTTCTTTGGGCTATTTTTAACTCCTTTGGCAAATCCTATTGTCGAAGGATCACCTCATTCAGGCTCATTTCCTTGGCTACCATTTATCAGGATATATGAGGAGAACCTGAAATAAACTGAGACCTTCAGGTGCTCCTCATCAGCATTTCAATGGCATTTTCAGCTAGCCCAGTAACCTGAAGGTTATTAGAGACATTTCTTCCCTGAGAAAGGCCATCTTTTGATGGCATAACAACCCTATGGAACTGCTGTGATCTGTGCATGGGGAGAAAAAAAAAATACTGCCCCCTCTCACCAAAACAACAGCCTTCGAGTCCAATACATGAAGAAGCATGTGGATTATCATAGTCCCAGAACCTAAAAGCTGAGATTTGCTGGGAGTGGTTATGTAAAAAACTTTGAACATAGTGGGAAATGATGGTTTAATATGTGTACGGTGATCCCTTGGGTCCTTTTTGTTAACTGGCATTGGCTGTACTCTCATGATAATATTAGGGGCTATAAGAGCTGATAGTGCTCTTTTAGGTCAGGGAAGTATAAGTATTAGTCACTCAGTCATGTTCGTTTCTTTGTGATCCCATGGACCATAGCCCGCCAGGCACCTCTGTCCATGGAATTCTCCAGGCAAGAATAGTGGAGTGGGTTGCCGTTTCCTTCTCCCTTAGGTCAGGGAAAGGAAAAAAGTGAAGTCACTCAGTCATGTCCGGGTCTCCGGCATTGTAGGCAGACGCTTTACCATCTGGGCCATCAGAGGAGTCCTTTAGGAAAGGGAGGAATTACCTGAATTGTCAGCCTTCTCTAACCTGCAAGGCTGAATCACAGTGTTGATAACCAGCCCCTGCCCCTGAAGGCATCTGGATCTGTGTCTCAGGGGCTTCCTGACCACTCTCATCATCAGGGTCCCAATGGATCCACCAAGTTCCCTTGTTTAACTGTCCCATGTCCACTAGGAGTTGGACCAAGTGACTGTAAGGGTAAACTGCACCAAAACAGATAGGTGCCTCTTTGCCCATCATCTGTTCCTGTGGACGTGTTTTTGGCGTCGCAAGTGGCACCTTCTCAGTCTGGTGCAGGTGGTTTTGGATATATCGGGTTGGCCAAAAAGTTTGTTCTGTTTTGTCTGTACACTCTTACGGAAAACCCCTAACGAACTTTTGGGCCAGCCCAACGCTGGACCCACGCCCTCCCATGGAGCGGAACATTTGCCAGGATGCAGCCCCTGGTCACCCGTGGTTCAGGCCGGCCGCCCCCTGGCAGTTCCTTCTCACTTCTTCCTCCCTTGCTTCTCCAATTAGAACAATGCGTCCAAGTTGCTCCTGGCCATCATGGAAAGCAGGCATGACAGTGAGAATGCCGAGAGGATCCTCTATAACATGAGGCCTAAGGAACTGGTGAGTCGGAGGGCTAAGCCCCTGGCCGTGGCGCTGAGCAGCATCAGAGCTTCGTGGGGGCTGGAGCAGAGTATCTACTTCCTTGAGCTTTCTTTTTGATGCCAACAATCAGAAGTACAAAGAGAACATTTGACTGGGGCCACTGACCAGGGCAGGGAGGTGACCCCTGTATGGAATAGGTGGCCTCTGCCTTCAGCACAGCCCCAGGGAAAGCCTCCCCAGGCTGTTTTCCTCAGGGAAGGTGGCACCAGGAGGGGTGTGGGAGCCTGGAGTTTACATCCACAGCTCTGCCCTGCTCTGGGTCACCTTGGTGACTCTCTGAGCTCCGCTTCCCTGAAAGGAAGAGGATGGTATCAGCTAGTCCAGACGATTGCTAGGGAGACTAAGCAGATGATTCCTGCAGAGCCCTGTGCGCGGTGCCCGTGCGCGGTAAACTCTTCCGGAACGTGCTCGTTCACGGCTTCTCTTTGCTGTTGCTTTGTCCAGGGATCAAGAATTCACATCTCTTCTTGGTATCGAGAATCTGGGCGACAGAATAGTGGTTGCTTTTTTTTTCCTGGTGTGGGGGGTCACAGGAGGACGGTGCTGATGTTTTGGGTCTTTTAAAAAAGAAAACACACTTGTTTATTTTGAGGGGTGATGTTAACAGCTGGCTGTGACTTCCAGGCCGGGAGTCAGGGCTGTAGACTGCGAGACAGCAACTGGCAGAGATGCTGAACCCAACTGAGGACGGAATTCTCTATTTAGACTTTTTCCCACGCAGATAAACTGTGACTGACAGACCTAAATGAGGGCACTAAAACTGTCCTGCCGCCCGGTGACCCAGTGTGTGCTTGGGGCCGGCTGAAGTCCCTTTATGTGTCTCTTTAAATAAAGTTCACAGCGAGCCCGGCACTTTGATCTCTGAGGCCAGGAGTGAGTTCTCAGCCTGAGTCGGAAGTCCTCTCCCAGTTTACGTAAGGGCTTATGTAACTGGGGCTGTGGGTTGGGGAGACTGGGATCTATCACTCCTGAGTGGGCACGGATGACTGAGCAGGGACCCCACTCCAATTCCATCAGTCAAGAACACAGCCCATCCTGGGTGATGGACATGGCAGACCCCCTGGGTACCACCAGCTTCCAGGTTACCCCCTTGTGGCTGAACAGCTTCATTCCGGAATTGCAGGGCAGAATCAAAGGCTTCCTGGAACAAACGCGGTTCTGAGGAGTGCAGCAGAGATACCCTAATGTTGGGAGCACGTGTGCACATGTGTGCACACATACATGTTGTGCGTTCAGGCTCCCACGTCCTGTGCAGCACGTCTGTTCAGTGTGTTTTTAAAGAACCGACCGGAAGACAAGCTCGGAGAGTGAGGGCGTTGTCTCCACAGTTATTTCCAGGGCCTGACCTGGTGTCAGCCCAGAAATGTGTGGCCCTCTGCGTGCTTGGTCTCGGACACTGAGAAGTAATTCACAGTATTGTCCTCGCGGCGATGCAGGAGGCGGAAATGCCTTCTGAGTCGTTAGAGAAAGTGATCAAATTTTTAGTGCCAATTAAGGGTGGAAGGCATTGTGTCCTTTTTCTCTGAATGATTGATTCTTCATAGGTTCATCTGATAAACGTTGACTGGGCCCTGTTTTGTCCGGGGCGTTGTGCTGGGCTCCTGGGAGGCACTGAGAAAGGGGCAGAACCAACCCTACCCCCTCACAGGAAGCTGAGGCCAGCAGACGGGCGCAGGAAGGCCGGCACCCAGATGCCCTGGGAAGCATGCTCTGGGCGTGAGAAGATCAAGGTCAAAGCTCAGCTCGCTCGTGTGAATTTTGTCACGCCCCTTTGCCTCTCTGAGTCTGCTTCCTCATCCATAATCAAGGGGAATCTTTGACACCTCATAAAGCGTTGATGGGCCTTCACGTTTCTGAAAGAATAGTGCTCGGCGCATAGAAAGTGCTGGTAGATGTCATCTGTTAAAGATCTTTTCTTCATGTGGTGTAAGCTGTGAGGGATAGGGAAATATCTGAAGCCAGAAAATAGTTTCATCAGCTATTCCTAATGGCGAATGGTTTTCTTTTCTGTTTTTCCTGAAATGGCAAAGGTACGGGATGGGGAGAGATGACAGGAGATGAAGAGATAGGGCAGGACTGGCTTCTACCCTTCATTTGTATCATGTTATTGTTCGGGTGCATTTTTTTTTTAGCCACCGTCCCGTTCTAAAGTAGAAGGTCGTAACAGGGAACTCTGTTCAATGTTGTGGGGCAGCCTGGAAGGGGAGGGAGTCTGGGGGAGAATGGATACTTGTATATGTATGGCTGAATCCCTTCTCTGTCCACCTGAGACTATCACAACATTGTTTATTAACTATGAAAAAAAAGTGAAAGTCGCTCAGTCGTGTCCGACTCTTTGGGACCCCATGGACTATACAGTCCATGGATTTTCCGGGCCAGAATACTGGAGTGGGTAGCCTTTCTCTTCTCCAGAGGATCTTCCCAACCCAGGAATCGAACTGGGGTCTCCTGCACTACTGCAGGAGGATTTTTTTTACCAACTGAGCTATCAGAGAAGCCCATTTATTGGCTATGCCCCAATGCAAAATTAAGAGTTAGGAGATAAAAAAAGGTAGACAGTCATAGATCAGCCACAGGGTGTCTGTTGGTTTAGGGAGAATGAATGGGTTTCCCTCTGCTGTCAGTGGAGGCTGATTGGCAGTGGCTGCCTGTGATTGTATTAAGAAGGATTCTGAGGCTGTGTCCACACCTGGAGGAAAAGTGTACTGAGCCTGGTGGGCAGTGTCTGTCCCTGGAGGGGAGACTCCACGCGTGTGCTCTCGTTGTCCGTCCTGTATGGGTCTTCCTGACACAGGGGCCCTGTGCCCTGGCCCTTCTTGCAGGTGGAAGTGATCAAGAAAGCCTACATGCAAGGTGAAGTGGAGTTCGAGGATGGTGAGAATGGTGAGGAAGGAGCCGCCTCCCCCAGAAACGTGGGGCACAACATCTACATCCTAGCTCACCAGGTGCGACCCCTCCCCAGGCCCCCCTGCCCGACAGTCAGTGCCAGCATTCCATGCATGCGCCCTTAAACTTGCTTTTCCGGTAAGGATTCAGCCTGAGGTTGTCTGGGCACGTGGTAACATGGCTCGTGAGTACCGCCAGCCACCTGACCCCGAGTGCGAGGTCCAGGCTGCTTCCAGTGTTCCATTCCCGTAGAGTCATGTCCTCGGAAACCCCCACATTTCTTAAAAGCGTTCCCACTGAGCCGTGACACTTGGATAGTTTATGACTGTGTCTCCAGACACTTGAAAGGAGTCTTAGTCTTTTCATAAATATTGATGAGTCTGTCTTAACCGTCTCAAGAAAGAAACCTCAGCTGCCTGGCCTATCACACTTGGAAATCTTTGGGAACTTGTCACTCTGCCTTGTCTTTGTTTGCCTTTCGGGGGATGGAGTAATACTTCCTACCCTGGCACCAGAATGCCCTGTTTCGTAACTCGCTTCCCAAGTGGCTGGGCTTCTGGAGACACTTCCTCTTTCTGGAGGTTGACGTGCCTGGAGCGGGCTGAGGTGTGTGGGCAGCCGGGAACTCGGCTGCAGGCTGGTGCTTCTGGTCCCCTCCACCTCTCTTAGGTGGAGGCGTTTGATAGAAAACAGTGATGGGATTGGGCTGGAGGTTGATAAGTCCTTGCTCCTTGTCTCCTCCATTCCTAGCATTTAATTTAGTCCCTGGGAGTTTGGGAAGGTTACGTGCACACTGCTGTATTTAAAATGGATAACCAACAAGCACCTACTGTACAGCACTTGGACCTCTGCTCGGTGTTATGTGGCAACCTGGATGGGTGGGGGATTTAGGGAAGAATGGATACATGTATATATGTGGCTGAATCCCTTCGCCATTAACCTGAAACTATCACAGTATTGTTAACTGGCTATACCCCAATACAAAATAAAAGGTTTAAAGTTAAAAAAAAAATTATATGCCCAAATCAGCTTACTCAATTTTAATGAGCAAGTACATACTGATAATGAAATGATTTAAGCTTCAAAAAAAATGATATTATAGCCCCTGTGAGGTTTCAGGGCGTTCCTTAAGGAGGCTCTGTGGGGTTGGATAGAAAACCCCACCTTCCTCCTGCCTGGCCAAGGAAACCAGGGCAAAGTGGGCCTTGAGTGGGCATGCGCTCTCCATGCCACTCTGCCAGGCTCCCAAAATAGCTGCCCTGCAGAGTTAGCCTCAGTGGGGTGCATGGGGCCCCGGCTTCGCCCTCCAACTTGCTGCTTGTTCTCATGCGTCTTTTCTCCCCAGAGCTAGAAGGCAGCTAGCTGTGTGTTGCTGTTGCAAACAGAACTGACTCCCCTGTCTGCACTTGTGTTCTAGTTGGCTCGACATAACAAAGAGCTTCAGACCATGCTGAAACCCGGCGGCCAGGTGGATGGAGACGAAGCTCTGGAGTTTTATGCCAAGCACACGGCCCAGATAGAGGTAAAGGCTGGGTACACGTGGGACCCAGGCTTGCGTCGAGGGCCTCCACAGTGGGTGCCCTGGCCTGGGGCTGGCGTGTGGTCACTGGTGTGAGTGGTAAATAGGTGGTGAGAAGCTACGGTGCACCAGGGCCCACACTCAGTGCTCAAAGCCAGAGACAGCCAGGGTAGTGGGGGAATAGACACCGAGCAAGGCCACACAAGGAGATGCGCTGTGAATTCGGACAAGGGCGTGAGGACGACCAGAAGGTGTCATGAGATGGTACCACAGAAGGACCTGCTGGCAGCCTGTTCTTAAGACTGTTACCCCAGCGCAGACCTTCCGAAGGATGGGAATGAAGGGCCACAGCCAGGTGGCTAGAGTTTGGCAGAGGCTCCGAGGTGGGAGGTGAAGGTGAAGAGGTGGGGCTTAGGGAGCAGGAGTGAGAAAACACTGGATCAGAGAGGAAAGAGACAGCCCCAGGTCCTGCAGGACCGCGTCAGGCATTGGCGGGAGGAGTCTGGACTTTACCCTCAGAACTCCACCCAGGAGTAATACGACCAGATCTGCACTTGAAGACACATACACACACCCACAAGAGAGAAATCATCTCCATTTTGCAGATGGGACAACACTGAGAAGGGACTCAGAGGTTGCCTCACTCAGCGAGAGGTCCAGTTCTCAGTGTCAGGGCTGACATTTTCATCCATGTCTGGCTGACCCAGAGCCCATGGGTATTTTTAATATTCCTTGCATTGTCTCCTGGGGGCTGAGAGGGCCCAGACCTGCGCCCGCAGGCTTCAGGCAGTAAGGGTTGGTGTGTCCTGATCAGCTAATGAGGAGATGCACAAATACAGTATCAGTGTCAGAGCAAGGATTTTGAAAGACTGGCAGACTCCTTTGGGCCATGTGAGACTTGCAAGGTAGAGACATGTTAGAGGATAATCATACCCACGGTCTGGAGTCTCACAGCTGTCCTCATAAAATGTGTCATTTCACCCATCGGTTGACCATGCAGTGTGCATGAGCCCGTAATCTCAATTGATTGTTCATGACCAGAAGTTTGCTCTCTGGAGCCCTTAGAAGACAAGCTTCAGGTATTTGTGGTGTGGAGTGTCAGAGGGGAAGGAACCTTGGAAATGGTCTGGTTGAGCTCCTTGGTTCACCATCAAACTGACATTTGATTAGGTGCAGAGGTGTCAACAAGGTCACCCACTCTGCTAGAGGTGGAGAAGGGCTGGGATAGATTTTGATTCCCAGCTGTACATTGACTGAAAGAGAGGCATGAATCGATCTTGAATAATGCAGAGAAACGGCCAGGCAGGGCGGCCTGAGCTCTTGAAATCCTGTTTCTGGGCAGCTGCTCATACCTTCCAGTCTCGCAGGACCCAGAGAGTGCTCTTTCCCAGGCTTCTGCAGAGCCGCATCCCATCACTCGGGTCACACCATGCAGGTCGCCCTGAAATCTGAGCATCTGTTCCTACCAGGAGACCACCTGTTCCTCCATCGTCTCTTCTCAGATTGTGTGCCTTCCGTGTAAGGGGGGCTGATCCAGAGCCCCCCGATGATGTAAAGCAGGAGGGCCGTGGGGGACTGCAGACTGTATCCACCCGCGTTACCAACACCCGTCCCCCCAATCCCAGTTAGCAAGGTTGGTTTATGCACCAGACTCGGTAACATGATCTCCAGTTTGATTTGGAAACCACTGGTCTCCAGACGACATCTCTGAGGATTCAGGGAGGCCGGGCTGTGGGAACCTGCCTCGTTTCGGAGTTTCCCACTGCAGCTTGACCTGAGTCATCTCTCCTGCTGCGCTGGGAAAAAAAAATCCCTGGGAGACTGGGAACCAGAACTTCTCGGAGAGGGTGTGGCTCTGGGCCTCACCTGACTTGTCCAGCCCCTGGGGAGGAAGGACACAGGGGGGCCCTTCCCCTCTAGTACTGCAGCCTGAACCCCTTTGAAATCTCTGCGCCCCTGGGACTATGACTCAACGCAGTGTTGAAAAATTTGAACAGTCTCCCCCAGACAAACTCTCTGGGGACTAAACCTGTCTAGGAAGAGCATGGGGAATATCTGTGAAGTGTCCACCCCAGGAACCAGCAAAGCTAGTTAAAAGAACAATGAGCATGATACCAGTATTAAAAGAACCTATTGTTTTATGCATCACACATGTTAGATGCTCTGACAGGTCAGAGGTCACTGCATCTGTGAAAACCGAAGATCTCCTTTTTGAGTTCCTATCCAGGGAAAAGAACCTACCTTTGCAATCTGAGAAAGGCTCTTAGGTGAGATTTGTACCATGACCTAGCACTACATGGTACAGTGGGATCACCACTAGCTATGTTTGGCTGTTTACATTAAAATTAAATAAAATTAAATACTAAGCTCCAGTCCTCAGCTGTGCCAGCCACATGGGCTAGTCCTCAGTGCCTGTATGTGAGTAGGGACTCTGCTTTCAAAGGGGCAGACACACAGTTGTGGCATCATTTCATCATTCCCATTTCCATCATTCCAGAAGGTTCTGTTAGACATCTGCAGCCCCAAGCCTCATATGAATCTGTACACAGAACACACTTTGAATTGTTCCAGCTAAAACTTCATACAGTACAATTCGTGGGTCTGAGGTTAGAAAAATATTTTGACTTACCAAAACGGTTTTATGCATAAATCTAAGAGATACAGCCCAGTCCGGGAGTTACAAAATCCAAGAAGACTCTGGGTCAGGTTTGTGTTATGCTTGATCTTTAATTCTGAGACGGGACTTCCTGGTGGTCCAGCGGTTAAGAGTCCAGTCTTCCGATGCAGGGGGTGTGGTTTCAATCCCTGGTCAGGGAACTGAGATCGCACATGCCATGTGGTATGGATAAAAAAGAGAAGAAATCTAGGCTGAGTACTGAGCCTGTGCCTGCGCCAAGTGCTCAAGAAAGGCTTTTGCACCATTTTAACCTCCGTGTCTTCACCCTAGATTGTCAGATTAGACCGAACCATGGAGCAGATTGTCTTTCCCGTGCCCAGTATATGTGAATTCCTAACCAAAGAGTCAAAACTACGGATATACTACACCACGGAGAGGGACGAGCAGGGCAGCAAGATCAATGACTTCTTCCTGCGGTCCGAGGACCTCTTCAATGAGATGAATTGGCAGAAGAAGCTCAGAGGTGGGTCAGCACCTCTGGGTGCTGTGGAGTTGTGTGGTTCTGCGGATCTTGCACACTGGGGTTTGATGGTGAGTGCATGGATGTACCCGTAGAGCAGAACTGGTGGGGCTCAGGATTCTCTCCCGCTCTGAGCGCCAGGACTACCCAGGCACCTTGGGAGCTGGTAAGTGGGCTCCAGCCTCTGAGAGGTGCTACAAAGGCTTCCTTCTGGCTGCCTTTGACCTGATTCGACTGGAGAGCTCCCAGAAGGACTTAAAATGCTCCTATTGTGATAGAGAAAATTAAAGGGATGGAGAACAGGCAGGCCTGCTGCTCACAGGATGACACATTTGAGCAGGAAGTTGAGCCTACCTGAGAGCTCATTGACCAGCCCACGTGCTCAGAAGACAGGTCTTCCCCCTTTTATAGGGCAGTTCGGATTGTAGACCCTTGGATCATTTTATAGGCAGTGGAATCACTGGCCACAGAAGATGCGTCATTGCTCACCACCGAGTCCCATTGAGGGGCCCAGCCGGGCTGGCTACATTTCCTCATCTAAACAGGGCTGCCCCGGCGGGCTTCTCTGCGGCCAGTTTTCATTAGGGTTTTAGTGTGATCCTTCACTGCCGACAGGACACTGGGCACCAGCTGTTGTGACCAGCTTAGAAAGGACGCTGCTTCATTCCTGTCCTTAGTCAGGAGCTAGGGTTTGTATTTGAAACCCTGGATTCCAGCTGCCCCGGTGATCACTCCAGCTCCTGCTGAGGGGCAGGGCTGCGGGAGGGGACACTGGGCTGGAGGGCAGGTTCTGGGTGCTCTGGTCCTCTTCCTCCCTCACCAGCCTGAGCCGGCACAGACCTGCCTCCTTTGCTGCCACCCCTGCTCTGCTCCGCTCCACTCCCTGCCTCCCTGGAATCGGTTAGTGGCAGAAGGCGTTGTGCAAGCAAGCTGCCTGCCAGGCGCTGGTCTCACCCCACCCCTGCTCCATTCTCTCTCATCTCTAAGGGACGCCTCATCGACCAGCACTTTAAAGCACGGTCATATGTTTTGCTGAACCAACCCATGTGTCACCCAGCCCCACGCGAGGTGTCTAGCTCACCTTTAACAGAGCAGCATGCGTGTCCTCAATGGTGTGGACCTCAGAAGCCTTCGTGGACAGGTGGCCCCACTATCAGTGTGTCCTTGTAGCCACTGTGGGCTCCATCCAAGCTCCTATAGCTCAAGCATCGTGAGTCGTATTGAACATCCTCGCAGCACCGTGCTCATGCGGTCAGATAAGAAAGATACCCAAAAAAGGTTGACAGAGACCCTATGTGTATGCTTGTCTTCTCAGCTATGGCGTTCAATAGAAGGGAACTTCCTCTTATTTGTTGATTTTGTTCTTCATTGAAATAGTCCATGATTCCAACTTTAGGTGATGATCGCGAATTCATGGTTTGGTTCATCCAGACCTCCATGATAGTTATTAAAACGGTGGTTTTGGACTTCCCTGGTGTTGTGTTGGATAGGAATCTATCTGGCAATGCAGGGGACATGGGTGTGATCCCTGGTCTGGGAAGATTCCGCATGTGGGGGGCAACTACGCCGACGTGCCACAGCTACTGAGTCCACACTCTAGAGCCTGCAGGCCACAATTTCTGAGCCCACGTGCCGCAAGTGCTGAAACTTAAGTGCCCAGAGCCTGTGATCTGCAACAAGAGAAGCCGCCGCAAAGAGTAGCCCCTACTTGCCACAAGTAGAGAAAGCCCATGTGCAGCAACGAAGACTCAGCACAACCATAAACACGTGAATTTTTAAAAATGATTTTACGCTTTCTAATATATACGTCTACTGAGTACAGGCAGACGCACTGTGAGCCACAAGGGAAGCCCAGTATATAGGTCTACTAAGTAATGATACTAAGACTGGTCAGATATAGTCATTCTCTCTGGATTGTGTTATCCAATAGGTATAGACAATAGGCTCTCCAGGGGGCTTAAGAATTGAAAGAAAGATTTTCACTTTTTATGATGAGGTGAGAGACCTTGTCATCCCTCTTTCTGAGATGTTGTCTTCAGCTTGGCAGAATAGAAGACCTCAGCTGCAAGAGGTGGGGATCTCTGAATTCATTCTCCTTCCATCACCCACTGGCTTTGTGACCTGGGCAGGTAACTGAACCTCTTCTAGGCCCTCCCCTATAAAGTGGGGAATTAAGACTGTCCAACGGATTGATTGGTCAAGGAATGGCCAGCTCATCATTCTATTGCTTTGTAGCTAATACCTTCTCTTATTTGGTCTTTGTTTCAAAAGCAGTTTTTGTTTCAGTGAAGCTTAAACACAGTTACAGTTGTCAACCAAGAGATTTTAATTGGCCTCATAGCTCTGCTGGTAAGAGAAAAATTGAAAGTAATAACTGAATTAAACATGATTTGCATATTTAGGAAGAGGAGAAATGTACTCATTAGAAGTGCAATTAAAATGAAATACATTTTCCCCTCTAAGTAGCTTATTTATCTTCTGATGTGTCTGCAGAAAAGAGTTCTCTGGCTTGTTTATGAAGCTGCTTTACCTTTTCCTGAAAGTGTTACCGGGAATCATCTATGCCTTGGAGAGTCTGTAGCAGGAGCTCAGATACACAACGATGTGTGTCTGAGACACGTGTTGCTTCATCTTTTCTTCTGCAAGTATTAAGATACTTAGTTCCTATGCTCTCTTGAAACCCTCTTCCCTGCTTTATTCAAAAGGCACACACAGACACACACACACACACACACACACACACTCTTGTGTGCATTCACATCCTCCATCTACTGTGCCTGTCTGATATCTTCTCCTGGCCCCAGAGATGAGAAAACTCTGGGCTAAGAAAACTAGAAGGTAGTGAAAGGAAATTGAGGCAGAGCTGCAAAGCCTGGCACTTTGTTCCTTGGTGTTATGTGGTGTCTTGTCATTCAGGCACTCGGTCCTGTCTGACGCTTTGCCACCCCATGGACTGCAACACACCAGGCTTCCCTGTCTTTCACCCTCATGGTTTTTACATTCATTGGAATAGAGTGGGAAATTCCATTGCTCTATATGCACATGGAGTCTGTGTCCTCAGCAAGCCCCAGTTCCTTAAAAAGAAGACAAACTAGCATAAGAGGGTTAGCAGGAGATGCCCTGGGTGCAGTTACTTAGATTGCCTGCCCTTCTAGGATCACGGGACCCTGTCTTCTTGCACCTGTGTAGATTCCCAGTTGACTTAAGGGTCGAATATTTGTTCATATTCAGAGTGACACCACAATTTAAGTATGGTGCTAGCCTTATAAAAGTCAGATTTGTGAAAACTACATGCCAGAGTTGAGGAGCATTTATTACAGTCATGTTAAAGCATCAGTGGCTATTCTTACACTTGGTTCCGGTTGAGAGCTCCCCCTGTAGAGAATCCTGGCTTAACCCTCACTGATCTCTGCCATTTCCTGCCTTTTTGTCTTTTCACTTCTTATTAGTCTGTTACCCATACACTGATGGGGAGAGGATGTTGTAAATTCCCGTGTTCCTATCAGTCAGCCCTTGGCCATCCTTGCCATTGTTTTTTCTGTGCTGTTCAGAGTTTTCATATTCAGATCGGGAATGGGCTTCAGTCCCAGAAAAAACACCAAAACTTACTGTCTCCAGAGCAAGTGGTTTCTCATCTTAAATTTGCTTCAGCAGTTATTAATAGCTTATAAAATGAAACAAACTCCAGGAAATCGGGTTGAATGATTACTGGTCAGCTCCTCTGCTAAATGGTGACATGAGCCCCTTAACTCTGTCCTTGTCACTGAGCCCAAGGGTCTCTGAGCTGAGGGGATGAGATTGCCACAGCTTCCATCCTCGGCTGGGCCTCAGTTTCCCTCATTTATCAAATGAGAGATGTTAAACCAGATGCTGCTTATGACTCCAAAACTCAACGGTTTGGAACACGGCCTCTTACCAAGTGCGAACATGTAAGTGAGCAGTTATTATCCAGGGCTCTGTGTAATTGTGCCATAACTTTATTTTGGCTAGAAGCTTATGAAGGCTTGGTTACTGCTATAGGCATCGTTATAGAGTTATCGGATTTGTCACTGGCTGCTGTCCTAGAGTAAAACAGTGACTTCATTGGGAAAAAGAAATAACACGCTAGACATCCATTTTCACCTACTCCACACTTCCCTTTAGAGGAGAATTATGTTGGATGAGCCTATCTTCTGGACACTTTGCCTCTGGTGTGGAGACGGAAATTATTCCCCCATATCCTTAAGCATCATCCTAGGTATAAACGCCACCGAAGAATTCAGAGGAAAAGGAAGCACCCATACACACAGTGTGGCCACCGGCTTGTCTGCAGCTGACATGCAGCCAAGTGTGGTGTCAGCTATCGGTAACAATGGGATAAGATAGCAGCACCGCTTGAGACCTAATGGCTTTCAAACTGTGGTGCTGGAGAAGACTCTAGAGCCCCTTGGACTGCAAGGAGATCAACCCAGTCAATCCTAAAGAAAATCAACCCTGAAAATTCATTGGAAGGACTGATGCTGAAGCTCCGATACTTTGGCCACCTGATGTGAAGAGCCGACTCCCTGGAAAAGAGCCTGATGCTGGAAAAGATTGAGGGCAAGAGGAGAAGGGGACAACAGAGGATGAGATGGTTGGGTGACATCCCTGACTCAATGAATTTGGGCAAACTTTGGGAAATAGTGAGGGACCTGGAGGCCTGGCATGCTGCCATCCATGGGGTCCCAAGGAGTTGGACGTGACTGAGCAACTGAACAATAACTGCCTCAAGGGTCTCCTGCCCTTGACTTTGGGGCCCCATCCTTTCTCTACTATGGCCTTTAGAAATGGAGCTTGGCTGCTGACCATCCAGACAGAGCTCCTATTTCTGGTTCCTCTCCAGGAAAATGGCGGATGACTTGGTGATGGGAAAGGGGCTGTTGTCTTGCTTTTAGGCATCAGTGAGTCGGTGAAGAATTTCAAGCAGGGAAGGAGTTTGGAAGTGGTAACATTCCTACCCTGGGGCCCAGCTGGGCTGACTCTGAATGCTGTGTGTCCCCGCCACGAGTACCCCCCACTTCTCAAAGGCTCATTGAATTCTCCAGTCTCCTTGGGCATCTCCTCCAGTCCCAGGGCCCAGGGGGAACTGAGGACTTGGCACATGAACCCTGGATAACCCCCTAGATTCCATAACTGATGGTGTTGATGGGGGCATGCGGGGTTTATAGATGCTCCAGCTTTTCCCCTTTCTTCTCTTCCTTGTCCCCCAATTCATCTTCTGTTCCAGTAAGGACTCCCAACAGAAACAAACCCATCTGATGTCGTTCTGAGCTTATGAGTCAGCTTGAAAACAAGGGACCATTTTTAATGTTTGGTGGAAACTGGGAACAAAAGTGGGCTTGTAGGGGCAGAGCGGGAGGAGGGGCCTGTGGAATTCCCAGCGTTCTGGCACACAGTCTCGAACCTCATGGGGTTCCGTCTTTGTTTTCACAGCCCAGCCCGTCCTGTACTGGTGCGCCCGCAACATGTCTTTCTGGAGTAGCATTTCATTCAACCTGGCCGTCCTGATGAACCTGCTTGTGGCGTTTTTCTACCCATTTAAAGGAGTCCGAGGAGGTACTGCCCATGTCTTTAATTTCAAGGAAACTTCTAGAAACAGCAGGATGGCTATGACTTGCATCTTAAATGGGATCCCTGGTAGTACTGGTGCAATTGATGGGATCCTAGTTCCCCGTTTTCAGACATGATGAGAGTGTAGCTTCTACCACGGGTTTATTTTTTGCTTGTTTTTTGTATTTTAATTTTTGCGATGTTGCATTGGTTTCTGCCACAAGCAACATGAATCAGCCATAATTAGACTTACATCCTCTCCCTCTGGCACCTTCCTTCCCTCTACGTTGTCATCCTTTCAGGTCATCACAGAGAACCAGACTCGGCTCTGTGTGCTACCCAGCAACCCCTCAGCAACTATCTGTCTTACACCTGATGGTGTATATAGGTTGATGCTGCTTTCTCCGTTCATCCCACTGACTCCTTCCGCCACTGTGTCCACAATACCCTTCTCTACATCTTCAACTCCATTCCTTCCCTGCAACTAAGTTTTTCTAGATTCCCTACATATGCATTAGTACACTGTATTTGTTTTTCTCTGACTTACTTCACTTGGTATAACAGGCTCTAGGTTCATCCACCTCACTAGAACTGACTCAGATTCGTTCTTTTGTATGGCTAAATAATATTCCATTGTGTATATATACCACAACATCTTTATCCATTCATCTGTCAGTGAACATCTAGGTTGATTTCATGTCCTGGCTATTGTAAATAGTGCTGTGACGTTGGGGTACATATGTCTTTTTCAATTATGGCTTTCTCAGGGCATGTGCCCAGTAGGGGTTGCTGGATCATGTGGTAGATGTATTTCTATTCTTCTTAAGAAACCTCCATGCTGTTCTCCATAAGGGCTGTGCCAGTTTACATTGCCACCAACAGTGTAGGAGGGTTCCCTTTTCTCCACATCCTCTACAGTACTTACTGTTTGTAAATTTTTTGGTGATGGCTATTCTGACTGGTGTGAGGTGATACACTGTGAGTTTATTTTTCAGTCTAATTTGAAATCATATAAATTGTTTATCCATATTTATTTCTCAGGAAAGAAAGAGGAGAAGCAATATATTAAAACAGTAAGAGATCATCTTAACCTCCTTGTTTTGTATGTCAGGAATCTATGTATCAGGGTAGCTGAGAGATTTAGCCAAAGACACACAGCCCCTTAGCAGCTGAGCTAATCCTAGAATGAATATAGATAACTTTGATGCTCAGTCCAGTAGATTTTTTTCCTATGCCATACTTGTGGCATTGATTTCAGACTATAGAATTTGTAAAAAATAATCTCTGGAATTTATTTTTTTTTTTCTGGCAAGAGGTAATGGGAGGCAGGGCATGAGTGACTTTAGACCAGACATCCTTGGCTTTTTAGTCAATTAAGAGCTGCGTGCTGTTATTCACATAATGAGATATGCTGTCCATAGATTTCCTTCCCCCATCTCCTTCTGGTCATCTGTGTGCACATTCTACACATTTTATTGAGGAAAGGCAACCCTCTCATAAATAGCATTTTTCTGTTTGGGGCTCCTCAGTTTGCTTAACAGCCTTCTGGAGACATTTCCAACTGTGGAGTTCTGGGGGCTCCCCTTCTATTAAACGTCCACGGCCCTCTTCTCTGACACCTGCGACAGCCTCCTGGGAGGCTGACTTTTCAGCTCAATTTTTCATCAGAGCTTTTTGGCAGATCACCTCCACTATGTATGTCTCAACCACCTTCTGTAGCAGTCGCCAGAAAGCAGTGGCCACCTTCTGCAAAACAATGAGATGAAGAACCCAAAAAATAGGAGAATAAAAACAACAACAAAAAAAAACCAAACAGCACAGAGGTAAATCCAGAGCAGGCTCTGTGTGCAGATGTGTGCATGACTCAAGTAAATTTAAGGTCCAATTTAAAAGGAACAGTGTGTTCTATGGTATATCTAACTTACTCATCTGAGGCATTACCTTTTCACTTGAGTCTGAAGCCATGTGGAAGCCTTCACTGGAGTGATGTTTTTCCTGCAAGGCAGTAGTTAAACACAAGCCCAAGGGGCATTTTCCTTTAAAATGGATTATGTCAGGATTCATGGTGTCCCAGTCGGAAAAGTTGGGCAGGTCCACAGCGCTGCAGGGTGCTCTCCTGGGGGGTGTCTGCCTGTGCTGGGCTGCCAGTTAGCAGAGGTGAGAGTGTGAAGTGTTCAGCCAAGGGCTCAGGTGGAGGGGATGGAGCCCTCTTCTCACCTCCAGGGGCTATCACACCACAGCAGATTCTTCACTAGTACTTTGGGTGTGTCTTCATTTCCCCGCTCTACTTCTTTAAAAAATATTTAAAACCGATTGTTATTCTGTACCTTGGCCATTTTCTTCACTGGTCACTTAAGGCAGTTTTGAGGCCGCTGTCTGGGTGCAGTTCATTGATTGCTCCCTCCTCTTCAGTGATAAGCCTCATTCAATGCAACAGCTATACCTACAGAGTCTGGACTTGGTGTCCAGACCTGGCTCTAACACTCACCTGCCACATGACTCTGGGCAAACCACTTCAGCTGATCCTCCTTATCCTCCCTATTAAGCAGTGCTTAGGTTGAGCCAGTAGTTGTGACACTAAGGTATGGATTTGGAAATCCCCGTAGTGGTCAGGAGAAAATAATTGTTGACCCAGTCAGGATCTCTGGAGCATCCTGTTTCTTGCCCGTGCAAGACCTACTGGATGATTATTAAAGGTCCTTCTGGCTTTACAGTGTAGCACTCACGGTAGCATTGACCTTGGATCTGTAGAAATCTAGGCTTCCTGTTTTGGCAGTGTGGGCTTTAGAACTCTGTGCTGATGCACTCAACAGAAAATATAATTAGATATCCTTTGAGAGAGGGAGATTGATCTGACATCAGGAAGTCCTTTCCATTATACAGTGACAGAAATCCCCCTCAAACACATCAAGTTACTCAGGAACTTTTTTTTTTTCCTTTTAAACATATTCTGGGGACATCTTCGATACTCAGTGTTGACCATCTTCAGGAAGAAGGTTGTTTCAGCCCTGTCTAGAAACAAAATCTGATTGGTTACCTGAAAGTATTTTTTTAAGAGAAATATTTGTTCTTGTTGAATCCTGAAACTAAGGTTTCCAAAATGTCCTTCCTGCAGGAGTTTACTGACCTTTATGCCAGTGTGGCTTTCTGACTTGAAAGGCTTGTGGCTGCCAAGGACACCGTGGCCTTAAAAGCTCCTTTTCAAAAGTATTTTTCCCCCTTTGGTTGAGAACTGAGAGTCACACAGTCTTTAAAAAGCATGAAAATTTGGCAGCTTCAGAATTCTTACTGAATTTGCAAGCATGCCATGGTGATTAAAGCCCATAAAGTGCTACTTTTTAAACTTTCTTACTGTTGAAATTTTCAAATCTGTACACAAGTGGAAAGAAGAATATCATAAACTGCCACGTACCCATCAGCCCATCTTTAACAACATTTTGCCTGTTTTGTTTCATTTATACTCCTACTGTATTTTCTGCAAGATTTTAAAGACGTCTAGACATCTTGTTTCACTGTGCATCTCTTAACTTCAGAGAATATTTTTAAATGTGTATAATCACCATAGCATTCTCAACTCTAAAAAGAACTAACAATAAATCATGTAATGCTGCTGCTGCTGCTAAGTCGCTTCAGTTGTGTCCGACCCCATAGACGGCAGCCCACCAAGCTCCCCTGTCCCTGGGATTCTCTAGGCAAGAACACTGGAGTGGGTTCCCATTTCCTTCTCCAATGCATGCCTGTCCCTATTCGTGTTTCTCCAATTCTCTCAAAGAAATCTTTCTGTAATTGTTTCTTTGGACTCTAACATTAATTTTTTTCTAATAATTTTTAAATTGGAGTATAACTGCTTTACAATGTTGTGTTAATTTCTGCTGTGCAACATTGTGCATCAGCCATATGTAAATAAATCCCCTTCCTCTTGAGCCTCCCTCCCACTTCCCCAATTCCCTTACCCATGCCTAGGTCATCACAGAGCACCAAGCTCCCTGTGTTATACAGCAGCTTCCCACTAGCTATTTATTTTACATATCTAGCATTAATTTTTAACTCTGCTTTTTTAGTGGGAAGACAGCAGATTTTTTATACTGTCTCAGGATTTGGGTACATGTGTTGTACTGGTCACATTGATTATACTGAGATGTTAAGAGGCAATTTAAGATGATGATTATGCTTAAGAAAATGAAAGGTAAGCCACAAGCTGCGCAAAAATACTTAAAAAACATGTCAGACAAAAGGCTTATATCTAGCCTATAGGAAAAACTCTTATAGCCCAATAATAAAAAGACTACCCAATTAAAATCATGAGCAAAAGATTTGATCAGATATTTCACACACAAAAAAAGGATATATAAAGTCAGTAAGAACATAAAAAGATTTTCAACATCAGTAGTTCTTAGAAAAATGCAAATGAAAACCACCTAGATATGTTATGAGAAACCTACTAGAATGGGTAAAATTAGAATGACCGACAATACCAAGTATTGGTGGCGATCTGGAACAGTGCAACTCCCACTGTTAGTGATGAAAAGGGGAAATAGTAGCATCAGTTTGGAAAATAGTATGGTTAGGTCTTCTGAAGTTAAATATATCCTTAGGGTTCTCAGATATATTTCCATGTTTTTGTCCAAGAGAAATGAAAACATCTCCCCACCCCAGAACTTGTACTTGAAGTTTCCCAGTAGCATCTTTCGTCATAACTTCAATCTAGAAACAATCCCAGTATCCATTAATTGTTGAGTGGATAAATAAATGATAACACAGTCATGTTATGGACCACTACTCAGCAGTAGAAAGAACAAGCTATGAATATACACAATAACATGAATGAACCTTAAAAATTTTGCTAAATGAAAGAATTTTTAAAAACTGCTTATTAATATTATTTTTCCAGTTTTTATGAAATTCTGGAAAATGCAAAGCTACAGTGGTAGAAAGCAGATGAGTTGCCTGGGAGTGGAGATATGGGGCAAGGCGTCGGCTGCTAAGGGCGCAAGGAATGTTTATGTCTCAATTGTGTTAGCAGTTACATGTGGTTAGATGACTGTATAAACTGCCCACAGTCATGCACTTAAAATGGATGGATTTTTTTTTTTTTAATGATGGTTAGGGACCGTCAACTCTGGTAGCATGTATATTCGTGGTAGATTCTGTTTCACTTTAGGTGAGATACATAACCCAAAACTCCATTTCCTCTGTGGTAAATTGGAGGTGATCATAGTACCCTCCAGAGAAAGCACTGGCGGCCCACTCTGGTAATCTTGCCTGGAAAATCCCATGGATGGAGGAGCCTGGTAGGCTGTAGTCCATGGGGTCGCTAAGAGTCGGACCTGACTGAGCGACTTCACTTTCACACATTGAAGAAGGAAATGGCAACCCACTCCAGTGTTCTTGCCTGGAGAACCACAGGGACAGAGGAGCCTGGTGGGCTGCCATCTGTGGGGTCATACAGAGTCGGACACAACTGAAGCGACTTAGCAGCAGCAGTGTAGTACCCTCATAGAGTGCCAAGAGGAGAAAATAAATGATCATCCAAATGAAGGGCTTGATACCATATCTAACAATTGTTAAATGCACAGGAAGGGATGCACCTGGCCCTAGGACCCACTTCTTCCTGCATTTCTGAAAATCTTCTGCCTTTCAGTGCCCATCCCTGATCAGATCCTCCTTCCAGAAGATATCAAAAGGGAAGAGGCAGGTGGCTGGGGTCGGGGGACAGTTCTCAGAAGATGAGTCTTGGCAGGTGTGGACAGAAGGAACTAGGGCAACCCGCAGGCTGGTGGGAGAGCCTGGGACCTGCAAGGACGTCGCTTTCGCAGGCGGTGCTGCCATCCAGGCAGCTCTGGAGAAGTGAAACTCCTTTATATAAGCAGCCTTAATCATGTAGTGCTGCTTGTTTACATCTGAAGGAAACTCAAAATGTGACAGCATTTGAAATAGGGGTGTTTTTTTTTTAATGAGTGTTTTACAGAACCTTATTTTTAGCCCTGTTGGCTCATGTTATATAACTGAGCCGTCTCGTGGGACACTCTAAATAGAACTTGCAATAGCAAGAGATGACAGAAACTGGTATAAGCTCTTTGACTACAAGGATAATCTAATTGTAGGATGATGCTAATGATACGGAAGTTGCTTGCCTCCTTCCCTTGAAGAAATCTGATGCGGGCAGGGGACCTGCGATTTTCCTTTGCATACTTTTAATAGAAATTAGAAGTCTGTTCTCCCAGTTTGCCTCCCTGAAGAGTGAAGTGTGACACGTGGATGAGTTTTGCTTATGGAACAAACTCATCTGATGGATGCCTGCTGGATACTCAGTGCTTCCCTTGGGGAGGCTGGAGTCCAGTGGGGCTGGGGCTTGGAAGAGGGGGCACTGACTGCCAGAAAACGGTATCCCACAGAGATACCGAGGGTCAGGGACAGAAGGAGCACCTAGCCTATTTTGTGAGGAGAAAGGAGGGGGAGGCTTCCTGTTAGAGGTGCACGTGTACGTGTGTGCTAAGTTACTTCAGTCATGTCCAACTCTTCGTGACCACATGGACTGTAGCCTGCCAGGCTCCTCTGTCCATGGAGATTCTCCAGGCAAGAATACTGGAGGGGGTTGCCATCCCCTCCTCCAGGGGATCTTCCCAACACAGGGATCGAACCCACGTCTGTTTATGTCTCCTGCATTGGCAGGTGGGTTCTTTGCCACTCGTGCCACCTGGGAAGCCCCCTGGAAGAGGTGCCGTCTAAGCTAAGACCTCAGGTGAATAGGAAAGGGAGAGAATTTCCCAGGTAGAAGGAAGACGTCGAAGGCTTAGAGGTAAGACAACATGCATATGACTGGTTATGTCTGGAGCAGAAAACTGGAGGTCAGGGTTGGGCAAGGCAGGCCAGAGAGGTACTTGAAGAAACTGTCACTGAACCTGCTCAGGTGTGTCCCCTCTGTGAGGGGAAAGCCCTGACCTCTGAGAGCTCTGCCTTCTGGTTGCAGGGACCCTGGAACCGCACTGGTCGGGGCTGCTGTGGACGGCCATGCTCATCTCTCTGGCCATCGTCATCGCCCTCCCCAAGCCCCATGGCATCCGGGCCTTAATCGCTTCCACGATTCTCCGGTTGATATTTTCCGTCGGGCTACAACCCACACTGTTTCTTCTGGGAGCTTTCAATGTAAGTACAAATCCCTCCATTGCCTTTCTTTTTTGTTTATTTCCATCTGAGTAGGAATGCATTCCATTCTCCCTGGAATTTTGGCCTGTGCCTTCCGTGCAGAAAAATACATCCTTTGGGTGAGCTGTTAAACAGCAGAGGAGAGCTGCAGTGGCCGTCTCCCTCTTCTCCTTTTCACGGGACCGTGGACCCCATCATGTGCTCTCTGGACACTGGCAGTCTCGCTGTCAGGGAATATGTCTCTCAGAATTAAGCAAAGGGAGAGATGCTGAGACTTGGGTTCATCGTGCCCATCAGGTCATAGGTGTGCTGGGACAAGAGATTCTAGTCAGGAAGTCCAATGACTGCATGTGAACACAGCCCTCATTTCTGGTGAGGACCGCAGAGAACAGAGCAGAGAGGCAAGAGGGACTGTTCAGAGAGAGGGAGCAGGTGGAGAGGTCAGAAGAGAAGCCAGGTGTCAGAAGGCGGGTTACCGCAAAGTCAGGAGTGACGTTTGGAAGTGCCGTTTCAGTGCTTCCAGACCTTCCAGTGTGCTTCCAGTGTGCCAGGGTGGACGTCGACTCCCTCTGTGGAATCCTTAGGAAATGGACATGACTGATACCAAGCCATAAATTGGAGAGGTTTCCTGCCAAAAAGAAGGAACAAGTTGGGATCTGTGGGCATCTAAAACCACCTTCCAGAGGTTTCTGCCCTGAGCATGTAAGGAAGCTGAAGTCACTGCATAAAAATGGAAGTGATATTGCAAAATAGGTTAATGCCGTAATTTAGGGCAATAATAAATGTCCCCAAATGGGTGTTCAGATGGCGGAGGCAGTAAGGGTGTAAGAGGACAAGAGACCACTTCAAGCTGACACGCTTAAGGGGAGGAAGTTTTGTCTCAAAGAATGGAAGCCATCAGGCCAGGAGGCAGGAACTGGGAGAAGCGTTCTCTCCACTGGTGGAAGCAGTGAGGAAAGCCCAGACCTTCTTAAGGGACAGCCAACAGTTAAGTTTCGCCTCCTCAGTGGTTCATGTACTGAAATAGGGCCTGATCCTGGACAAGGAACCTGGGCCTCAAACTTTAGGAAAACCCACTGGGGCTCCGTCCTCCAGGTGGGCCTGTCCCAATTTGATAAATCTTGGGTGAAAGGGACTTTCTTAGTCAAATTAATGTGGGAAATGCTGGGTCAAGGAGAACATAAGGTTTTTTACTGAAAGATTTCTGAGACTTTAACCTACTGCTAACACATGAGGGCTTCCCTCATATCTCAGTTGGTAAAAAATCCTCCTGCAATGCTGGAGACCCCAGTTCAATTCCTGGGTCAGGAAGATCCCCTGGAAAAGGGATAGGCTACCCACTCCTGTATTCTTGGGCTTCCCTTGTGGCTCGGCTGGTAAAGAATCCTCCTGCAATGTGGGAGACCTGGGTTCGATCCCTGGGTTGGGAAGAACCCCTGAAGAAGGGAAAGGCTACCCACTTCAGTATTCTGGCCTGGAGAATTCCATGGGCTGTATAGTCCATGGGGTTGTAAAGAGTTGGACACGACTGAGCAACTTTCACTTTAACGCATGATCAATCTCTAAGAAGGGAACACTGGGTCTTCATATTTCCCAAACTTATTTGCCCACATGTTTTGTAAAGTGTAATTTGAAATTAGTGTTATATGGAATATAGGTTGGGAAGTTCTATTCGCAATACTGGTAAGTGACTCAGGGCTTTTTGGTTTTGTTTTAGAGATTTTTTTCCAACTTGGACCATCTGCAAAGTTTACCGCATCACAGTTTCTGTTTTATATTTTGGTCTTTTGGCCGAGAGACATGTAGGATTTTAGCTCCCTGGCCAGGGTTCACACCTGCACCCCCTGCGTTGGAAGGTGAAGTCCTGACCACTGGACCACCAGGAAGGTCCCTGACTCAGGGTTTTTGAGCAGAGAATTGGTATAAGTAAAGTATCGTTGAGAAAATTCCCTCGGTAGTGGCATGAATATATATATATATGGATTTGAGTGGGGAGTGGGTGAACTGGAGGCAGGGGGACCCCTTACGGAGTCATGTCCCCCTTACATGAGACAAGCCTGCCTCTTGGTCATAGTGGAGAATGAAGACAATGTCAGAGGTTTGGAGGTAATAGTGACACACGGTGGGCATAGGATCTGAGCCTTATGCCTGAAAACAGTGCGTGGCTTGGTCCTTTTCTCTAGGCAGTGAAGGTATTCCTGTCTTTACTGGGTTGTGAAGCAGGCAAGAATAATTCCAAATTTTCAGTCATGGAAGACTGGGAGAGGAATAATGCAGCCAGCTACACTGAAACCAGGCAAGACCTAGTTTTCAGGGTGCAGATAGACCTGAGTTGTTGAGTTACTTGACTTGAGGTGACAAGACAAGCTATTCGTGTTAGGCCTGGCATTTAGAAATGCATGACCAGAGTAAAAGAGACACATGAGCGCTGAAGGAGGCAATGCAGGCTTCACCTGCAGTGAGTGGAAGTATTTTGAGAAAGAAATACAGAAGACACAAATAGAAGGAAAAAGCACTATCTCAGAGGTTGTCTTCTATGAGTTAATTCTTTTGTTTCTCTGGTCTTCAGTCATTCCAGAGTTTTCTCTTAACATCAGTCAGTTGGGGAAAAGACTCTATGTGGATAATTGGTGGCCATTCATAATAACGTTAGCCGGGGGAGGGAAGGAGAGATGGGAAAACTAAAATAATAAACAGTTATTTAGAGAGGATTAATAAAAAAGAATACTTACATGGAGCAATGGGAGACAGGAAAAGTAGCCGTGAGAAAACTAGGGCAAAAGTTAGAGAGGAGAGAAGATTCAGGTAAAGCAGATTACTCCATTGTTAAGATTGTAGGGCATGACATGTTGGGGGTCCTGGAATGCCAGTCAGAGCATGGCCTTTTTTTCCTCTCTTGGAAACCTCAGCACAGTTCATTCAGAATCAATGATGTTTTCTCACTCTAAAAAAGATCTGACACTAGCAACGGTTAAAATATTAAGGAAAAAAAGACCTGGTGGATTGAAAGTGGAGCCTGTCTGAGAAAACCTAACCTTCTCCGTGGGTGTTGGCTTCCTCCCTTATCTGATTGCTGAGAAGCTCACTTGCACTGACCCACCAGATTAACTGGCAGCATTCCCCCAGCACCTGTGGCCAAGCTAGCTCGGCTGGCAGGACATGGTTTTCAAAGTGCAGCCAAAGCGCATTCTCTCTGGCCTTCTCCTAAGTTAGGTTTTTCTAGCAACATGTTGCTAAAGGCAGACTTGCAAGCTTGGGATTTCTATCAAAGGTAGGACTATCTTATACAGTAGGTCAGCCTTTAGTTTCAGGGGTCAGAAAACCTACTCCATGCTAATAAGCAAAGAAGAAAATGTGGCCGAGAATCAAGAGGCTGGCTTCAGGTGTAGCTGAATCCAGGAACCCAGACGATAGCATAAAGGCTCATTTCCTCTTGTTTGCTTCTGCACTGCTGGTGCCCTCAGGCTCTGTGATAATGCAGGATGGATGCCAGCAGCCTCAGAGCCCACCTTCTCTCAGGTTCAAGGTCAGAGATAAAGAATAAAATTGTCTTAGCTGCAGTCCCAGCAAAGATCTCAGGGGGTGTCATTGATTCCATTTGGTCACATGCCTATCTCTGAACGAATCATTGTTGCCAGGGGAATACAGTATTCTGATTGGCCAGGATGGAGCCCCACCCAGACCTCAAGGACCAATATAAAGGAAGGGATGGAGCCCCAGAGATAAAATAGAAGTTATTTCCGGAGGGGGGCAAGGGACTAGAACTCATCCTGAAGTCCCTTTCTTTGCCTACCACCCCAAGAAAATTATTTTTCCGTATAGAATTAGGAGCAGTGGATAACAAGAGCTGGCTGCTTCTCATTAGACTGCAACACTCTAATGCCTAGAACGTAACAGAAATTCAGAAAACACGTTTAATCATGCTGATCACAGGGTTAGTGGATTGAAGTGACTTCTGTGTTTGCCTAACTCATGTAAGAATGTTAGAAATGATTCATATCTCATCTTGAAAATCATAATTTCAGTATGTGCGAATTTTATTTTTGTCATATACAAATGCCACTTGATTAGCGTTTCGCATGAAGCTATTTGACTGTCACATTAACTTGTAATAATGCCTGAAAAGCAAAGTAATGAAATGACTGAGATCCGCAGAACAGTTCTTGCTGCGTCTGGTGGGCACTTGGTGCAAAAGGAAGCTTCTGTTTGGGGTAGAGGCGCGGAAAGGCACTTGAGGGCAGGTTGCCCTCAGTTCTCACCAAGAGTCTCAAGTTTGGCTTGGTTCGTGCTTCTCTCACTGTGGCTGTCATTGTTCTCAGGTCTGCAATAAAATCATTTTTCTGATGAGCTTTGTGGGAAACTGTGGGACGTTCACCAGAGGCTACCGGGCCATGGTTCTGGATGTTGAGTTCCTTTATCATCTGCTATACCTGCTGATCTGCGCCATGGGGCTCTTCGTCCATGAGTTCTTCTACAGTTTGCTGGTGAGTTGCTGGTGTTGAAAGATTTTACATGCTGGAAACAGAGAGCATGCTCTGTCCTTCCTTCTCATCACAGATCGCTCCTTTTCACAGTGACCAGTGTGCTTGGTCTAAAGAGGCAGTAGGCCCCTGGATGCAGTGTTTGGGGCATCAGGAAAGGAAAGCTACTCCCGAGAGAAGGTCTGACTAGAAGGAACCCTGGGGGTGTGTGATCACACTGCCTGCATGCACGCTCAGCCTGTTACTTTACAGTGATAGACGATGCCCACAGCCTGGATCAGGAGATGTTACCTCCACACACCGTCCCCGCCCCCTTTGTTTTCCTTTATTTCTTGGGCTCAGCCAGCACTTACCAAAAGAATGTTTGTATGACTGTCCCCTTCTGACAGTTCTCATGAGATCCATCTTCCAGTGAAAACACGTAGTAACAAAAGTAGGAGCTGTTTTCAAAGACCCAAGACCCCATGACAATGAACTTGATAGATCATTTATGGATCCAAGAGACCTTTTCAGTGGAAGTTGTCATGCTCCAGTCTGAGCTGAGTGGTTAAATGTCTTGATCCTATTATTTCCTCCTGAGCAACTTTTAAGTGACAGACCACTGTCTGCTTTTTCTCCTGTCATTACAGGGAATCTTGAACTGTGGAGTTGTAGGTAAAGAACCATTTCCTTGTACCTACGTCAAATGATAGGAAGCGTAAAATTGACCTTTCTGCCAGCAAAACCATCCATAAGGGAAATAGAAGAAGTATATTAAAATGTTGCTGAGGATAATAGTATTCAAAGTCTAGGTGTTGACTAAAGATGAGGGACTTGGGAATTCCCTGGCAGTCCAGTGGTTAGGGCTCTGTGCTTTCACTTCCAGGGGTGCAGCTTTGATCCCTGATTGGGGAGCTAAGATCTTGCAAGCCATCGTGAGACAAAAAAGAAAAAAAAAAAAAAGACGAGGGCCTTAGTTGCAAAAAAGGCAGAGCAAGGAAGGCACTTTCAGGAGGTGCAGTCCATGTGGTCTCCAGGCTGGCGGCCTCACTGCTCTGTGCTGCTCACATCAACACAATGGGGAGAGCAGCCCATTTCCCGACAGGGCCGTGACGGGATTCTCCACTGCTGCGCATGTCAGTCTGAGACTAGCCCCGCAGCAGAAATGCTGAGCGAGGGTTGTCACTACTGTCTCTGTCCTCCCTTCTCCCATCCAAACACCGTAAAGAACGCCAGGACTTGCCCCTTCCATTAGCGGTGCCTACTAGCAGACAGAGATATGGATTCTTCCCCTTCATTTTAAAAATAGATCTGGCCAGACTTTGAGGTTTTAGGCCAAGAGGTCTCTGGATCCACCTGTGATGCCATTAGGTGCCTATTTTGGTCACTGTCTATCAGAGACCTTTCGAGTTCTGTATATATTTCTGAGCCTTTTTGTCTCACACGGTAATCTGTGGAGGGGGTTCTAGCTTGTTGGGTTCTCAGGCCAACAAATCCCTGGCCTCTCTGAGAAAAGGAGGCAAAGTTGAGTCGGGGGGCTCTGCCATCCCTGCTGAGGGGGGTCTCACTTATGAGACTGGCACAGAAATGCCATCTCGCCCAGGGAGAGGGTGACTCTTCCTACTGTCTACCATTTGTAGGTAAAATTAATAACTAACATTAAAATTTATTGGTTGATGGAAAATTATTATTAGGGTTAGGGTCTGTTTCCGCTTTGTTCATGGAAAAATCTTCCTCTTTTGTTCACTGGCAGTGCCATCTGGTGTCAGAAGCCAGGGGGTGTTGCAGTGAGTCTGGGCAGTGTCGACCCAGCCCTCCCGGGCTTCACAGTGTAGAAAAGAGCCGTTACTGTGAGTGACTGACGTGCCCCGTGGGCTCCTTCCATCCCCTCTCATGGGCAAGTCTGCCTCGGTGGTAGGCGACCTCTGCATGTGATCCCCGGCGAGGCTGGGCCTGGTGAGTCAGCTCACCTGCCTGGAGCCCCACACGAGTCAGGGGCAGAGACGTGACACGCTGACTCCGGGGTCTGAGGGTTGGAGCCTGGCCCTGAGCTGCCTCGCATTCAAGCCTGTGAAGAAGTTGCTGCCTCAGTGAAGGCAGTATTTCACGGCGCCATCTGCAGGCCCGCTCTCCCTGTTCTCAGCTGTCACAAGAAGATCAGAGATGCTCAGAGCTCTCTGCGATGTTACCTGGGCTCGGTGCACTTTGAGAAGGACCTGCAGGATCAAGCGAGACCATGGCTGGATGCCTCTCCTCAGTGCTGCTGGGGGGTTTCTAAACCATCTGGGCCTTGACTTTCTGGGACATCAAGTGGGGTGTTCTGTTTGTGGTCAGAGCAGCATTTGATGTGTCTGTTGAGAACCGCAGGCAAAATACTGAAACTTCACTTTATTCCACAAATGAGGAAAGCCTGTGACAGAAAGGAACTGGAGGGAGACCGGGAGCAGGAAAAAGCCACATGTCACCAGCTTGTGAATGCTCCATGCCAGCAGGGCAGAAAGGCAAGGGCGGTGACTGTGGTCTAATGGAAGTTCACCCCAAAACTGGCTGAACCCAGTCCCCAGCTGCATTCAAGCCGCGTCCTTAGAAAACTATTAATATCCCGAGATGAAAGTGTGCAGAGTTCATTCACAGGCAGGTAACAGAAGGAGAAATGCAGATAGTCAGTAAATGTGCAGGTATTCTAAGGTCAAACAGTGACATACTATTTAAAATATGATCCCATGTTGGACCCGTGATGTAAGGAAAGGTTCAAAGGTGTGAACGTGCCCAGTTTTACTGAGTGAGCCAAAAAGAGCATCATTTTCTAAGTGGTTGGGATAAATTGGCATAGCCTTTCTGGAAGGCAGTGGAGTAAAACGTATGTGTGTTACAACATTTGACCGAACAATTCCATTTTTAGAAACTTGACAAAAGAACTGGGTAGGTGAGTATAGAGGCATGTACACACAGAGGTGTTCATCACAGCATCACTCTTAGTGATACAGAATTGAAACTATCTTGACTGCTTAAAAAAGAAAAAGATGAGGGTTGAGTAGACAGCAGTTTTTCAATACACTGGAATACAAGGTGAACATTTTTATTTTTGAAACAAACATGAACTTTATGATTTTATTCCTTAAGGTCAAAATCAGAATAATTATAATAGAAACAAAGCTTATGAAGCTTTGTTCACAAACATTATGAAGTAAAACTTGCCTTAGTAAAGATCTATGTGCATAAAATGAAAAAGCTCTCCAAAATCCAAATAGATCTCATCGTTTTTTTTTTATTAAATATTGACATAGATAGCAACTCTGTTGCCCAAATTCAAGAGAGTATAAATACTTCAGGATGATATTGAAATAATGTCTAATATAAAATGAAATGAATGTACCAGAAGAAAGAGAGAAAAGATATTTCCAGAAAATTAGATCACTGCTTATTGTTAACCAGAGTTGTGTTGATACTTATTCATTTAGATTTGAAAAAAGGGTACTATTTTAGGGACTTCCCTTGTAGCTCAGCTGGTAAAGAATCTGCCTGCAATGCAGGAGACCCTGGTTCAATTCCTGGTTTGGGAAGATCCGCTGGAGAAGGGATAGGCTACCCACTCCAGTATTCTTGGGCTTCTTATTTGGATCACACTCTCCCAGAGATATTGATTCTCTCAATCAAGCTGTAACCTGTGCAGGTACTTTAAATACGTGATCTTTTTTTTACCTGAAAATGTTCATGATTCTCTTAGAAAGCAAGCTGACTATATGCCAGGTTATGGTATAATACTTTTATAAAATATATATGCATAAGTTATTTTTTCAATTGTAATAAGGCCATAAGGAAAGAACTTATTGAATAAATGTCTATAGAAATTGGAATAATTAGCATTTTTTGTTTTTCTTTTTCCTTTGTGCTTTTTTTTTGTGTTTTCAAAAGTCTCCCCCATTGAACTCATCTAATTTTCTAGTTAGAAGAAAGCTTTTCCTTATTACAAAGTAATGCATGGCCATTATTTTAAAATCAGAAATTATAGATAAGTGAAGAGAAAAAAAAAATCACTTGTTATTTCAATGATTTGGGGGCTGTATAATCTCTACAGTTCTTACCCGCAAAAAACAAATGTCATTTGTTGTCTGAAGTTGTTCTTTCTTGCTGCTTCATAGTGGCTTGCTAGAAAATATTTAACCAGCATTAACAGCAGCATTAGCCTTTTGTACTCTCAGATCTGAACTAAGGCCTCTTCTCTGTTTCCTTTTAAGTGTCCTCCTTTACCCGATGCCCTTAACTGGCCTCAGGACACAGACTGGCCTTCTGGAGGCAGAGGGCTAATTGAGCAGAAAATTAACTCTGATGTCAAATTCTGCATTGAAAGGGACTTTGAGATCAGCTAGTTCAGTCCAGTGATTTCACAGATGTGGAAACTGAGGTCCAGGGAGGTTTCACGGCCCGATCAACATCTTACAACAATTTAAAAGCAGAGACAGGGTTCACATGCCTGTCCCTGGACTCCCTTGGCTCTGCAGTCATTCCCTGGAGCCGTGGTAGAGGCCGGATTCTCAGGAAGAGATCAGATGTCATCAGCGGGACCATATTAAAACTAGCTCCCAGCTCCAAAGTAACCCTATTCAGCCCTTCTCTAGTGGCTCCCCACCATTTCTCCAGCCAAATATCTGAGATTATACTTCTTAGAAAACCAGCCGCTGGTCTCCTATACCTCTGAGTACCTACGTGGGGCCTCCATTTCTCATGAAGCCAACTTCGAGCCCAGGCCCCTTGGCAGAGATCAGGCCGAGATCATGAGCACGTTGTGAACAGCAGGCTGTCTCGCCCCTGCTGGTGGGGTGAGGGGCGGCGAGGCTCCCTGGTGTGCTACCACCACCACAGCCCTGCCACGATCTGTCTTGGCCCAGACTCTTCATCAGGAAAGTAATGGTGATTGCGATGGGCTGTGTACTTAGCACATACCTGTGAGTATATGCTGAGCACCGTATATGTATTGTCTCTTTATTCTTTATGGTAACTCTGTCTCTTCCACTCTGCAAATGGCAAGACTGAGGCTCGCAGAGAAAGAGGTTGGTAGCTGGTCCTGGTGACGGCAAGTGGCTGAACTGGGGTTTGAACCTCTGTCCAACTCCAGAGACCCTGCCCCCCGGCCTGGCCCGTAGCAGCTCGTGGACCTGCGGTCAGGGACCAGGACTTGGCCAGTCCTGTATCCAGAGTGGCTGACCCTTAACAGAAGCTCCATCAAATGGCCCCTAAATGAACACACACCAGGACCCTCCTCCCCTTCCTCTCCCTGTCCCCTGCAGCTCCCTGGCACAGGCCTGTGTTTTGTCTAGTCCCAGGACCTTGAAACTGTATGTAGACAACTTGAAATCACTATTGTTTTCCACCCTCCTCTTCTATATTTGTTTTTCCTTATTTTTACCATCTTGGTTTTCACATGAAGATGGGCAAGTGTAACATATTAAGAAAAGAGTATAATGCTTTTAAAAATTTTTATTTTTAATTGAAAGATAATTGCTTTACAATACTGTGTTGGTTTCTGCCATACATCAACATGAATCAGCTGTAGGTATACATATGTCCCCTCCCTCTTGAACTTCCCTAGAGTAGAATGCTTTTGAGTTAGCCAAAGGGTAAATTCTTTATAAATGAAGTTGTCCTTGGGGACATCGATGTCTGTCTAATAGAGATGCTGCTTAACATTGTCCCCTTGTCATCCTTTTCTTTGTTTTTAAAGCTTTTCGATTTAGTGTACAGAGAAGAGACTCTGCTCAATGTCATTAAAAGCGTCACTCGCAACGGCCGGTCCATCATCTTGACGGCGGTTCTGGCTTTGATCCTGGTTTACCTGTTCTCCATCGTGGGCTACCTTTTCTTTAAAGATGACTTCATCTTGGAAGTAGATAGGCTGCCCAATGACACCTCTCTTCCAGGTGGGTTTGGACCTTCTGATCTTTTTTTAATGTTAAAAGAATGTTTCCTGATTACAACCGAACGAAAAATGATGACTTTGGCAGTGCAGGTATTTCCCTCAAGAGTGTGAATTGAATATCAGACTTAGTTTTCACTGCATTCAAAGGGTGATATGATACGTCAGATGCGAAGTGTGAGTGTCCAGATGCTACATTTAATTTATTGATTGAATTTCTGTCTTAAACTTGTACAACGTTTAAAAGTTGGACCAGTGTATATTGAGAGTATGGGAGTAGGCATCCCTTAGCTGGGTAAGTCTATGTCTAGCAATTTACCCTTTAAAAATAGAATTGTAGAAGCAGATGTTCATTGCAGTGTGAAATTGGAAGCAATCTCAACATAAGGGAGTGTTTCATTAGAGTATGGTTCATCCATGGGGTGGTGAACCCTGTGGATATGGTACATCTTTATAAACCTTCATGGAAAAGTACTCAAGATATGGTGGGAAACTGCAAAGAATAACTACAATAGGATCTGTGTAGATATATATATAGATATTTTTTTTTAATGAAAAATCTCGAATCTGTGCTCAGTTGCTTTCATGTTCGACTCTTCTGTGACCCCATGGACTGCAGCCAGGCTCCTCTGTCCATGGGATTTGCCAGGCAAGAATACCGCAGTGGACTGCCATTTCTTTCTCCAGGGAATCTTCCCGACTCAGGGATTGAACCCATTGCATCTCCTACATTGGCAGGCAGATACTTTACCACTATGCCACCTGGAAAGCCCCTAAAAATCTCATATATATCTTTTAAAATATGGAAGAATATACACCCAAACTGCAAGTAGTGGCTGTCTCTTGGACCTTTTCACAATATGCAAGTTTTACACTGAGCTCATATGATTTTAATTTATAGCAAGACCAGAAGAGATTTCCTGTTACGAGAGAGAGAGAGACGGTGATCATACACTTGAGTGATCCCCAAGTGCTCGTTTCCCTCAATTAAAATACTTGACACTAGTAAGTGAAATATTACTGGTTTTTCATCAGATAGCCAGGCGCCCTGAGTCCAAGGAGCAAACTAGAATTGTGACTAAGCCAGACAAGCCTTTTTCTCCCTCCCAAAGGCTGCATTCTTGGCATGTAACCCCAGCCTCCAAGTTGACATTCACTGCCAACCATCTTAGGGTTCTGAACTAAACTGATCTGATGCCATTCCTGCTTCTCACACAGACTTGGTCTAAATCTTGCTGGAGTCTGTGTGTTCAGTAGTATCTGTCAGGGAGTTTCAGCTGTTTGTCTTTAAAGTTGGAGAGGTGCTATTTAAGTGCGATATTTCTAGTAAGCTTACAGGAATTGACATTTCTGGCTTTTTTCCCATCCAGATCACCCAACGAAAGTGTAAATTGCATCTCTGCTTCGGATTTATAGGCAGGATTGGAGGGTGTTATTTATGTAAAGAATTGTTTAATCAGCCGTGAATTTGGGACTTCAAACATTTTAACCATATGCTGCCAGATTGTTCATCATAAAATTGCCTTCTCTCTCCCAGAAGCCAGCGAGAGTTTGGCAAGCGAGTTCCTGTACTCTGACGTGTGTAGGGTGGAGACTGGGGAGAACTGCTCCTCTCCGGCACCCAAAGAAGGTAGGACCTTGCAGCCTTAAGCCCGTGTTAGTGCAGCCTCCCCACAAGGCTCAGGGTGCACGTGGCATTGGAAGCCGATGAAGGCAGACTCACGGCTCAGAAGGCCAGTAGCAAGGAGGAAAAGCAGGGAGAGAGGAGGGGAATGCGGGGGGTGGTCTATATGGGAATAAAAGAGCGGCTTAATTATTCAGCCGGTATTTACAGAGTGCCCACTATCTGCCCGGGGCTGTGTTGTATTCTATTGTTGTTTAGCCTCTAAGTCGTGTCTGACGCTGCCTTAGAGGTAGAACACAGCATGACTAGGGAAATGATCCTGAGGAGGAAGAGTAGGAAGAAATGAAGCCAGAGAGGTCAACAAAGGACCAGATTATGAAGGGTCTGCAGGTCAGGCTAAGGAGGTTAAAGCTTACTCAAACATTGATCCAGGTTGTTGAGAGGGGAATGATATGAGACTGGTGTTTTAGCAAGGCCCTTCTGGCTGCAGCTGGAGAAAAGAGAAAGGCAGTCAAAAAATTCCCCCCCGAACACCACTCTCCAATTTAAGGTGTAAGACGGTTTGTCCAGAGGACCAGTTGTAAAAGGTTGCTGTTGTTTTTATGGTTATGTAGTTGCTAAGATTCTTCTGTGAGACTCTCTGTGACCCCATAGACTGTAGCCCACCAGGCTCCTCTGTCCATGGACTTCCCAGACAAGAATACTGGAGTGGTTTCCCATTTCCTCCTCCAGTGGATCTTACCAACCCAAGGATAGAACCCATGTCTCCTGCATTGGCAGGCACATTCTTTACCACTGAATCACTAGTGAAACTCATAAGCAGCTATCTAAGTTGAAATGTCTGTTCAGTGCTGAGACTGGAGTTGAAAACCTGAAAAGGGCACAGTATTTTAGATTTAATAGAGGTAAGGGCAGTTCTGGGCTTGAGGAATGAGCAGGGTTTAGTGATGAACAGTGGTGACAAAGAAAGCCTTCGACGCTTGATTATTTTATGCTCCAGCTCCTGTCTGTCAGCTGGTGAGATGGCATTCAGGAAGCATGATCTGCAAATCCTGGTCTGTCTTGCCGCTCACGTTCTAAATTCCCCCTGACTTGACGTGTTCGCAGAGCTGGTCCTTGCAGAAGAGACAGAGCAAGATAAAGAGCACACGTGCGAGACGCTGCTGATGTGCATCGTCACGGTGCTGAGTCACGGGCTGCGGAGCGGGGGCGGAGTGGGCGATGTGCTCAGGAAGCCATCCAAAGAGGTAGCTGC